>OX424572.1:155527603-155689603 GCA_949152435.1 Gastracanthus pulcherrimus | reverse complement strand
TATAAAGTTGAAATAATTTTATAATACTATATTTTAATGTTAAACTAACGGTGATTGTTATTAATTATTTGCAAAATTTTAATAGAGTATGCATTAAAGTTATTATATAATAATGCCATCAATATCTGAAGACTGAAAAATGAACTAAATATAATATAGTGGCTTATTATTATAATGGATGGTATATATATCAATATACTTTAATGTAAAATATATAAAATATAGTATATTTTAGACGTTGAATAGAAATATAACCATTAATGTAAGCTTATTATACATTCCCAAAAGAATGTAATTTTGTAATACCTACCTTTTATGAAAATAAAAATCTAATTTGTAACAATTTATTTATTATTGTATTAAAAATATTCAAAACATTACAATATATTGAGGTATTGGTTACCAAAACTAGTCAAAATTAATTTTCAACATTATATTAATAGGTGATAATTATCGCCTATTATATAAATGGAAAATTAATTTGATTAGTTTTGGTATTTAACACCTTAATTTTTAATTAGCAATTAATTGGTAATTCTACCTCTGTATAGGTATCTTAAAGTTGTCTTAATTATTACTTAGAGGACGTCTTCACGATATCCGTAAATACATGTTAAAGGTATCATTACGATGGACATTCGACATCTCTAAGACATCTTTATAGAATCTCTACAGAAATCTTTTTTTTTTTTTTTTTAACGTCGCCATGTTTGGGCTCCCATGTGGTGCTAATTGACGACGGGGGTTTGCGGTGTGTTTGTAAACAAATTACATGTAATTTTTACAGTGGTACTTGTATCAATCGGCAGAGACTAGGATTCGAACCCGGGTCACCGGCGTGGGAATCCGACACTCTACCGACTGAGCCGCCGCAGGCCCCAGAACAGAAATCTATGAAGATACCCTTTAACTTCAGAAAGACGTCTTAATGGAATCTTAAAGATGTCTTTGTGTTATCTGGGTAGACATCGGAATTAGTATGTCCTATAATATGTCTATGGCACGGGGGTAGTATAGAGTCTATTCGCTATGAGCACGACAGATATTGTAGATATTGTATACAAAAATAGCGCCATCTTACGGTCGAGTGGCGTGATCTGGGTAGTACAAAATACGCAGGCTCTAGTTTTTTTTTTCATTTATTTAGCTATTGAAACCTCATATGAGGTTTATTTTAGCTACAGTATAATATGTGGAGTACATACATTACATGCAAAATCTTTACATTTTTACAACATCGTGATGTTTCATCATAATGTGTGCAATACATACATTTCATAAAAAATATTTACATTTATACACTATCGCCAGATATCGCTAAAAGGTTTACAATAAAGATTTAGATTTTTATACGCTTAATCCTATTTCTTTGAAGAATGATAATATATATATATATATATATATATATATATATATATATATATATATATATATATATATATATATATATATATATATATATATATATATATATATATATATATAACTACTGTAATGTTCGGTTCAAAGATGCACGTAGATACATTTTGAGGAAAGAAGGTATTAAGTTTCCTTAATTTGACATAAAGCTTCTCTCTGCTCGCATCGTATAGTTTGCACTGCCATATTACATGATTTAGATCTTCCTCACCGGACTCGCATTTACAAATTGGGTTAGTTGTTATACCAATACGTGATAATGATGCTCTAAGATTGTAATGTTCGGATCTGCATCTAATTAATGTGACTATAAATTCTCTTGTTAATTTTTTTTTAAACCATGGATTTTTGTTTCAGTTGTAATAATATTTAAAGTAATCTTTGCATTTATTTAAACCTTGATTTTTAATCTTTTCATCAGAATTAAATTTTGCCCATTTCTTAAATTGCCCATAAAAGTCTTTGAAAGGAAGCTTTCGGTTGGGAGAAATTTCATTAAGAGTAACGTTTTTTGCCAGGAGATCAGCTTCCTCATTTCCTTGAATCCCAATGTGCGAAGGAATCCAAATAAAGTCGATTTTACTATTTATTAGGTTTAAAGAAGTAAGTTTGTTATATTTTTCTTTGATACTAAGGATCACTGGATTTACTTTTCTATCAATTTTGACAGACTGAAGAGATTGAAGTACACTTAGAGAGTCTGAAAAAATAAGGAAGCTGTTCTTCTGGTTTTTTAATACTGATTGTAAGTCTAACTCGAGAGCGATACATTCATCTGTGTATATAGAGGCATTGCGATCAAGAGTTTCACATAGGCAAGTGTTTAATTCCGGAAAGATACATGCACAGCCTACGTAAAGCCGAATCTGGAGAAGATTTCCGGTCTCTCCGATTTTCGCTATTGACTACCCATGCGTCTCTGAGAGCACCTTTGGCGCCATCAAGATAGTTGAGTTTAGTTAGTTGAAGTTAATAAAGGGGTTAAATTTGTTAAAGTTTAGTAGTTGAATAGGAGTATGGGAGCTATATTGTTGAGTTTAATAGTGGTTAAAGTTAATTGAGAGGTTGGGTTTGTTGATAGATTAATTGGTAAAGATTTGGCGAGGGCGAGCACGCCACCGACATTGCGACAAAGCGACGCTTCACATTTCACACGAGGACATTTAATCGGCGGTGAGTAGACTGTTAAAATTGTCGAACGAACATCGGCATTTGGAGTTGGTAACATTTATTATTATTATTATTATTTATTATTTATACATATTTAGGGATTTGGTGGTGTGTCTCATCAAATAAAATGAGTGCGCGACGTGAGAATCGGAACGGTTTATTCAAATAACGAGTCGTAATGCACTGAGTACGTGATTTGCAGAATCATCGCTGAGTCGATTGTTACAGGGGAAAGATCATGGTAGCATAAGGGGAAAAATCGGGGTAATTTAGAGGGGTTGAAAGTCGAGGTTTAATTAATTAGACGGCTCGGGAAAACGTGGTAGTTCGGTCGTTGAAAGCGACGTTCGCGCGGACTTGCGCAGCCATTTTTAATAGCGTCGGTTAAAATTATAATTTAGGAGTTTGTATAAATAGCGACCCATAGTAAATTAAATAAATAAAGCCTAGGTACTTAAATTGTTAACTCACAGTATCAATATTTATTAATTAAGTAAGTCATTCTGATTTCCGGTATGACGGAACCTCCTCGGGGATATGGTTCATGCTTAGCTAGCCTCGCTTTACCTGGCGCCCATAATTAAGAATAAAATTCGGTAAAGTGCCGAGCCAAACCTTGCAGTGAAATTTATTAAATAAAATAACTAACGCGAAAGCAATTAAAGAGACAGGCGTAACAAAATGCCATGTTACAATAACAAGATAATAAATTTATTATAATGCTGTTTTAACATATTCTTTGAAGACAGACAATGAGTCGTTTTGAACTCGGTAATAGTATGTTGTCAGGCAGCTTCCAACAAGCCAGGATGCACATTAAGAAGAAAAAAAAACTGGTATGACTTCGTATTGCGGTGCGCACTATATATAACACTAAGACCAGCTCGGCTCTTTAGATATAATGTAAATACGATTGGATACGCTGCCTTATTAAGAACTCGGTTTAGCACCCTTAAGGGAGGGCCGTAGCCAGCGACGAACGCTGACGGTTACCCAGTGCCACACGTGTGGTAGCGGCCAAAATGAAACCCGAATCAAAAACTTCTTTATCGATAGAAGTGCGCATACGAAAACTTGCGGAATTGGTTCGTGGCGCCATCTAATGGTCAGATATGTATTTTCAAATGTTTATATGTATTTATTCTCATTTCAAAACATTACATTTCTTTATATACATACATTATTAGCTATAATTTATAATTTATTATAACTTATAATTTATTATAATTTATAATTTATGATAATTTATTATAATTTATTATAATTTATAATTTATTATAATTTATTATAATTTATAATTTATTATAATTTATAATTTATTATAATTTATAATTTATTATAATTTATAATTTATTATAATTTATAATTTATTATAATTTATAATTTATTATAATTTATAATTTATTATAATTTATATGTACACTTATATAATATTCTGATGAATATTTTGTTTTTTATGTACATACTTTTTAAATGCATTAGTAATATTTTATGCATTTTTATTTGTATGTACATACATTTATATAATATTCTACAGAATATTTTGGTCTTCATATACATTCTTTTTACGTACATTGTTATTTGTATGTACATTAATATAATGTTTTGATGAATATTTTGTTTTTATGTACAAATATTTTTAATCATTTTTATTTTTATGTATATTTATATAATATATTCTGACAAATATTTAGTTTTTCATATACATATTTTTTGAATGCATTTTTATTTATATGTACATTTATATAATATTCTGACGAATATTTTGTACTATTATTTATATTTTTTAAAAGCATTTATAATATTTTATGCTTTTTTATTTTTATTTATATTTATATCTTATTCTGAGAATATTTAGTTTTTCAGATACATATTTTTAAATGCAACTTTAATTTTATCTACATTTATACTTATAATATTCTAACGAATATTTAGTTTTTCATATACCTACATATGTTTTAAATGCATTTTTAGTTTTATGTACATTTATATATATATATATATATATATATATATATATATATATATATATATATATATATATATATATATATACATACATATTAAGAACATACCCCAAACTCAAAATATTTAGTGCAATTCAGCATGAAGCTTAATGGCACAAAATACACCGCGATTTCTGAAATAAAATATAGAATCTAGGAAACAAAACACACTTTGGATTAAGTATACGTTATAGAGAACACACTAAATGCAGGTGTATGAAACATGAGATACAGCGGACGCAGACTGCTAGACGCAACGTCAGCAGTATATGCCGAACAGACAATGAACAAGCAAACATCGCGAACTACTACATACCCTGACTACTCTAGTCACTAACAGTTGAATTCCTAGATAAATTAAATCACAAGGGAAATAATAAAACATAAATAAATATCAATATTTATACAACTATTATACTAAGGGACAGAACCCTGACAATTTCGCCGATGCCTAGCCATGTTGGAACCCAACAAGCCTGATGGCAAAAGTTACAGACCTTGGTCCGACGTTTTGGTCCATCGGGTGTATGGAAGTCCCGCACATGCTTAGGCATAATGAGAACTAACAGCTGTTTCCCACAAAATCTGCAAGCTTCCCTGGGGCGAACCGGAGCATCATCAGAATGATAGTTCCGCACATGCCTCTGTAGATTCGAGAGTATTGAGAACCGTTTCTGACAAACTGCGCAGATGTGCGCCGAATCAGCAGTGGCTTGCGATGCAAATATATGTTCGTTAGCGCTAACATATGGGCATTTAGGTACGTCCCGTTCGAACAAAATCCGGGGATGCTCGACCACAACGCCGTGAATGCCCGGGTTAGGCCGAACATAATCTACTGCATTACCAGCACAACAGCAGCTTACGAAGGTGTGCCCCATCAGGTTCCATGCGGCACTTCCGATATTAACAGCTTCTGAGACTGAAATACCGAAATTGACTACCTGATGGCACGCCCCCGGACCCACGTATACTAGGTCACCCGGCTGCTGCTTGATCACCTCAAAATGAATGCGCAAGTCGGTCAAAAAGCGCGGCGTAACGCATATGTTATTATGGTGATGTGGAGCCACACAGCCGCGATTCAAAGCTGATACGTCTTGGCCCTCCCTCCGTAGCAGCTTTATGCAGGCATTCTTGGTTCCCCAATGCATTACATTGGAACTATCCAAGTAGCCGTCTTCGTCATGGATATCCGTGAACGACCGGTGCCTAGCGAAATAATAGGTGAGAATATTTATTCCGACCGATGGATCCAGAGAGGAATTCCTCTCAGGACTTACATTCCAGGGAGCCAAATCGAGCACCTCAGTTAACCCTAAAGAAGAACTGGACAAATTCATACCGTAAACAGGCGTGAATGTTCCCTCCACAACACCCGACACTGTTTCGGAGATGAACTCCTCTAAATCCCTAGCACTACAAAAGGTGCGTGACGGATCGTAATCACCCTGTAAAAAAAGGGAAACAGGAAGATTGAAACTCTGATTAAAGAAAAAAAAAAAAAATAAATAAATAAATAAAGATGTATTACCTGCATCGCACGCAGAAGTCCGGTTGCAGAATCGACGAAAAGACCGGAATTTTTATCATTGGCTAGAAAGCCAGGTCGAGTTTCATAGCCTCGTAACTGTAGCCAAGTAAACTCCTGGCCTTCGCCTAATAGCGGCTGCAGCATCGTCAGCACGTCCGGTGCATTGGGCGACAGAACACTGCGAAATTACCGAAGTGAGAAAATTATTATGGACGTAAATTTGAAAACTTAAATATATACAAAATACAATGTTCCCAGAAGCGGACAAACACAACGACTAGACTGGTAAATTTATAGGTCATATATACAAAAAAATGTTTACAACCGTTATAGAATATAGGAATACCCACAACCCTGCATAGAATACAAATATATGTCCCACCCAGACCAACAATAAAATTATAAATAAATAAATAAATAATTAAATAAATAAAATAATAGAAACCAAGAAATAGTACAGAAATGTACGCGATTGATATAATTAATATTGAATAATATAATAATATTACCCAATTAATTATATGAAATCAATAAATCTGATAAATAATATGTCAAGCACACGCAAACCTATCACTCAAAAATATCAACCATAATAATAAATAAGCCATACTCCCCTACATGAACCTTTCTTCTTTACCATGGATCTTCCTTCTTTCGGTCGATCTTTCTTCTCCAGCAATATGCTAGCGTATTGCGCGGTGAATACGCCCGGAAATAACATTAATATATACAAGAATATATTTACAATAAATTATAAAAAAATATTAAACAAATAAATAATAACACATATAGGCAATCAGCGTTTTATGTTATAAACAAATAAAAAAAAAAAATTATATTAGCCATAAACATTGTTAATAAATTAAAATTATTTACAAAGAAAACCAAATCCAATAAAGCATGTTAAACGAAAAACAATAGAAATATTTTTAAACGTAAAAATCAATAAACGAAAGACAAAGTAAATTCTAAAATCTACAAATAGCACTAATAATTTAAAATTTATTTACAAAATTAAAACCAAAAAAAAAACATGTTAAGCTAAACATAATACAAATTTTTTTCTTGTAGGCCATAAAATTATTTGCATAAGCCAAAACCATTTAGCAAAATTCCTAAAATTTTTCTTAGACCACAAGCATCACTTATAAATTAAAAATTATTTGCAAACTTCAAAAACAAAAATACTACAGACGATAAACAAAGCAAAAAAAATTTTTTTAATGTTAAGTCTAAAATTTGTTATAATATTACACAAGCTATAAATAACAATCACATTGTAAGCACAGAACCCACACGCATTTAACAAGGATATTTAAACGTACAAAAGAATAATAAAAATATAAGTAAGGGACTTACAACGTGAACTTTATAAGCGGCACAAGCACCTTTTCTCTGGTGCATAAAGGAAATAGCTTGCTCCGTCGACCTGCCCTCATGATTTTGGACGAAATCATGATGCAGATCTTCACGAGAGCATGCCATTGCAGTAAAAATAAAAAAAAAGTTCAAAACAAAAAGAATCGAATCACAAACACTGCACAACCGCGGCCGAAAATAAACAAAACGAACCTTAATAACCCACACAATATGAAAACAACTAATACTAAAATGAAGAGCAAGACTTTCTACACAATATAGTTTTTTCCTAGATCCAAAAGTAATATAACGCGGGCAGGTGATTAAAAACAAGCCGTCATGTATTTTGAAAAATTTTCAACTATTTTACAATATGGGGCCAATATAATTAATAAAAATCAATTTTACAATATAGATTATTTCTGCAAATCTTAGATAACTATTAAATTTCTCGAAAGCTATCATATATTTTGAAAAACTTTAACTACTTTACAATATGGGGCCACTGTAATTAATAAAAATCAATTTGACAACATAGATTAATTATGCAAATTTTAGATAAATTTTAAATTTCTCAAAAGTTATCCTGTATTTTGAAAAACTTTCAACTATTTTACAATATGGGGCCAATATAATTAATAAAAATCAATTTTACAATATGGGGCCAATATAATTAATAAAAATCAATTTTACAACATAGATTATTTATGCTAATCTTAGATAACTTTTAAATTTCTCGAAAGCTATCATGTATTTTGAAAAAATTTAACTACTTTACAATATGGGGCCAATGTAATTAAGAAAAATCAATTTGACAACATAGATTATTTATACAAATATTAGATAACTTTTAAAATTCTCGAAAGTTATCGTATATTTTGAAAAACTTTTAACTATTTTACAATATGGGGCCAATGTAATTAATAAAAATCAATTTGACAACATAGATTAATTATGCAAATTTTAGATAACTTTTAAATTTCTCAAAAGTTATCCTGTATTTTGAAAAACTTTCAACTATTTTACAATATGGGGCCAATATAATTAATAAAAATCAATTTTACAATATGGGGCCAATATAATTAATAAAAATCAATTTTACAACATAGATTATTTATGCTAATCTTAGATAACTTTTAAATTTCTCGAAAGCTATCATGTATTTTGAAAAAATTTAACTACTTTACAATATGGGGCCAATGTAATTAATAAAAATCAATTTGACAACATAGATTATTTATACAAATATTAGATAACTTTTAAAATTCTCGAAAGTTATCGTATATTTTGAAAAACTTTTAACTATTTTACAATATGGGACCAATATAATTAATTAAAAACAATTTGACAACATAGATTATTTATGCAAATCTTAGATAACTTTTAAATTTCAGGGAAGCAATCATATATTTTGAAAAACTTTAACTACTTTACAATATGGGGCCAATGTAATTAATCAACTTTATAACATAGATTAATTATGCTAATTTTAGATAACATTTAAATTTCTCAAAAGTTATCCAATATTTTGAAAAACTTTCAACTATTTAAAATATGGGGCCAATGTCATTAATTAAAATCAATTTCACAACATAGATTATTTATGCTAATCTTAGATAACTATTAAATTTCTCAAAAGTTATCGTATATTTTGAAAAAATTTCAGCTATTTTACAATATATGGACAATATAATTAATAAAAACCAATTTTACAAAATAGATTATTTATGCTAATTTTAGATAAATTTTAAATTTCTCAAAAGTTATCCTATATTTTGAAAAACTTTCAACTATTTTACAATATGCTCCAATATAATTAATAAAAATCAATTTTACAACATAGATTATTTATGCAAATCTTAGATAACTATTAAATTTCTCAACAGAAATCGTATATTTTGAAAAAATTTCAACTATTTTACAATATAGGGCCAATATAATTAATAAAAACAAATTTTACAACATAGATTAGTGAAGCAAATCTTAGATAACTTTTAAATTTCTCAAAAGTTATCCTATATTTTGAAAAACTTTCAACTATTTTACAATACGGATCCAATGTAATTAATAAAAATCCATTCTACAACACAGATTATTTATGCAAATCTTAGATAACTATTAAATTTCTCGAAAGCTATCCTATATTTTGAAAAACTTTCAACTATTTTACAATCTGGGGCCAATATAATTAATAAAAATCAATTTTACAACATAGATTATTTATGCAAATCTTAGATAACTATTAAATTTCTCAAAAGTTATCGTATATCTTTCAAAACTTTTAATTAATTTACAATATGGGACCAATATAATTAATAAAAACAAATTTTACAACATAGATTATTATACAAATCTTAGATAACTTTTAAAATTCTCGAAAGTTGTCATATATTTTGAAAAAATTTAACTACTTTACAATATGGGGCCAATGTAATTAATAAAAATCAATTTGACAACATAGATTATTTATACAAATCTTAGATAACTTTTAAAATTCTCGAAAGTTATCGTATATTTTGAAAAACTTTTAACTATTTTACAATATGGGACCAATATAATTAATTAAAAACAATTTGACAACATAGATTATTTATGCAAATCTTAGATAACTTTTAAATTTCAGGGAAGCAATCATATATTTTGAAAAACTTTAACTACTTTACAATATGGGGCCAATGTAATTAATAAAAATCAACTTTATAACATAGATTAATTATGCTAATTTTAGATAACATTTAAATTTCTCAAAAGTTATCCAATATTTTGAAAAACTTTCAACTATTTAAAATATGGGGCCAATATAATTAATAAAAATCAATTTTGCAACATAGATTACTTATGCAAATCTTAGATAACTATTAAATTTCTCGAAAGCTATCCTATATTTTGAAAAACTTTCAACTATTTTACAATCTGGGGCCAAAATAATTAATAAAAATCAATTTTACGACATAGATTATTTATGCAAATCTTAGATAACTATTAAATTTCTCGAAAGCTATCAAATATTTTGAAAAACTTTATCTACTTTACAATATGGGGCCAATGTCATTAATTAAAATCAATTTCACAACATAGATTATTTATGCTAATCTTAGATAACTATTAAATTTCTCAAAAGTTATCGTATATTTTGAAAAAATTTCAGCTATTTTACAATATATGGCCAATATAATTAATAAAAACCAATTTTACAAAATAGATTATTTATGCTAATTTTAGATAAATTTTAAATTTCTCAAAAGTTATCCTATATTTTGAAAAACTTTCAACTATTTTACAATATGCTCCAATATAATTAATAAAAATCAATTTTACAACATAGATTATTTATGCAAATCTTAGATAACTATTAAATTTCTCAACAGAAATCGTATATTTTGAAAAAATTGCAACTATTTTACAATATAGGGCCAATATAATTAATAAAAACAAATTTTACAACATAGATTAGTGAAGCAAATCTTAGATAACTTTTAAATTTCTCAAAAGTTATCCTATATTTTGGAAAACTTTCAACTATTTTACAATACGGATCCAATGTAATTAATAAAAATCCATTCTACAACACAGATTATTTATGCAAATCTTAGATAACTATTAAATTTCTCGAAAGGTATCCTATATTTTGAAAAACTTTCAACTATTTTACAATCTGGGGCCAATATAATTAATAAAAATCAATTTTACAACATAGATTATTTATGCAAATCTTAGATAAATATTAAATTTCTCAAAAGTTATCGTATGTCTTTAAAAACTTTTAATTAATTTACAATATGGGACCAATATAATTAATAAAAACAAATTTTACAACATAGATTATTTTACAAATCTTAGATAACTTTTAAAATTCTCGAAAGTTGTCATATATTTTGAAAAAATTTAACTACTTTACAATATGGGGCCAATGTAATTAATAAAAATCAATTTGACAACATAGATTATTTATACAAATCTTAGATAACTTTTAAAATTCTCGAAAGTTATCGTATATTTTGAAAAACTTTTAACTATTTTACAATATGGGACCAATATAATTAATTAAAAACAATTTGACAACATAGATTATTTATGCAAATCTTAGATAACTTTTAAATTTCAGGGAAGCAATCATATATTTTGAAAAACTTTAACTACTTTACAATATGGGGCCAATGTAATTAATAAAAATCAACTTTATAACATAGATTAATTATGCTAATTTTAGATAACATTTAAATTTCTCAAAAGTTAACCAATATTTTGAAAAACTTTCAACTATTTAAAATATGGGGCCAATATAATTAATAAAAATCAATTTTGCAACATAGATTACTTATGCAAATCTTAGATAACTATTAAATTTCTCGAAAGCTATCCTATATTTTGAAAAACTTTCAACTATTTTACAATCTGGGGCCAAAATAATTAATAAAAATCAATTTTACGACATAGATTATTTATGCAAATCTTAGATAACTATTAAATTTCTCGAAAGCTATCCTATATTTTGAAAAACTTTCAACTATGTTACAATCTGGGGCCAATATAATTAATAAAAATCAATTTTACAACATAGATTATTTATACAAATCTTAGATAACTTTTAAAATTCTCGAAAGTTGTCACATATTTTGAAAAACTTTTAACTACTCTACAATACGGGGCCAATGTAATTAATAAAAATCAATTTTTCTGCATAGATTAATTATGCAAATCTTAGATAACTTTTAAATTTCTCGAAAGCAATCTTATATTTTGAAAAACTTTTAACTATTTTACAATATGGGGCAAATGTAATTCATAAAAATCAATTTCACAACATAGATTATTTATGCGAATCTTAGTTAACTATTAAATTTCCCAAAAGTTATCGTATACTTTGAAAAAATTTCAGCTATTTTACAATATATGGCCAATATAATTAATAAAAACCAATTTTACAACACAGATTATTTATACAAATCTTAGATAACTTTCAAAATTCTCGGAAGCTATCATATATTTTGAAAAACTTTAACTACTTTACAATATGGGGCCAATGTAATTAATAAAAATCAATTGGACAACATAGATTAATTATGCAAATCTTAGATAACTTTTAAATTTCAGGGAAGCAATCATATATTTTGAAAAATTTTAACTACTTTACAATATGGGGCCAATGTAATTAATAAAAATCAACTTTATAACATAGATTAATTATGCTAATTTTAGATAACATTTAAATTTCTCAAAAGTTATCCAATATTTTGAAAAACTTTCAACTATTTAAAATATGGGGCCAATATAATTAATAAAAATCAATTTTACAACATAGATTACTTATGCAAATCTTAGATAACTATTAAATTTCTCGAAAGCTATCCTATATTTTGAAAAACTTTCAACTATTTTACAATCTGGGGCCAAAATAATTAATAAAAATCAATTTTACAACATAGATTACTTATGCAAATCTTAGAAAACTATTAAATTTCTCGAAAGCTATCCTATATTTTGAAAAACTTTCAACTATTTTACAATCTGGGGCCAAAATAATTAATAAAAATCAATTTCACAACATAGATTATTTAGGCAAATCTTAGATAACTATTAAATGTCCCAAAAGTTATCGTATATTTTGAAAAACTTAACTATTTTACAATCTGGGGCCAATATAATTAATAAAAATCAATTTTACAACATAGATTATTTATGCAAATCTTAGATAACTTTTAAATTTCTCGAAAGCTATCATGTATTTTGAAAAACTTTAACTACTTTACAATATGGGGCCAATGTAATTAATAAAAATCAATTTGACAACATAGATTAATTATGCAAATTTTAGATAACTTTTGAATTTCTCAAAAGTTATCCTGTATTTTGAAAAACTTTCAACTATTTTACAATTTGGGGCCAATATAATTAATAAAAATCAATTTTACAACATAGATTATTTATGCTAATCTTAGATAACTTTTAAATTTCTCGAAAGCTATCATGTATTTTGAAAAAATTTAACTACTTTACAATATGGGGCCAATGTAATTAATAAAAATCAATTTGACAACATAGATTATTTATACAAATCTTTGATAACTTTTAAATTTCTCAAAAGTTATCCTGTATTTTGAAAAACTTTCAACTATTTTACAATATGGGGCCAATATAATTAATAAAAATCAATTTTACAACATAGATTATTTATGCTAATCTTAGATAACTTTTAAATTTCTCGAAAGCTATCATGTATTTTGAAAAAATTTAACTACTTTACAATATGGGGCCAATGTAATTAATAAAAATCAACTTTATAACATAGATTATTTATGCAAATCTTAGATAACTATTAAATTTCTCGAAAGCTATCCTATATTTTGAAAAACTTTCAACTATTTTACAATCTGGGGCCAAAATAATTAATAAAAATCAATTTTACAACATAGATTATTTATGCAAATCTTAGATAACTATTAAATTTCTCAAAAGTTATCGTATATCTTTAAAAACTTTTAATTAATTTACAATATGGGACCAATATAATTAATAAAAACAAATTTTACAACATAGATTATTTATGCTAATTTTAGATAAATTTTAAATTTCTCAAAAGTTATCCTATATTTTGAAAAACTTTCAACTATTTTACAATATGCTCCAATATAATTAATAAAAATCAATTTTACAACATAGATTATTTATGCAAATCTTAGATAACTATTAAATTTCTCAACAGAAATCGTATATTTTGAAAAACTTCAACTATTTTACAATATGAGGCATATGTAATTCATAAAAATCAATTTCACAACATAGATTATTTATGCAAATCTTAGATAACTATTAAATTTTATCAAAAGTTATCGTATCTCTTTAAAAACTTTTAATTAATTTACAATATGGGACCAATATAATTAAAAAAAACAAATTTTACAACATAGATTATTATACAAATCTTAGATAACTTTTAAAATTCTCGAAAGTTGTCATATATTTCGAAAAACATTTAACTATTTTACAATACGGGGCCAATGTAATTAATAAAAATCAATTTTTCTGCATAGATTAATTATGCAAATCTTAGATAACTTTTAAATTTCTCGAAAGCAATCTTATATTTTGAAAAACTTTTAACTATTTTACAATATGGGGCAAATGTAATTCTTAAAAATCAATTTCACAACATAGATTATTTATGCAAATTTTAGTTAACTATTAAATTTCCCAAAAGTTATCGTATATTTTGAAAAAATTTCAGCTATTTTACAATATATGGCCAATATAATTAATAAAAACCAATTTTACAACACAGATTATTTATGCAAATCTTAGATAAGTGTTAAATTTCCCAAAAGTTATCCTGTATTTTGAAAAACTTTCAACTATTTTACAATATGGGGCCAATATAATTAATAAAAATCAATTTTACAACATAGATTATTTATGCTAATCTTAGATAACTTTTAAATTTCTCGAAAGCTATCATGTATTTGGAAAAAATTTAACTACTTTACAATATACGGCCAATGTAATTAATAAAAATCAATTTGACAACATAGATTATTTATACAAATCTTAGATAACTTTTAAAATTCTCGAAAGTTATAATATATTTGGAAATACTTTGAACAATTTTACATTATGGGGCCAATGTAATTAATAAAAATCAATTTTACTACATAGATTAATTATGCAAATCTTAGCCAAAATTCTGTGAAGTTATCATATATTTTGAAAAACTTTAACTACTTTACAATATGGGGCCAATGTAATTAATAAAAATCAATTGTTCTACATAGATTAATTATGCAAATCTTAGATAACTATTAAATTTCTCGAAAGCTATCATGTAATTGGAAAAAATTTAACTACTTTACAATATGGGGCCAATGTAATTAATAAAAATCAATTTGACAACTTAGATTATTTATGCAAATCTTAGATAACTTTTAAATTTCAGGGAAGCTATCATATATTTTGAAAAACTTTAACTACATTACAATATGGGGACAATGTAATTAATAAAAATCAATTTGACAACATAGATTAATTATGCAAATTTTAGATAACTTATAAATTTCTGAAAAGTTATCCTGTATTTTGAAAAACTTTCATCTATTTTACAATATGGGGCCAATATAATTAATAAAAATCAATTTTACAACATAGATTATTTATGCTAATCTTAGATAACTTTTAAATTTCTCGAAAGCTATCATGTATTTTGAAAAAATTTAACTACTTTACAATATGGGGCCAATGTAATTAATAAAAATCAATTTGACAACATAGATTATTTATACAAATCTTAGATAACTTTTAAATTTCTCAAAAGTTATCCTGTATTTTGAAAAACTTTCAACTATTTTACAATATGGGGCCAATATAATTAATAAAAATCTATTTTACAACATAGATTATTTATGCTAATCTTAGATAACTTTTAAATTTCTCGAAAGCTATCATGTATTTTGAAAAAATTTAACTACTTTACAATATGGGGCCAATGTAATTAATAAAAATCAACTTTATAACATAGATTATTTATGCAAATCTTAGATAACTATTAAATTTCTCGAAAGATATCCTATATTTTGAAAAACTTTCAACTATTTTACAATCTGGGGCCAAAATAATTAATAAAAATCAATTTTACAACATAGATTATTTATGCAAATCTTAGATAACTATTACATTTCTCAAAAGTTATCGTATATCTTTTAAAACTTTTAATTAATTTACAATATGGGACCAATATAATTAATAAAAACAAATTTTACAACATAGATTATTTATGCTAATTTTAGATAAATTTTAAATTTCTCAAAAGTTATCCTATATTTTGAAAAACTTTCAACTATTTTACAATATGCTCCAATATAATTAATAAAAATCAATTTTACAACATAGATTATTTATGCAAATCTTAGATAACTATTAAATTTCTCAACAGAAATCGTATATTTTGAAAAACTTCAACTATTTTACAATATGGGGCAAATGTAATTCATAAAAATCAATTTCACAACATAGATTATTTATGCAAATCTTAGATAACTATTAAATTTCTCAAAAGTTATCGTATATCTTTAAAAACTTTTAATTAATTTACAATATGGGACCAATATAATTAATAAAAACAAATTTTACAACATAGATTATTATACAAATCTTAGATAACTTTTAAAATTCTCGAAAGTTGTCATATATTTCGAAAAACTTTTAACTATTTTACAATACGGGGCCAATGTAATTAATAAAAATCAATTTTTCTGCATAGATTAATTATGCAAATCTTAGATAACTTTTAAATTTCTCGAAAGCAATCTTATATTTTGAAAAACTTTTAACTATTTTACAATATGGGGCAAATGTAATTCATAAAAGTCAATTTCACAATATAGATTATTTATGCAAATTTTAGTTAACTATTAAATTTCCCAAAAGTTATCGTATATTTTGAAAACATTTCAGCTATTTTACAATATATGGCCAATATAATTAATAAAAACCAATTTTACAACACAGATTATTTATGCAAATCTTAGATAAGTATTAAATTTCCCAAAAGTTATCCTGTATTTTGAAAAACTTTCAACTATTTTACAATATGGGGCCAATATAATTAATAAAAATCAATTTTACAATATAGATTATTTCTGCAAATCTTAGATAACTATTAAACTTCTCGAAAACTATCATATATTTTGAAAAACTTTAACTACTTTACAATATGGGGCCAATGTAATTAATAAAAATCAATTTGACAACATAGATTAATTATGCAAATTTTAGATAACTTTTAAATTTCTCAAAAGTTATCCTGTATTTTGAAAAACTTTCAACTATTTTACAATATGGGGCCAATATAATTAATAAAAATCAATTTTACAACATAGATTATTTATGCTAATCTTAGATAACTTTTAAATTTCCCGAAAGCTATCATGTATTTTGAATAAATTTAACTACTTTACAATATGGGGCCAATGTAATTAATAAAAATCAATTTGACAACATAGATTATTTATACAAATCTTTGATAACTTTTAAATTTCTCAAAAGTTATCCTGTATTTTGAAAAACTTTCAACTATTTTACAATATGGGGCCAGTATAATTAATTAAAAACAATTTGACAACTTAGATTATTTATGCAAATCTTAGATAACTTTTAAATTTCAGGGAAGCTATCATATATTTTGAAAAACTTTAACTACATTACAATATGGGGCCAATGTAATTAATAAAAATCAATTTGATAACATAGATTATTTATACAAATCTTTGATAACTTTTAAATTTCTCAAAAGTTATCCTGTATTTTGAAAAACTTTCAACTATTTTACAATATGGGGCCAGTATAATTAATTAAAAACAATTTGACAACTTAGATTATTTATGCAAATCTTAGATAACTTTTAAATTTCAGGGAAGCTATCATATATTTTGAAAAACTTTAACTACATTACAATATGGGGCCAATGTAATTAATAAAAATCAATTTGGCAACATAGATTAATTATGCAAATTTTAGATAACTTTTAAATTTCTCAAAAGTTATCCTGTATTTTGAAAAACTTTCAACTATTTTACAATATGGGGCCAATATAATTAATAAAAATCAATTTTACAACATAGATTATTTATGCTAATCTTAGATAACTTTTAAATTTCTCGAAAGCTATCATGTATTTTGAAAAAATTTAACTACTTTACAATATGGGGCCAATGTAATTAATAAAAATCAATTTGACAACATAGATTATTTATACAAATCTTAGATAACTTTTAAATTTCTCAAAAGTTATCCTGTATTTTGAAAAACTTTCAACTATTTTACAATATGGGGCCAATGTAATTAATAAAAATCAACTTTATAACATAGATTATTTATGCAAATCTTAGATAACTATTAAATTTCTCGAAAGCTATCCTATATTTTGAAAAACTTTCAACTATTTTACAATCTGGGGCCAAAATAATTAATAAAAATCAATTTTACAACATAGATTATTTATGCAAATCTTAGATAACTATTACATTTCTCAAAAGTTATCGTATATCTTTAAAAACTTTTAAATAATTTACAATATGGGACCAATATAATTAATAAAAACAAATTTTACAACATAGATTATTTATGCTAATCTTAGATAACTTTTAAATTTCTCGAAAGCTATCATGTATTTTGAAAAAATTTAACTACTTTACAATATGGGGCCAATGTAATTAATAAAAATCAACTTTATAACATAGATTATTTATGCAAATCTTAGATAACTATTAAATTTCTCGAAAGCTATCCTATATTTTGAAAAACTTTCAACTATTTTACAATCTGGGGCCAAAATAATTAATAAAAATCAATTTTACAACATAGATTATTTATGCAAATCTTAGATAACTATTACATTTCTCAAAAGTTATCGTATATCTTTAAAAACTTTTAATTAATTTACAATATGGGACCAATATAATTAATAAAAACAAATTTTACAACATAGATTATTTATGCTAATTTTAGATAAATTTTAAATTTCTCAAAAGTTATCCTATATTTTGAAAAACTTTCAACTATTTTACAATATGCTCCAATATAATTAATAAAAATCAATTTTACAACATAGATTATTTATGCAAATCTTAGATAACTATTAAATTTCTCAACAGAAATCGTATATTTTGAAAAACTTCAACTATTTTACAATATGATGCAAATGTAATTCATAAAAATCAATTTCACAACATAGATTACTTATGCAAATTTTGGTTAACTATTAAATTTCCCAAAAGTTATCGTATATTTTGAAAACATTTCAGCTATTTTACAATATATGGCCAATATAATTAATAAAAACCAATTTTACAACACAGATTATTTATGCAAATCTTAGATAAGTATTAAATTTCCCAAAAGTTATCCTGTATTTTGAAAAACTTTCAACTATTTTACAATATGGGGCCAATATAATTAATAAAAATCAATTTTACAATATAGATTATTTCTGCAAATCTTAGATAACTATTAAACTTCTCGAAAACTATCATATATTTTGAAAAACTTTAACTACTTTACAATATGGGGCCAATGTAATTAATAAAAATCAATTGTTCTACATAGATTAATTATGCAAATCTTAGATAACTATTAAATTTCTCGAAAGCTATCATGTATTTGGAAAAAATTTAACTACTTTACAATATGGGGCCAATGTAATTAATAAAAATCAATTTGACAACATAGATTATTTATACAAATCTTAGATAACTTTTAAAATTCTCGAAAGTTATCGTATATTTTGAAAAACTTTTAACTATTTTACAAAATGGGGCCAATATAATTAATTAAAAACAATTTGACAACTTAGATTATTTATGCAAATCTTAGATAACTTTTAAATTTCAGGGAAGCTATCATATATTTTGAAAAACTTTAACTACATTACAATATGGGGCCAATGTAATTAATAAAAATCAATTTGACAACATAGATTAATTATGCAAATCTTAGATAACTATTAAACTTCTCGAAAACTATCATATATTTTGAAAAACTTTAACTACTTTACAATATGGGGCCAATGTAATTAATAAAAATCAATTTGACAACATAGATTAATTATGCAAATTTTAGATAACTTTTAAATTTCTCAAAAGTTATCCTGTATTTTGAAAAACTTTCAACTATTTTACAATATGGGGCCAATATAATTAATAAAAATCAATTTTACAACATAGATTATTTATGCAAATCTTAGATAACTATTACATTTCTCAAAAGTTATCGTATATCTTTAAAAACTTTTAATTAATTTACAATATGGGACCAATATAATTAATAAAAACAAATTTTACAACATAGATTATTTATGCTAATCTTAGATAACTTTTAAATTTCTCGAAAGCTATCATGTATTTTGAAAAAATTTAACTACTTTACAATATGGGGCCAATGTAATTAATAAAAATCAACTTTATAACATAGATTATTTATGCAAATCTTAGATAACTATTAAATTTCTCGAAAGCTATCCTATATTTTGAAAAACTTTCAACTATTTTACAATCTGGGGCCAAAATAATTAATAAAAATCAATTTTACAACATAGATTATTTATGCAAATCTTAGATAACTATTACATTTCTCAAAAGTTATCGTATATCTTTAAAAACTTTTAATTAATTTACAATATGGGACCAATATAATTAATAAAAACAAATTTTACAACATAGATTATTTATGCTAATTTTAGATAAATTTTAAATTTCTCAAAAGTTATCCTATATTTTGAAAAACTTTCAACTATTTTACAATATGCTCCAATATAATTAATAAAAATCAATTTTACAACATAGATTATTTATGCAAATCTTAGATAACTATTAAATTTCTCAACAGAAATCGTATATTTTGAAAAACTTCAACTATTTTACAATATGGGGCAAATGTAATTCATAAAAATCAATTTCACAACATAGATTATTTATGCAAATCTTAGATAACTATTAAATTTCTCAAAAGTTATCGTATATCTTTAAAAACTTTTAATTAATTTACAATATGGGACCAATATAATTAATAAAAACAAATTTTACAACATAGATTATTATACAAATCTTAGATAACTTTTAAAATTCTCGAAAGTTGTCATATATTTCGAAAAACTTTTAACTATTTTACAATACGGGGCCAATGTAATTAATAAAAATCAATTTTTCTGCATAGATTAATTATGCAAATCTTAGATAACTTTTAAATTTCTCGAAAGCAATCTTATATTTTGAAAAACTTTTAACTATTTTACAATATGGGGCAAATGTAATTCATAAAAATCAATTTCACAACATAGATTATTTATGCAAATTTTAGTTAACTATTAAATTTCCCAAAAGTTATCGTATATTTTGAAAACATTTCAGCTATTTTACAATATATGGCCAATATAATTAATAAAAACCAATTTTACAACACAGATTATTTATGCAAATCTTAGATAAGTATTAAATTTCCCAAAAGTTATCCTGTATTTTGAAAAACTTTCAACTATTTTACAATATGGGGCCAATATAATTAATAAAAATCAATTTTACAATATAGATTATTTCTGCAAATCTTAGATAACTATTAAACTTCTCGAAAACTATCATATATTTTGAAAAACTTTAACTACTTTACAATATGGGGCCAATGTAATTAATAAAAATCAATTTGACAACATAGATTAATTATGCAAATTTTAGATAACTTTTAAATTTCTCAAAAGTTATCCTGTATTTTGAAAAACTTTCAACTATTTTACAATATGGGGCCAATATAATTAATAAAAATCAATTTTACAACATAGATTATTTATGCTAATCTTAGATAACTTTTAAATTTCTCGAAAGCTATCATGTATTTTGAAAAAATTTAACTACTTTACAATATGGGGCCAATGTAATTAATAAAAATCAATTTGACAACATAGATTATTTATACAAATCTTTGATAACTTTTAAATTTCTCAAAAGTTATCCTGTATTTTGAAAAACTTTCAACTATTTTACAATATGGGGCCAATATAATTAATAAAAATCAATTTTACAACATAGATTATTTATGCTAATCTTAGATAACTTTTAAATTTCTCGAAAGCTATCATGTATTTTGAATAAATTTAACTACTTTACAATATGGGGCCAATGTAATTAATAAAAATCAATTTGACAACATAGATTATTTATACAAATCTTTGATAACTTTTAAATTTCTCAAAAGTTATCCTGTATTTTGAAAAACTATCAACTATTTTACAATATGGGGCCAATATAATTAATTAAAAACAATTTGACAACATAGATTATTTATGCAAATCTTAGATAACTTTTAAATTTCAGGGAAGCAATCATATATTTTGAAAAACTTTAACTACTTTACAATATGGGGCCAATGTAATTAATAAAAATCAACTTTATAACATAGATTAATTATGCTAATTTTAGATAACATTTAAATTTCTCAAAAGTTATCCAATATTTTGAAAAACTTTCAACTATTTAAAATATGGGGCCAATATAATTAATAAAAATCAATTTTGCAACATAGATTACTTATGCAAATCTTAGATAACTATTAAATTTCTCGAAAGCTATCCTATATTTTGAAAAACTTTCAACTATTTTACAATCTGGGGCCAAAATAATTAATAAAAATCAATTTTACGACATAGATTATTTATGCAAATCTTAGATAACTATTAAATTTCTCGAAAGCTATCAAATATTTTGAAAAACTTTATCTACTTTACAATATGGGGCCAATGTCATTAATTAAAATCAATTTCACAACATAGATTATTTATGCTAATCTTAGATAACTATTAAATTTCTCAAAAGTTATCGTATATTTTGAAAAAATTTCAGCTATTTTACAATATATGGCCAATATAATTAATAAAAACCAATTTTACAAAATAGATTATTTATGCTAATTTTAGATAAATTTTAAATTTCTCAAAAGTTATCCTATATTTTGAAAAACTTTCAACTATTTTACAATATGCTCCAATATAATTAATAAAAATCAATTTTACAACATAGATTATTTATGCAAATCTTAGATAACTATTAAATTTCTCAACAGAAATCGTATATTTTGAAAAAATTGCAACTATTTTACAATATAGGGCCAATATAATTAATAAAAACAAATTTTACAACATAGATTAGTGAAGCAAATCTTAGATAACTTTTAAATTTCTCAAAAGTTATCCTATATTTTGGAAAACTTTCAACTATTTTACAATACGGATCCAATGTAATTAATAAAAATCCATTCTACAACACAGATTATTTATGCAAATCTTAGATAACTATTAAATTTCTCGAAAGGTATCCTATATTTTGAAAAACTTTCAACTATTTTACAATCTGGGGCCAATATAATTAATAAAAATCAATTTTACAACATAGATTATTTATGCAAATCTTAGATAAATATTAAATTTCTCAAAAGTTATCGTATGTCTTTAAAAACTTTTAATTAATTTACAATATGGGACCAATATAATTAATAAAAACAAATTTTACAACATAGATTATTTTACAAATCTTAGATAACTTTTAAAATTCTCGAAAGTTGTCATATATTTTGAAAAAATTTAACTACTTTACAATATGGGGCCAATGTAATTAATAAAAATCAATTTGACAACATAGATTATTTATACAAATCTTAGATAACTTTTAAAATTCTCGAAAGTTATCGTATATTTTGAAAAACTTTTAACTATTTTACAATATGGGACCAATATAATTAATTAAAAACAATTTGACAACATAGATTATTTATGCAAATCTTAGATAACTTTTAAATTTCAGGGAAGCAATCATATATTTTGAAAAACTTTAACTACTTTACAATATGGGGCCAATGTAATTAATAAAAATCAACTTTATAACATAGATTAATTATGCTAATTTTAGATAACATTTAAATTTCTCAAAAGTTAACCAATATTTTGAAAAACTTTCAACTATTTAAAATATGGGGCCAATATAATTAATAAAAATCAATTTTGCAACATAGATTACTTATGCAAATCTTAGATAACTATTAAATTTCTCGAAAGCTATCCTATATTTTGAAAAACTTTCAACTATTTTACAATCTGGGGCCAAAATAATTAATAAAAATCAATTTTACGACATAGATTATTTATGCAAATCTTAGATAACTATTAAATTTCTCGAAAGCTATCCTATATTTTGAAAAACTTTCAACTATGTTACAATCTGGGGCCAATATAATTAATAAAAATCAATTTTACAACATAGATTATTTATACAAATCTTAGATAACTTTTAAAATTCTCGAAAGTTGTCACATATTTTGAAAAACTTTTAACTACTCTACAATACGGGGCCAATGTAATTAATAAAAATCAATTTTTCTGCATAGATTAATTATGCAAATCTTAGATAACTTTTAAATTTCTCGAAAGCAATCTTATATTTTGAAAAACTTTTAACTATTTTACAATATGGGGCAAATGTAATTCATAAAAATCAATTTCACAACATAGATTATTTATGCGAATCTTAGTTAACTATTAAATTTCCCAAAAGTTATCGTATACTTTGAAAAAATTTCAGCTATTTTACAATATATGGCCAATATAATTAATAAAAACCAATTTTACAACACAGATTATTTATACAAATCTTAGATAACTTTCAAAATTCTCGGAAGCTATCATATATTTTGAAAAACTTTAACTACTTTACAATATGGGGCCAATGTAATTAATAAAAATCAATTGGACAACATAGATTAATTATGCAAATCTTAGATAACTTTTAAATTTCAGGGAAGCAATCATATATTTTGAAAAATTTTAACTACTTTACAATATGGGGCCAATGTAATTAATAAAAATCAACTTTATAACATAGATTAATTATGCTAATTTTAGATAACATTTAAATTTCTCAAAAGTTATCCAATATTTTGAAAAACTTTCAACTATTTAAAATATGGGGCCAATATAATTAATAAAAATCAATTTTACAACATAGATTACTTATGCAAATCTTAGATAACTATTAAATTTCTCGAAAGCTATCCTATATTTTGAAAAACTTTCAACTATTTTACAATCTGGGGCCAAAATAATTAATAAAAATCAATTTTACAACATAGATTACTTATGCAAATCTTAGAAAACTATTAAATTTCTCGAAAGCTATCCTATATTTTGAAAAACTTTCAACTATTTTACAATCTGGGGCCAAAATAATTAATAAAAATCAATTTCACAACATAGATTATTTAGGCAAATCTTAGATAACTATTAAATGTCCCAAAAGTTATCGTATATTTTGAAAAACTTAACTATTTTACAATCTGGGGCCAATATAATTAATAAAAATCAATTTTACAACATAGATTATTTATGCAAATCTTAGATAACTTTTAAATTTCTCGAAAGCTATCATGTATTTTGAAAAACTTTAACTACTTTACAATATGGGGCCAATGTAATTAATAAAAATCAATTTGACAACATAGATTAATTATGCAAATTTTAGATAACTTTTGAATTTCTCAAAAGTTATCCTGTATTTTGAAAAACTTTCAACTATTTTACAATTTGGGGCCAATATAATTAATAAAAATCAATTTTACAACATAGATTATTTATGCTAATCTTAGATAACTTTTAAATTTCTCGAAAGCTATCATGTATTTTGAAAAAATTTAACTACTTTACAATATGGGGCCAATGTAATTAATAAAAATCAATTTGACAACATAGATTATTTATACAAATCTTTGATAACTTTTAAATTTCTCAAAAGTTATCCTGTATTTTGAAAAACTTTCAACTATTTTACAATATGGGGCCAATATAATTAATAAAAATCAATTTTACAACATAGATTATTTATGCTAATCTTAGATAACTTTTAAATTTCTCGAAAGCTATCATGTATTTTGAAAAAATTTAACTACTTTACAATATGGGGCCAATGTAATTAATAAAAATCAACTTTATAACATAGATTATTTATGCAAATCTTAGATAACTATTAAATTTCTCGAAAGCTATCCTATATTTTGAAAAACTTTCAACTATTTTACAATCTGGGGCCAAAATAATTAATAAAAATCAATTTTACAACATAGATTATTTATGCAAATCTTAGATAACTATTAAATTTCTCAAAAGTTATCGTATATCTTTAAAAACTTTTAATTAATTTACAATATGGGACCAATATAATTAATAAAAACAAATTTTACAACATAGATTATTTATGCTAATTTTAGATAAATTTTAAATTTCTCAAAAGTTATCCTATATTTTGAAAAACTTTCAACTATTTTACAATATGCTCCAATATAATTAATAAAAATCAATTTTACAACATAGATTATTTATGCAAATCTTAGATAACTATTAAATTTCTCAACAGAAATCGTATATTTTGAAAAACTTCAACTATTTTACAATATGAGGCATATGTAATTCATAAAAATCAATTTCACAACATAGATTATTTATGCAAATCTTAGATAACTATTAAATTTTATCAAAAGTTATCGTATCTCTTTAAAAACTTTTAATTAATTTACAATATGGGACCAATATAATTAAAAAAAACAAATTTTACAACATAGATTATTATACAAATCTTAGATAACTTTTAAAATTCTCGAAAGTTGTCATATATTTCGAAAAACATTTAACTATTTTACAATACGGGGCCAATGTAATTAATAAAAATCAATTTTTCTGCATAGATTAATTATGCAAATCTTAGATAACTTTTAAATTTCTCGAAAGCAATCTTATATTTTGAAAAACTTTTAACTATTTTACAATATGGGGCAAATGTAATTCTTAAAAATCAATTTCACAACATAGATTATTTATGCAAATTTTAGTTAACTATTAAATTTCCCAAAAGTTATCGTATATTTTGAAAAAATTTCAGCTATTTTACAATATATGGCCAATATAATTAATAAAAACCAATTTTACAACACAGATTATTTATGCAAATCTTAGATAAGTGTTAAATTTCCCAAAAGTTATCCTGTATTTTGAAAAACTTTCAACTATTTTACAATATGGGGCCAATATAATTAATAAAAATCAATTTTACAACATAGATTATTTATGCTAATCTTAGATAACTTTTAAATTTCTCGAAAGCTATCATGTATTTGGAAAAAATTTAACTACTTTACAATATACGGCCAATGTAATTAATAAAAATCAATTTGACAACATAGATTATTTATACAAATCTTAGATAACTTTTAAAATTCTCGAAAGTTATAATATATTTGGAAATACTTTGAACAATTTTACATTATGGGGCCAATGTAATTAATAAAAATCAATTTTACTACATAGATTAATTATGCAAATCTTAGCCAAAATTCTGTGAAGTTATCATATATTTTGAAAAACTTTAACTACTTTACAATATGGGGCCAATGTAATTAATAAAAATCAATTGTTCTACATAGATTAATTATGCAAATCTTAGATAACTATTAAATTTCTCGAAAGCTATCATGTAATTGGAAAAAATTTAACTACTTTACAATATGGGGCCAATGTAATTAATAAAAATCAATTTGACAACATAGATTATTTATACAAATCTTAGATAACTTTTAAAATTCTCGAAAGTTATCGTATATTTTGAAAAACTTTTAACTATTTTACAAAATGGGGCCAATATAATTAATTAAAAACAATTTGACAACTTAGATTATTTATGCAAATCTTAGATAACTTTTAAATTTCAGGGAAGCTATCATATATTTTGAAAAACTTTAACTACATTACAATATGGGGACAATGTAATTAATAAAAATCAATTTGACAACATAGATTAATTATGCAAATTTTAGATAACTTATAAATTTCTGAAAAGTTATCCTGTATTTTGAAAAACTTTCAACTATTTTACAATATGGGGCCAATATAATTAATAAAAATCAATTTTACAACATAGATTATTTATGCTAATCTTAGATAACTTTTAAATTTCTCGAAAGCTATCATGTATTTTGAAAAAATTTAACTACTTTACAATATGGGGCCAATGTAATTAATAAAAATCAATTTGACAACATAGATTATTTATACAAATCTTAGATAACTTTTAAATTTCTCAAAAGTTATCCTGTATTTTGAAAAACTTTCAACTATTTTACAATATGGGGCCAATATAATTAATAAAAATCTATTTTACAACATAGATTATTTATGCTAATCTTAGATAACTTTTAAATTTCTCGAAAGCTATCATGTATTTTGAAAAAATTTAACTACTTTACAATATGGGGCCAATGTAATTAATAAAAATCAACTTTATAACATAGATTATTTATGCAAATCTTAGATAACTATTAAATTTCTCGAAAGCTATCCTATATTTTGAAAAACTTTCAACTATTTTACAATCTGGGGCCAAAATAATTAATAAAAATCAATTTTACAACATAGATTATTTATGCAAATCTTAGATAACTATTACATTTCTCAAAAGTTATCGTATATCTTTTAAAACTTTTAATTAATTTACAATATGGGACCAATATAATTAATAAAAACAAATTTTACAACATAGATTATTTATGCTAATTTTAGATAAATTTTAAATTTCTCAAAAGTTATCCTATATTTTGAAAAACTTTCAACTATTTTACAATATGCTCCAATATAATTAATAAAAATCAATTTTACAACATAGATTATTTATGCAAATCTTAGATAACTATTAAATTTCTCAACAGAAATCGTATATTTTGAAAAACTTCAACTATTTTACAATATGGGGCAAATGTAATTCATAAAAATCAATTTCACAACATAGATTATTTATGCAAATCTTAGATAACTATTAAATTTCTCAAAAGTTATCGTATATCTTTAAAAACTTTTAATTAATTTACAATATGGGACCAATATAATTAATAAAAACAAATTTTACAACATAGATTATTATACAAATCTTAGATAACTTTTAAAATTCTCGAAAGTTGTCATATATTTCGAAAAACTTTTAACTATTTTACAATACGGGGCCAATGTAATTAATAAAAATCAATTTTTCTGCATAGATTAATTATGCAAATCTTAGATAACTTTTAAATTTCTCGAAAGCAATCTTATATTTTGAAAAACTTTTAACTATTTTACAATATGGGGCAAATGTAATTCATAAAAGTCAATTTCACAATATAGATTATTTATGCAAATTTTAGTTAACTATTAAATTTCCCAAAAGTTATCGTATATTTTGAAAACATTTCAGCTATTTTACAATATATGGCCAATATAATTAATAAAAACCAATTTTACAACACAGATTATTTATGCAAATCTTAGATAAGTATTAAATTTCCCAAAAGTTATCCTGTATTTTGAAAAACTTTCAACTATTTTACAATATGGGGCCAATATAATTAATAAAAATCAATTTTACAATATAGATTATTTCTGCAAATCTTAGATAACTATTAAACTTCTCGAAAACTATCATATATTTTGAAAAACTTTAACTACTTTACAATATGGGGCCAATGTAATTAATAAAAATCAATTTGACAACATAGATTAATTATGCAAATTTTAGATAACTTTTAAATTTCTCAAAAGTTATCCTGTATTTTGAAAAACTTTCAACTATTTTACAATATGGGGCCAATATAATTAATAAAAATCAATTTTACAACATAGATTATTTATGCTAATCTTAGATAACTTTTAAATTTCCCGAAAGCTATCATGTATTTTGAATAAATTTAACTACTTTACAATATGGGGCCAATGTAATTAATAAAAATCAATTTGACAACATAGATTATTTATACAAATCTTTGATAACTTTTAAATTTCTCAAAAGTTATCCTGTATTTTGAAAAACTTTCAACTATTTTACAATATGGGGCCAGTATAATTAATTAAAAACAATTTGACAACTTAGATTATTTATGCAAATCTTAGATAACTTTTAAATTTCAGGGAAGCTATCATATATTTTGAAAAACTTTAACTACATTACAATATGGGGCCAATGTAATTAATAAAAATCAATTTGATAACATAGATTATTTATACAAATCTTTGATAACTTTTAAATTTCTCAAAAGTTATCCTGTATTTTGAAAAACTTTCAACTATTTTACAATATGGGGCCAGTATAATTAATTAAAAACAATTTGACAACTTAGATTATTTATGCAAATCTTAGATAACTTTTAAATTTCAGGGAAGCTATCATATATTTTGAAAAACTTTAACTACATTACAATATGGGGCCAATGTAATTAATAAAAATCAATTTGGCAACATAGATTAATTATGCAAATTTTAGATAACTTTTAAATTTCTCAAAAGTTATCCTGTATTTTGAAAAACTTTCAACTATTTTACAATATGGGGCCAATATAATTAATAAAAATCAATTTTACAACATAGATTATTTATGCTAATCTTAGATAACTTTTAAATTTCTCGAAAGCTATCATGTATTTTGAAAAAATTTAACTACTTTACAATATGGGGCCAATGTAATTAATAAAAATCAATTTGACAACATAGATTATTTATACAAATCTTAGATAACTTTTAAATTTCTCAAAAGTTATCCTGTATTTTGAAAAACTTTCAACTATTTTACAATATGGGGCCAATGTAATTAATAAAAATCAACTTTATAACATAGATTATTTATGCAAATCTTAGATAACTATTAAATTTCTCGAAAGCTATCCTATATTTTGAAAAACTTTCAACTATTTTACAATCTGGGGCCAAAATAATTAATAAAAATCAATTTTACAACATAGATTATTTATGCAAATCTTAGATAACTATTACATTTCTCAAAAGTTATCGTATATCTTTAAAAACTTTTAATTAATTTACAATATGGGACCAATATAATTAATAAAAACAAATTTTACAACATAGATTATTTATGCTAATCTTAGATAACTTTTAAATTTCTCGAAAGCTATCATGTATTTTGAAAAAATTTAACTACTTTACAATATGGGGCCAATGTAATTAATAAAAATCAACTTTATAACATAGATTATTTATGCAAATCTTAGATAACTATTAAATTTCTCGAAAGCTATCCTATATTTTGAAAAACTTTCAACTATTTTACAATCTGGGGCCAAAATAATTAATAAAAATCAATTTTACAACATAGATTATTTATGCAAATCTTAGATAACTATTACATTTCTCAAAAGTTATCGTATATCTTTAAAAACTTTTAATTAATTTACAATATGGGACCAATATAATTAATAAAAACAAATTTTACAACATAGATTATTTATGCTAATTTTAGATAAATTTTAAATTTCTCAAAAGTTATCCTATATTTTGAAAAACTTTCAACTATTTTACAATATGCTCCAATATAATTAATAAAAATCAATTTTACAACATAGATTATTTATGCAAATCTTAGATAACTATTAAATTTCTCAACAGAAATCGTATATTTTGAAAAACTTCAACTATTTTACAATATGATGCAAATGTAATTCATAAAAATCAATTTCACAACATAGATTACTTATGCAAATTTTGGTTAACTATTAAATTTCCCAAAAGTTATCGTATATTTTGAAAACATTTCAGCTATTTTACAATATATGGCCAATATAATTAATAAAAACCAATTTTACAACACAGATTATTTATGCAAATCTTAGATAAGTATTAAATTTCCCAAAAGTTATCCTGTATTTTGAAAAACTTTCAACTATTTTACAATATGGGGCCAATATAATTAATAAAAATCAATTTTACAATATAGATTATTTCTGCAAATCTTAGATAACTATTAAACTTCTCGAAAACTATCATATATTTTGAAAAACTTTAACTACTTTACAATATGGGGCCAATGTAATTAATAAAAATCAATTGTTCTACATAGATTAATTATGCAAATCTTAGATAACTATTAAATTTCTCGAAAGCTATCATGTATTTGGAAAAAATTTAACTACTTTACAATATGGGGCCAATGTAATTAATAAAAATCAATTTGACAACATAGATTATTTATACAAATCTTAGATAACTTTTAAAATTCTCGAAAGTTATCGTATATTTTGAAAAACTTTTAACTATTTTACAAAATGGGGCCAATATAATTAATTAAAAACAATTTGACAACTTAGATTATTTATGCAAATCTTAGATAACTTTTAAATTTCAGGGAAGCTATCATATATTTTGAAAAACTTTAACTACATTACAATATGGGGCCAATGTAATTAATAAAAATCAATTTGACAACATAGATTAATTATGCAAATCTTAGATAACTATTAAACTTCTCGAAAACTATCATATATTTTGAAAAACTTTAACTACTTTACAATATGGGGCCAATGTAATTAATAAAAATCAATTTGACAACATAGATTAATTATGCAAATTTTAGATAACTTTTAAATTTCTCAAAAGTTATCCTGTATTTTGAAAAACTTTCAACTATTTTACAATATGGGGCCAATATAATTAATAAAAATCAATTTTACAACATAGATTATTTATGCAAATCTTAGATAACTATTACATTTCTCAAAAGTTATCGTATATCTTTAAAAACTTTTAATTAATTTACAATATGGGACCAATATAATTAATAAAAACAAATTTTACAACATAGATTATTTATGCTAATCTTAGATAACTTTTAAATTTCTCGAAAGCTATCATGTATTTTGAAAAAATTTAACTACTTTACAATATGGGGCCAATGTAATTAATAAAAATCAACTTTATAACATAGATTATTTATGCAAATCTTAGATAACTATTAAATTTCTCGAAAGCTATCCTATATTTTGAAAAACTTTCAACTATTTTACAATCTGGGGCCAAAATAATTAATAAAAATCAATTTTACAACATAGATTATTTATGCAAATCTTAGATAACTATTACATTTCTCAAAAGTTATCGTATATCTTTAAAAACTTTTAATTAATTTACAATATGGGACCAATATAATTAATAAAAACAAATTTTACAACATAGATTATTTATGCTAATTTTAGATAAATTTTAAATTTCTCAAAAGTTATCCTATATTTTGAAAAACTTTCAACTATTTTACAATATGCTCCAATATAATTAATAAAAATCAATTTTACAACATAGATTATTTATGCAAATCTTAGATAACTATTAAATTTCTCAACAGAAATCGTATATTTTGAAAAACTTCAACTATTTTACAATATGGGGCAAATGTAATTCATAAAAATCAATTTCACAACATAGATTATTTATGCAAATCTTAGATAACTATTAAATTTCTCAAAAGTTATCGTATATCTTTAAAAACTTTTAATTAATTTACAATATGGGACCAATATAATTAATAAAAACAAATTTTACAACATAGATTATTATACAAATCTTAGATAACTTTTAAAATTCTCGAAAGTTGTCATATATTTCGAAAAACTTTTAACTATTTTACAATACGGGGCCAATGTAATTAATAAAAATCAATTTTTCTGCATAGATTAATTATGCAAATCTTAGATAACTTTTAAATTTCTCGAAAGCAATCTTATATTTTGAAAAACTTTTAACTATTTTACAATATGGGGCAAATGTAATTCATAAAAATCAATTTCACAACATAGATTATTTATGCAAATTTTAGTTAACTATTAAATTTCCCAAAAGTTATCGTATATTTTGAAAACATTTCAGCTATTTTACAATATATGGCCAATATAATTAATAAAAACCAATTTTACAACACAGATTATTTATGCAAATCTTAGATAAGTATTAAATTTCCCAAAAGTTATCCTGTATTTTGAAAAACTTTCAACTATTTTACAATATGGGGCCAATATAATTAATAAAAATCAATTTTACAATATAGATTATTTCTGCAAATCTTAGATAACTATTAAACTTCTCGAAAACTATCATATATTTTGAAAAACTTTAACTACTTTACAATATGGGGCCAATGTAATTAATAAAAATCAATTTGACAACATAGATTAATTATGCAAATTTTAGATAACTTTTAAATTTCTCAAAAGTTATCCTGTATTTTGAAAAACTTTCAACTATTTTACAATATGGGGCCAATATAATTAATAAAAATCAATTTTACAACATAGATTATTTATGCTAATCTTAGATAACTTTTAAATTTCTCGAAAGCTATCATGTATTTTGAAAAAATTTAACTACTTTACAATATGGGGCCAATGTAATTAATAAAAATCAATTTGACAACATAGATTATTTATACAAATCTTTGATAACTTTTAAATTTCTCAAAAGTTATCCTGTATTTTGAAAAACTTTCAACTATTTTACAATATGGGGCCAATATAATTAATAAAAATCAATTTTACAACATAGATTATTTATGCTAATCTTAGATAACTTTTAAATTTCTCGAAAGCTATCATGTATTTTGAATAAATTTAACTACTTTACAATATGGGGCCAATGTAATTAATAAAAATCAATTTGACAACATAGATTATTTATACAAATCTTTGATAACTTTTAAATTTCTCAAAAGTTATCCTGTATTTTGAAAAACTATCAACTATTTTACAATATGGGGCCAATATAATTAATTAAAAACAATTTGACAACTTAGATTATTTATGCAAATCTTAGATAACTTTTAAATTTCAGGGAAGCTATCATATATTTTGAAAAACTTTAACTACATTACAATATGGGGCCAATGTAATTAATAAAAATCAATTTGATAACATAGATTATTTATACAAATCTTTGATAACTTTTAAATTTCTCAAAAGTTATCCTGTATTTTGAAAAACTTTCAACTATTTTACAATATGGGGCCAGTATAATTAATTAAAAACAATTTGACAACTTAGATTATTTATGCAAATCTTAGATAACTTTTAAATTTCAGGGAAGCTATCATATATTTTGAAAAACTTTAACTACATTACAATATGGGGCCAATGTAATTAATAAAAATCAATTTGGCAACATAGATTAATTATGCAAATTTTAGATAACTTTTAAATTTCTCAAAAGTTATCCTGTATTTTGAAAAACTTTCAACTATTTTACAATATGGGGCCAATATAAATAATAAAAATCGATTTTACAACATAGATTATTTATGCTAATCTTAGATAACTTTTAAATTTCTCGAAAGCTATCATGTATTTTGAAAAAATTTAACTACTTTACAATATGGGGCGAATGTAATTAATAAAAATCAATTTGACAACATAGATTATTTATACAAATCTTAGATAACTTTTAAATTTCTCAAAAGTTATCCTGTATTTTGAAAAACTTTCAACTATTTTACAATATGGGGCCAATATAATTAATAAAAATCTATTTTACAACATAGATTATTTATGCTAATCTTAGATAACTTTTAAATTTCTCGAAAGCTATCATGTATTTTGAAAAAATTTAACTACTTTACAATATGGGGCCAATGTAATTAATAAAAATCAACTTTATAACATAGATTATTTATGCAAATCTTAGATAACAATTAAATTTCTCGAAAGCTATCCTATATTTTGAAAAACTTTCAACTATTTTACAATCTGGGGCCAAAATAATTAAAAAAATCAATTTTACAACATAGATTATTTATGCAAATCTTAGATAACTATTACATTTCTCAAAAGTTATCGTATATCTTTAAAAACTTTTAATTAATTTACAATATGGGACCAATATAATTAATAAAAACAAATTTTACAACATAGATTATTTATGCTAATTTTAGATATATTTTAAATTTCTCAAAAGTTATCCTATATTTTGAAAAACTTTCAACTATTTTACAATATGCTCCAATATAATTAATAAAAATCAATTTTACAACATAGATTATTTATGCAAATCTTAGATAACTATTAAATTTCTCAACAGAAATCGTATATTTTGAAAAACTTCAACTATTTTACAATATGGGGCAAATGTAATTCATAAAAATCAATTTCACAACATAGATTATTTATGCAAATCTTAGATAACTATTAAATTTCTCAAAAGTTATCGTATATCTTTAAAAACTTTTAATTAATTTACAGTATGGGACCAATATAATTAATAAAAACAATTTTACAACATAGATTATTTATGCTAATTTTAGATAAATTTTAAATTTCTCAAAAGTTATCCTATATTTTGAAAAACTTTCAACTATTTTACAATATGCTCCAATATAATTAATAAAAATCAATTTTACAACATAGATTATTTATGCAAATCTTAGATAACTATTAAATTTCTCAACAGAAATCGTATATTTTGAAAAACTTCAACTATTTTACAATATGGGGCAAATGTAATTCATAAAAATCAATTTCACAACATAGATTATTTATGCAAATGTTAGATAACTATTAAATTTCTCAAAAGTTATCGTATATCTTTAAAAACTTTTAATTAATTTACAAAATGGGACCAATATAATTAATAAAAACAAATTTTACAACATAGATTATTATACAAATCTTAGATAACTTTTAAAATTCTCGAAAGTTGTCATATATTTCGAAAAACTTTTAACTATTTTACAATACGGGGCCAATGTAATTAATAAAAATCAATTTTTCTGCATAGATTAATTATGCAAATCTTAGATAACTTTTAAATTTCTCGAAAGCAATCTTATATTTTGAAAAACTTTTAACTATTTAACAATATGGGGCAAATGTAATTCATAAAAATCAATTTCACAACATAGATTATTTATGCAAATTTTAGTTAACTATTAAATTTCCCAAAAGTTATCGTATATTTTGAAAAACTTTTAACTATTTTACAAAATGGGGCCAATAAAATTAATTAAAAACAATTTGACAACTTAGATTATTTATGCAAATCTTAGATAACTTTTAAATTTCAGGGAAGCTATCATATATTTTGAAAAACTTTAACTACATTACAATATGGGGCCAATGTAATTAATAAAAATCAATTTGACAACATAGATTAATTATGCAAATTTTAGATAACTTTTAAATTTCTCAAAAGTTATCCTGTATTTTGAAAAACTTTCAACTATTTTACAATATGGGGCCAATATAATTAATAAAAATCAATTTTACAACATAGATTATTTATGCTAATCTTAGATAACTTTTAAATTTCTCGAAAGCTATCATGTATTTTGAAAAAATTTAACTACTTTACAATATGGGGCCAATGTAATTAATAAAAATCAATTTGACAACATAGATTATTTATACAAATCTTAGATAACTTTTAAATTTCTCAAAAGTTATCCTGTATTTTGAAAAACTTTCAACTATTTTACAATATGGGGCCAATATAATTAATAAAAATCTTTTTTACAACATAGATTACTTATGCTAATCTTAGATAACTTTTAAATTTCTCGAAAGCTATCATGTATTTTGAAAAAATTTAACTACTTTACAATATGGGGCCAATGTAATTAATAAAAATCAACTTTATAACATAGATTATTTATGCAAATCTTAGATAACTATTAAATTTCTCGAAAGCTATCCTATATTTTGAAAAACTTTCAACTATTTTACAATCTGGGGCCAAAATAATTAATAAAAATCAATTTTACAACATAGATTATTTATGCAAATCTTAGATAACTATTACATTTCTCAAAAGTTATCGTATATCTTTAAAAACTTTTAATTAATTTACAATATGGGACCAATATAATTAATAAAAACAAATTTTACAACATAGATTATTTATGCAAATCTTAGATAACTATTAAATTTCTCAACAGAAATCGTATATTTTGAAAAACTTCAACTATTTTACAATATGGGGCAAATGTAATTCATAAAAATCAATTTCACAACATAGATTATTTATGCAAATTTTAGTTAACTATTAAATTTCCCAAAAGTTATCGTATATTTTGAAAACATTTCAGCTATTTTACAATATATGGCCAATATAATTAATAAAAACCAATTTTACAACACAGATTATTTATGCAAATCTTAGATAAGTATTAAATTTCTCGAAAGCTATCATGTATTTTGAAAAAATTTAACTACTTTACAATATGGGGCCAATGTAATTAATAAAAATCAACTTTATAACATAGATTATTTATGCAAATCTTAGATAACTATTAAATTTCTCGAAAGCTATCCTATATTTTGAAAAACTTTCAACTATTTTACAATCTGGGGCCAAAATAATTAATAAAAATCAATTTTACAACATAGATTATTTATGCAAATCTTAGATAACTATTACATTTCTCAAAAGTTATCGTATATCTTTAAAAACTTTTAATTAATTTACAATATGGGACCAATATAATTAATAAAAACAAATTTTACAACATAGATTATTTATGCTAATTTTAGATAAATTTTAAATTTCTCAAAAGTTATCCTATATTTTGAAAAACTTTCAACTATTTTACAATATGTTCCAATATAATTAATAAAAATCAATTTTACAACATAGATTATTTATGCAAATCTTAGATAACTATTAAATTTCTAAACAGAAATCGTATATTTTGAAAAACTTCAACTATTTTACAATATGGGGCAAATGTAATTCATAAAAATCAATTTCACAACATAGATTATTTATGCAAATCTTAGATAACTATTAAATTTCTCAAAAGTTATCGTATATCTTTAAAAACTTTTAATTAATTTACAATATGGGACCAATATAATTAATAAAAACAAATTTTACAACATAGATTATTATACAAATCTTAGATAACTTTTAAAATTCTCGAAAGTTGTCATATATTTCGAAAAACTTTTAACTATTTTACAATACGGGGCCAATGTAATTAATAAAAATCAATTTTTCTGCATAGATTAATTATGCAAATCTTAGATAACTTTTAAATTTCTCGAAAGCAATCTTATATTTTGAAAAACTTTTAACTATTTTACAATATGGGGCAAATGTAATTCATAAAAATCAATTTCACAACATAGATTATTTATGCAAATTTTAGTTAACTATTAAATTTCCCAAAAGTTATCGTATATTTTGAAAACATTTCAGCTATTTTACAATATATGGCCAATATAATTAATAAAAACCAATTTTACAACACAGATTATTTATGCAAATCTTATATAAGTATTAAATTTCCCAAAAGTTATCCTGTATTTTGAAAAACTTTCAACTATTTTACAATATGGGGCCAATATAATTAGTAAAAATCAATTTTACAATATAGATTATTTCTGCAAATCTTAGATAACTATTAAACTTCTCGAAAACTATCATATATTTTGAAAAACTTTAACTACTTTACAATATGGGGCCAATGTAATTAATAAAAATCAATTTGACAACATAGATTAATTATGCAAATTCTAGATAACTTTTAAATTTCTCAAAAGTTATTCTGTATTTTGAAAAACTTTCAACTATTTTACAATATAGGGCCAATATAATTAATAAAAATCAATTTTACAACATAGATTATTTATGCTAATCTTAGATAACTTTTAAATTTCTCGAAAGCTATCATGTATTTTGAAAAAATTTAACTACTTTACAATATGGGGCCAATGTAATTAATAAAAATCAATTTGACAACATAGATTATTTATACAAATCTTTGATAACTTTTAAATTTCTCAAAAGTTATCCTGTATTTTGAAAAACTTTCAACTATTTTACAATATGGGGCCAGTATAATTAATTAAAAACAATTTGACAACTTAGATTATTTATGCAAATCTTAGATAACTTTTAAATTTCAGGGAAGCTATCATATATTTTGAAAAACTTTAACTACATTACAATATGGGGCCAATGTAATTAATAAAAATCAATTTGACAACATAGATTAATTATGCAAATTTTAGATAACTTTTAAATTTCTCAAAAGTTATCCTGTATTTTGAAAAACTTTCAACTATTTTACAATATGGGTCCAATATAATTAATAAAAATCAATTTTACAACATAGATTATTTATGCTAATCTTAGATAACTTTTAAATTTCTCGAAAGCAATCATGTATTTTGAAAAAATTTAACTACTTTACAATATGGGGCGAATGTAATTAATAAAAATCAATTTGACAACATAGATTATTTATACAAATCTTAGATAACTTTTAAATTTCTCAAAAGTTATCCTGTATTTTGAAAAACTTTCAACTATTTTACAATATGGGGCCAATATAATTAATAAAAATCTATTTTACAACATAGATTATTTATGCTAATCTTAGATAACTTTTAAATTTCTAGAAAGCTATCATGTATTTTGAAAAAATTTAACTACTTTACAATATGGGGCCAATGTAATTAATAAAAATCAACTTTATAACATAGATTATTTATGCAAATCTTAGATAACAATTAAATTTCTCGAAAGCTATCCTATATTTTGAAAAACTTTCAACTATTTTACAATCTGGGGCCAAAATAATTAATAAAAATCAATTTTACAACATAGATTATTTATGCAAATCTTAGATAACTATTACATTTCTCAAAAGTTATCGTATATCTTTAAAAACTTTTAATTAATTTCCAATATGGGACCAATATAATTAATAAAAACAAATTTTACAACATAGATTATTTATGCTAATTTTAGATATATTTTAAATTTCTCAAAAGTTATCCTATATTTTGAAAAACTTTCAACTATTTTACAATATGCTCCAATATAATTAATAAAAATCAATTTTACAACATAGATTATTTATGCAAATCTTAGATAACTATTAAATTTCTCAACAGAAATCGTATATTTTGAAAAACTTCAACTATTTTACAATATGGGGCAAATGTAATTCATAAAAATCAATTTCACAACATAGATTATTTATGCAAATCTTAGATAACTATTAAATTTCTCAAAAGTTATCGTATATCTTTAAAAACTTTTAATTAATTTACAATATGGGACCAATATAATTAATAAAAACAAATTTTACAACATAGATTATTATACAAATCTTAGATAACTTTTAAAATTCTCGAAAGTTGTCATATATTTCGAAAAACTTTTAACTATTTTACAATACGGGGCCAATGTAATTAATAAAAATCAATTTTTCTGCATAGATTAATTATGCAAATCTTTGATAACTTTTAAATTTCTCGAAAGCAATCTTATATTTTGAAAAACTTTTAACTATTTTACAATATGGGGCAAATGTAATTCATAAAAATCAATTTGACAACATAGATTAATTATGCAAATCTTAGATAACTATTATACTTCTCGAAAACTATCATATATTTTGAAAAACTTTAACTACTTTACAATATGGGGCCAATTTAATTAATAAAAATCAATTTGACAACATAGATTATTTATGCTAATCTTAGATAACTTTTAAATTTCTCGAAAGCTATCATGTATTTTGAAAAAATTTAACTACTTTACAATATGGGGCCAATGTAATTAATAAAAATCAACTTTATAACATAGATTATTTATGCAAATCTTAGATAACTATTAAATTTCTCGAAAGCTATCCTATATTTTGAAAAACTTTCAACTATTTTACAATCTGGGGCCAAAATAATTAATAAAAATCAATTTTACAACATAGATTATTTATGCAAATCTTAAATAACTATTACATTTCTCAAAAGTTATCGTATATCTTTAAAAACTTTTAATTAATTTACAATATGGGACCAATATAATTAATAAAAACAAATTTTACAACATAGATTATTTATGCTAATCTTAGATAACTTTTAAATTTCTCGAAAGCTATCATGTATTTTGAAAAAATTTAACTACTTTACAATATGGGGCCAATGTAATTAATAAAAATCAACTTTATAACATAGATTATTTATGCAAATCTTAGATAACTATTAAATTTCTCGAAAGCTATCCTATATTTTGAAAAACTTTCAACTATTTTACAATCTGGGGCCAAAATAATTAATAAAAATCAATTTTACAACATAGATTATTTATGCAAATCTTAGATAACTATTACATTTCTCAATAGTTATCGTATATCTTTAAAAACTTTTAATTAATTTACAATATGGGACCAATATAATTAATAAAAACAAATTTTACAACATAGATTATTTATGCTAATTTTAGGTAAATTTTAAATTTCTCAAAAGTTATCCTATATTTTGAAAAACTTTCAACTATTTTACAATATGCTCCAATATAATTAATAAAAATCAATTTTACAACATAGATTATTTATGCAAATCTTAGATAACTATTAAATTTCTCAACAGAAATCGTATATTTTGAAAAACTTCAACTATTTTACAATATGGGGCAAATGTAATTCATAAAAATCAATTTCACAACATAGATTATTTATGCAAATCTTAGATAACTATTAAATTTCTCAAAAGTTATCGTATATCTTTAAAAACTTTTAATTAATTTACAATATGGGACCAATATAATTAATAAAAACAAATTTTACAACATAGATTATTATACAAATCTTAGATAACTTTTAAAATTCTCGAAAGTTGTCATATATTTCGAAAAACTTTTAACTATTTTACAATACGGGGCCAATGTAATTAATAAAAATCAATTTTTCTGCATAGATTAATTATGCAAATCTTAGATAACTTTTAAATTTTTCGAAAGCAATCTTATATTTTGAAAAACTTTTAACTATTTTACAATATGGGGCAAATGTAATTCATAAAAATCAATTTCACAACATAGATTATTTATGCAAATTTTAGTTAACTATTAAATATCCCAAAAGTTATCGTATATTTTGAAAACATTTCAGCTATTTTACAATATATGGCCAATATAATTAATAAAAACCAATTTTACAACACAGATTATTTATGCAAATCTTAGATAAGTATTAAATTTCCCAAAAGTTATCCTGTATTTTGAAAAACTTTCAACTATTTTACAATATGGGGCCAATATAATTAATAAAAATCAATTTTACAATATAGATTATTTCTGCAAATCTTAGATAACTATTAAACTTCTCGAAAACTATCATATATTTTGAAAAACTTTAACTACTTTACAATATGGGGCCAATGTAATTAATAAAAATCAATTTGACAACATAGATTATTTCTGCAAATCTTAGATAACTATTAAACTTCTCGAAAACTATCATATATTTTGAAAAACTTTAACTACTTTACAATATGGGGCCAATGTAATTAATAAAAATCAATTTGACAACACAGATTAATTATGCAAATTTTAGATAACTTTTAAATTTCTCAAAAGTTATCCTGTATTTTGAAAAACTTTCAACTATTTTACAATATGGGGCCAATATAATTAATAAAAATCAATTTTACAACATAGATTATTTATGCTAATCTTAGATAACTTTTAAATTTCCCGAAAGTTATCGTATATTTTGAAAACATTTCAGCTATTTTACAATATATGGCCAATATAATTAATAAAAACCAATTTTACAACACAGATTATTTATGCAAATCTTAGATAAGTATTAAATTTCCCAAAAGTTATCCTGTATTTTGAAAAACTTTCAACTATTTTACAATATGGGGCCAATATAATTAATAAAAACCAATTTTACAACACAGATTATTTATGCAAATCTTAGATAAGTATTAAATTTCCCAAAAGTTATCCTGTATTTTGAAAAACTTTCAACTATTTTACAATATGGGGCCAATATAATTAATAAAAATCAATTTTACAATATAGATTATTTCTGCAAATCTTAGATAACTATTAAACTTCTCGAAAACTATCATATATTTTGAAAAACTTTAACTACTTTACAATATGGGGCCAATGTAATTAATAAAAATCAATTTGACAACATAGATTAATTATGCAAATTTTAGATAACTTTTAAATTTCTCAAAAGTTATCCTGTATTTTGAAAAACTTTCAACTATTTTACAATATGGGGCCAATATAATTAATAAAAATCAATTTTACAACATAGATTATTTATGCTAATCTTAGATAACTTTTAAATTTCCCGAAAGCTATCATGTATTTTGAATAAATTTAACTACTTTACAATATGGGGCCAATGTAATTAATAAAAATCAATTTGACAACATAGATTATTTATACAAATCTTTGATAACTTTTAAATTTCTCAAAAGTTATCCTGTATTTTGAAAAACTTTCAACTATTTTACAATATGGGGCCAGTATAATTAATTAAAAACAATTTGACAACTTAGATTATTTATGCAAATCGTAGATAACTTTTAAATTTCAGGGAAGCTATCATATATTTTGAAAAACTTTAACTACATTACAATATGGGGCCAATGTAATTAATAAAAATCAATTTGGCAACATAGATTAATTATGCAAATTTTAGATAACTTTTAAATTTCTCAAAAGTTATCCTGTATTTTGAAAAACTTTCAACTATTTTACAATATGGGGCCAATATAATTAATAAAAATCAATTTTACAACATAGATTATTTATGCTAATCTTAGATAACTTGTAAATTTCTCGAAAGCTATCATGTATTTTGAAAAAATTTAACTACTTTACAATATGGGGCCAATGTAATTAATAAAAATCAATTTGACAACATAGATTATTAATACAAATCTTAGATAACTTTTAAATTTCTCAAAAGTTATCCTGTATATTGAAAAACTTTCAACTATTTTACAATATGGGGCCAATATAATTAATAAAAATCTATTTTACAACATAGATTATTTATGCTAATCTTAGATAACTTTTAAATTTCTCGAAAGCTATCATGTATTTTGAAAAAATTTAACTACTTTACAATATGGGGCCAATGTAATTAATAAAAATCAATTTGACAACATAGATTATTTATGCAAATTTTAGATAACTATTTAGTTTCTGAAAAGTTATCGCATATTTTGAAAAACTTTTAACTATTTTACAATATGGGGCCAATATAATTAATAAAAATCAATTTTACAACATAGATTATTTATGCAAATCTTAGATAACTATTAAATTTCTCATAAGCTATCGTATATTTTGAAAAATTTTCAGCTGTTTTACAATATAGGGTCAATATAATTAATAAAAATCAATTTTACAACACAGATTATTTATGCAAATCTTAGATAACTATTAAATTTCTCAAAAGCTACCGTATATTTTGAAAAATTTCAGCTATTTTACAATCTGGGGCCAATATAATTAATTAAAATCAATTTGACAACATAGATTATTTATGCAAATCTTAGATAACTTTTAAATTTCTGGGAAGCTATCAAATATTTTGAAATCCATTAACTACTTTACAATATGGGGCCAATGTAATTAATAAAAATCTATTTGACAACATAGATTATATACGCAAATCTTAGATAACTATTAAATTTCCCAAAAGTTATCGTATATTTTGAAAATTTTTCAGCTATTTTACAATATAGGGCCAATATAATTAATAAAAATCAATTTTGCAACACAGATTATTTATGCAAATCTTAGATAACTATTAAATTTCTCGAAAGCTATCATATATTTTGAAAAACTTTATCTACTTTACAATATGGAGTCAATGTAATTAATAAAAATCAATTTTACTACATAGATTAATTATGCAAATTTTAGATAACTTTTAAATTTCTCAAAAGTTATCCTGTATTTTTAAAAACTTTCAACTATTTTACAATATGGGGCCAATATAATTAATTAAAATCAATTTTACAACATAGATTATTTATGCTAATCTTAGATAACTTTTAAATTTCTCGAAAGCTATCATGTATTTTGAAAAAATTTAACTACTTTACAATATGGGGCCAATTTAATTAATAAAAATCAATTTGACAACATAGATTATTTATACAAATCTTAGATAACTTTTAAATTTCTCAAAAGTTATCCTGTATTTTGAAAAACTTTCAACTATTTTACAATATGGGGCCAATATAATTAATAAAAATCAATTTTACAACATAGATTATTTATGCTAATCTTAGATAACTTTTAAATTTCTCGAAAGCTATCATGTATTCTGAAAAAATTTAACTACTTTATAATATGGGGCCAATGTAAGTAATAAAAATCAATTTGACAACATAGATTATTTCTGCAAATCTTAGATAACTATTAAACTTCTCGAAAACTATCATATATTTTGAAAAACTTTAACTACTTTACAATATGGGGCCAATGTAATTAATAAAAATCAATTGTTCTACATAGATTAATTATGCAAATCTTAGATAACTATTAAATTTCTCGAAAGCTATCATGTATTTGGAAAAAATTTAACTACTTTACAATATGGGGCCAATGTAATTAATAAAAATCAATTTGACAACATAGATTATTTATACAAATCTTAGATAACTTTTAAAATTCTCGAAAGTTATCGTATATTTTGAAAAACTTTTAACTATTTTACAAAATGGGGCCAATATAATTAATTAAAAACAATTTGACAACTTAGATTATTTATGCAAATCTTAGATAACTTTTAAATTTCAGGGAAGCTATCATATATTTTGAAAAACTTTAACTACATTACAATATGGGGCCAATGTAATTAATAAAAATCAATTTGACAACATAGATTAATTATGCAAATCTTAGATAACTATTAAACTTCTCGAAAACTATCATATATTTTGAAAAACTTTAACTACTTTACAATATGGGGCAAATTTAATTAATAAAAATCAATTTGACAACATAGATTAATTATGCAAATTTTAGATAACTTTTAAATTTCTCAAAAGTTATCCTGTATTTTGAAAAACTTTCAACTATTTTACAATATGGGGCCAATATAATTAATAAAAATCAATTTTACAACATAGATTATTTATGCAAATCTTAGATAACTATTACATTTCTCAAAAGTTATCGTATATCTTTAAAAACTTTTAATTAATTTACAATATGGGACCAATATAATTAATAAAAACAAATTTTACAACATAGATTATTTATGCTAATCTTAGATAACTTTTAAATTTCTCGAAAGCTATCATGTATTTTGAAAAAATTTAACTACTTTACAATATGGGGCCAATGTAATTAATAAAAATCAACTTTATAACATAGATTATTTATGCAAATCTTAGATAACTATTAAATTTCTCGAAAGCTATCCTATATTTTGAAAAACTTTCAACTATTTTACAATCTGGGGCCAAAATAATTAATAAAAATCAATTTTACAACATAGATTATTTATGCAAATCTTAAATAACTATTACATTTCTCAAAAGTTATCGTATATCTTTAAAAACTTTTAATTAATTTACAATATGGGACCAATATAATTAATAAAAACAAATTTTACAACATAGATTATTTATGCTAATCTTAGATAACTTTTAAATTTCTCGAAAGCTATCATGTATTTTGAAAAAATTTAACTACTTTACAATATGGGGCCAATGTAATTAATAAAAATCAACTTTATAACATAGATTATTTATGCAAATCTTAGATAACTATTAAATTTCTCGAAAGCTATCCTATATTTTGAAAAACTTTCAACTATTTTACAATCTGGGGCCAAAATAATTAATAAAAATCAATTTTACAACATAGATTATTTATGCAAATCTTAGATAACTATTACATTTCTCAAAAGTTATCGTATATCTTTAAAAACTTTTAATTAATTTACAATATGGGACCAATATAATTAATAAAAACAAATTTTACAACATAGATTATTTATGCTAATTTTAGATAAATTTTAAATTTCTCAAAAGTTATCCTATATTTTGAAAAACTTTCAACTATTTTACAATATGCTCCAATATAATTAATAAAAATCAATTTTACAACATAGATTATTTATGCAAATCTTAGATAACTATTAAATTTCTCAACAGAAATCGTATATTTTGAAAAACTTCAACTATTTTACAATATGGGGCAAATGTAATTCATAAAAATCAATTTCACAACATAGATTATTTATGCAAATCTTAGATAACTATTAAATTTCTCAAAAGTTATCGTATATCTTTAAAAACTTTTAATTAATTTACAATATGTGACCAATATAATTAATAAAAACAAATTTTACAACATAGATTATTATACAAATCTTAGATAACTTTTAAAATTCTCGAAAGTTGTCATATATTTCGAAAAACTTTTAACTATTTTACAATACGGGGCCAATGTAATTAATAAAAATCAATTTTTCTGCATAGATTAATTATGCAAATCTTAGATAACTTTTAAATTTCTCGAAAGCAATCTTATATTTTGAAAAACTTTTAACTATTTTACAATATGGGGCAAATGTAATTCATAAAAATCAATTTCACAACATAGATTATTTATGCAAATTTTAGTTAACTATTAAATTTCACAAAAGTTATCGTATATTTTGAAAACATTTCAGCTATTTTACAATATATGGCCAATATAATTAATAAAAACCAATTTTACAACACAGATTATTTATGCAAATCTTAGATAAGTATTAAATTTCCCTTAAGTTATCCTGTATTTTGAAAAACTTTCAACTATTTTACAATATGGGGCCAATATAATTAATAAAAATCAATTTTACAATATAGATTATTTCTGCAAATCTTAGATAACTATTAAACTTCTCGAAAACTATCATATATTTTGAAAAACTTTAACTACTTTACAATATGGGGCCAATGTAATTAATAAAAATCAATTTGACAACATAGATTAATTATGCAAATTTTAGATAACTTTTAAATTTCTCAAAAGTTATCCTGTATTTTGAAAAACTTTCAACTATTTTACAATATGGGGCCAATATAATTAATAAAAATCAATTTTACAACATAGATTATTTATGCTAATCTTAGATAACTTTTAAATTTCTCGAAAGCTATCATGTATTTTGAAAAAATTTAACTACTTTACAATATGGGGCCAATGTAATTAATAAAAATCAATTTGACAACATAGATTATTTATACAAATCTTTGATAACTTTTAAATTTCTCAAAAGTTATCCTGTATTTTGAAAAACTTTCAACTATTTTACAATATGGGGCCAATATAATTAATAAAAATCAATTTTACAATATAGATTATTTCTGCAAATCTTAGATAACTATTAAACTTCTCGAAAACTATCATATATTTTGAAAAACTTTATCTACTTTACAATATGGGGCCAATGTAATTAATAAAAATCAATTTGACAACATAGATTAATTATGCAAATTTTAGATAACTTTTAAATTTCTCAAAAGTTATCCTGTATTTTGAAAAACTTTCAACTATTTTACAATATGGGGCCAATATAATTAATAAAAATCAATTTTACAACATAGATTATTTATGCTAATCTTAGATAACTTTTAAATTTCTCGAAAGCTATCATGTATTTTGAAAAAATTTAACTACTTTACAATATGGGGCCAATGTAATTAATAAAAATCAATTTGACAACATAGATTATTTATACAAATCTTTGATAACTTTTAAATTTCTCAAAAGTTATCCTGTATTTTGAAAAACTTTCAACTATTTTACAATATGGGGCCAATATAATTAATTAAAAACAATTTGACAACTTAGATTATTTATGCAAATCTTAGATAACTTTTAAATTTCAGGGAAGCTATCATATATTTTGAAAAACTTTAACTACATTACAATCTGGGGCCAATGTAATTAATAAAAATCAATTTGACAACATAGATTAATTATGCAAATTTTAGATAACTTTTAAATTTCTCAAAAGTTATCCTGTATTTTGAAAAACTTTCAACTATTTTACAATCTGGGGCCAAAATAATTAATAAAAATCAATTTTACAACATAGATTATTTATGCAAATCTTAGATAACTATTAAATTTCTCAAAAGTTATCGTATATCTTTAAAAACTTTTAATTAATTTACAATATGGGACCAATATAATTAATAAAAACAAATTTTACAACATAGATTATTTATGCTAATTTTAGATAAATTTTAAATTTCTCAAAAGTTATCCTATATTTTGAAAAACTTTCAACTATTTTACAATATGCTCCAATATAATTAATAAAAATCAATTTTACAACATAGATTATTTATGCAAATCTTAGATAACTATTAAATTTCTCAACAGAAATCGTATATTTTGAAAAACTTCAACTATTTTACAATATGGGGCAAATGTAATTCATAAAAATCAATTTCACAACATAGATTATTTATGCAAATCTTAGATAACTATTAAATTTCTCAAAAGTTATCGTATATCTTTAAAAACTTTTAATTAATTTACAATATGGGACCAATATAATTAATAAAAACAAATTTTACAACATAGATTATTATACAAATCTTAGATAACTTTTAAAATTCTCGAAAGTTGTCATATATTTCGAAAAACTTTTAACTATTTTACAATACGGGGCCAATGTAATTAATAAAAATCAATTTTTCTGCATAGATTAATTATGCAAATCTTAGATAACTTTTAAATTTCTCGAAAGCAATCTTATATTTTGAAAAACTTTTAACTATTTAACAATATGGGGCAAATGTAATTCATAAAAATCAATTTCACAACATAGATTATTTATGCAAATTTTAGTTAACTATTAAATTTCCCAAAAGTTATCGTATATTTTGAAAACATTTCAGCTATTTTACAATATATGGCCAATATAATTAATAAAAACCAATTTTACAACACAGATTATTTATGCAAATCTTAGATAAGTATTAAATTTCCCAAAAGTTATCCTGTATTTTGAAAAACTTTCAACTATTTTACAATATGGGGCCAATATAATTAATAAAAATCAATTTTACAATATAGATTATTTCTGCAAATCTTAGATAACTATTAAACTTCTCGAAAACTATCATATATTTTGAAAAACTTTAACTACTTTACAATATGGGGCCAATGTAATTAATAAAAATCAATTTGACAACATAGATTAATTATGCAAATTTTAGATAACTTTTAAATTTCTCAAAAGTTATCCTGTATTTTGAAAAACTTTCAACTATTTTACAATATGGGGCCAATATAATTAATAAAAATCAATTTTACAATATAGATTATTTATGCTAATCTTAGATAACTTTTAAATTTCTCGAAAGCTATCATATATTTTGAAAAAATTTAACTACTTTACTATATGGGGCCAATGTAATTAATAAAAATCAATTTGACAACATAGATTATTTATACAAATCTTTGATAACTTTTAAATTTCTCAAAAGTTATCCTGTATTTTGAAAAACTTTCAACTATTTTACAATATGGGGCCAATATAATTAATTAAAAACAATTTGACAACTTAGATTATTTATGCAAATCTTAGATAACTTTTAAATTTCAGGGAAGCTATCATATATTTTGAAAAACTTTAACTACATTACAATATGGGGCCAATGTAATTAATAAAAATCAATTTGACAACATAGATTAATTATGCAAATTTTAGATAACTTTTAAATTTCTCAAAAGTTATCCTGTATTTTGAAAAACTTTCAACTATTTTACAATATGGGGCCAATATAATTAATAAAAATCAATTTTACAACATAGATTATTTATGCTAATCTTAGATAACTTTTAAATTTCTCGAAAGCTATCATGTATTTTGAAAAAATTTAACTACTTTACAATATGGGGCCAATGTAATCAATAAAAATCAATTTGACAACATAGATTATTTATACAAATCTTAGATAACTTTTAAATTTCTCAAAAGTTATCCTGTATATTGAAAAACTTTCAACTATTTTACAATATGGGGCCAATATAATTAATAAAAATCTATTTTACAACATAGATTATTTCTGCAAATCTTAGATAACTATTAAATTTCTCGAAAGCTATCATATATTTTGAAAAACTTTATCTACTTTAAAATATGGAGCCAATGTAATTAATAAAAATCAATTTTACTACATAGATTAATTATGCAAATTTTAGATAACTTTTAAATTTCACAAAAGCTATCTTATATTTTGAAAAACTTTCAACTATTTTACAATATGGGCCAATATAATTAATAAAAATCAATTTTACTACATAGATTATTTTTGCAAATCTTAGATAACTATTAAATTTCTCAAAAGAAATCGTATATTTTGAAAGAATTTCAACTATTTTACAATATAGGGCCAATATAATTAATAAAAACCAACTTTACAACATAGATTATTCATGCAAATCTTAGATAACTTTTAAATTTTTCGAAAGCTATCATATATTTTGAAAAACTTTAACTATTGTACAATATGGGGCGAATGTAGTTAATAAAAATCAATTTTACAACATAGATTATTTATGCAAATCTTAGATAACTTTTAATTTTCTGTAAACCTATCATATATTTTGAAAAACTTTAACTACTTTACAATATGGGGCCAATGTAATTAATAAAAATCAATTTTACTACATAGATTAATTATGCAAATCTTAGATAACTTTTAAATTTCTCGAAAGCTATCATATATTTTAAAAATTTTCAATATTTTACAATATAGGGCCAATATAATTAATAAAAACCAATTTTACAACATAGATTATTTATACAAATCTTAGATAACTTTTAAAATTCTCGAAAGTTATAATATATTTGGAAACACTTTGAACTATTTTACATTATGGGGCCAATGTAATTAATAAAAATCAATTTTACTACATAGATTAATTATGCAAATCTTAGCCAAAATTCTGTGAAGTTATCATATATTTTGAAAAACTTTAACTACTTTACAATATGGGGCCAATGTAATTAATAAAAATCAATTGTTCTACATAGATTAATTATGCAAATCTTAGATATCTATTAAATTTCTCGAAAGCTATCATGTATTTGGAAAAAATTTAACTACTTTACAATATGGGGCCAATGTAATTAATAAAAATCAATTTGACAACATAGATTATTTATGCAAATCTTAGATAACTATTTAGTTTCTCAAAAGTTATCGCATATTTTGAAAAACTTTTAACTATTTTACAATATGGGGCCAATATAATTAATAAAAATCAATTTTACAACATAGATTATTTATGCAAATCTTAGATAACTATTAAATTTCTCAAAAGCTATCGTATATTTTGAAAAATTTTCAGCTGTTTAACAATATAGGGTCAATATAATTAATAAAAATCAATTTTACAACACAGATTATTTATGCAAATCTTAGATAACTATTAAATTTCTCAAAAGCTACCGTATATTTTGAAAAATTTCAGCTATTTTACAATCTGGGGCCAATATAATTAATTAAAATCAATTTGACAACATAGATTATTTATGCAAATCTTAGATAACTTTTAAATTTCTGGGAAGCTATCATATATTTTGAAAACCTTTAACTACTTTACAATATGGGGCCAATGTAATTAATAAAAATCAATTTGACAACATAGATTATATACGCAAATCTTAGATAACAATTAAATTTCCCAAAAGTTATCGTATATTTTGAAAAATTTTCAGCTATTTTACAATATAGGGCCAATATAATTAATAAAAATCAATTTTACAACACAGATTATTTATGCAAATCTTAGATAACTATTAAATTTCTCGAAAGCTATCATATATTTTGAAAAACTTTATCTACTTTACAATATGGAGCCAATGTAATTAATAAAAATCAATTTTACTACATAGATTAATTATGCAAATTTTAGATAACTTTTAAATTTCTCAAAAGTTATCCTGTATTTTTAAAAACTTTCAACTATTTTACAATATGGGGCCAATATAATTAATTAAAATCAATTTTACAACATAGATTATTTATGCTAATCTTAGATAACTTTTAAATTTCTCGAAAGCTATCATGTATTTTGAAAAAATTTAACTACTTTACAATATGGGGCCAATTTAATTAATAAAAATCAATTTGACAACATAGATTATTTATACAAATCTTAGATAACTTTTAAATTTCTCAAAAGTTATCCTGTATTTTGAAAAACTTTCAACTATTTTACAATATGGGGCCAATATAATTAATAAAAATCAATTTTACAACATAGATTATTTATGCTAATCTTAGATAACTTTTAAATTTCTCGAAAGCTATCATGTATTCTGAAAAAATTTAACTACTTTATAATATGGGGCCAATGTAATTAATAAAAATCAATTTGACAACATAGATTATTTATGCAAATCTTAGATAACTATTTAGTTTCTCAAAAGTTATCGCATATTTTGAAAAACTTTTAACTATTTTACAATATGGGGCAAATGTAATTCATAAAAATCAATTTCACAACATAGATTATTTATGCAAATCTTAGATAACTATTAAATTTCTCAAAAGTTATCGTATATCTTTAAAAACTTTTAATTAATTTACAATATGGGACCAATATAATTAATAAAAACAAATTTTACAACATAGATTATTATACAAATCTTAGATAACTTTTAAAATTCTCGAAAGTTGTCATATATTTCGAAAAACTTTTAACTATTTTACAATACGGGGCCAATGTAATTAATAAAAATCAATTTTTCTGCATAGATTAATTATGCAAATCTTAGATAACTTTTAAATTTCTCGAAAGCAATCTTATATTTTGAAAAACTTTTAACTATTTTACAATATGGGGCAAATGTAATTCATAAAAATCAATTTCACAACATAGATTATTTATGCAAATTTTAGTTAACTATTAAATTTCCCAAAAGTTATCGTATATTTTGAAAACATTTCAGCTATTTTACAATATATGGCCAATATAATTAATAAAAACCAATTTTACAACACAGATTATTTATGCAAATCTTAGATAAGTATTAAATTTCCCAAAAGTTATCCTGTATTTTGAAAAACTTTCAACTATTTTACAATATGGGGCCAATATAATTAATAAAAATCAATTTTACAATATAGATTATTTCTGCAAATCTTAGATAACTATTAAACTTCTCGAAAACTATCATATATTTTGAAAAACTTTAACTACTTTACAATATGGGGCCAATGTAATTAATAAAAATCAATTGTTCTACATAGATTAATTATGCAAATCTTAGATAACTATTAAATTTCTCGAAAGCTATCATGTATTTGGAAAAAATTTAACTACTTTACAATATGGGGCCAATGTAATTAATAAAAATCAATTTGACAACATAGATTATTTATACAAATCTTAGATAACTTTTAAAATTCTCGAAAGTTATCGTATATTTTGAAAAACTTTTAACTATTTTACAAAATGGGGCCAATATAATTAATTAAAAACAATTTGACAACTTAGATTATTTATGCAAATCTTAGATAACTTTTAAATTTCAGGGAAGCTATCATATATTTTGAAAAACTTTAACTACATTACAATATGGGGCCAATGTAATTAATAAAAATCAATTTGACAACATAGATTAATTATGCAAATCTTAGATAACTATTAAACTTCTCGAAAACTATCATATATTTTGAAAAACTTTAACTACTTTACAATATGGGGCCAATTTAATTAATAAAAATCAATTTGACAACATAGATTAATTATGCAAATTTTAGATAACTTTTAAATTTCTCAAAAGTTATCCTGTATTTTGAAAAACTTTCAACTATTTTACAATATGGGGCCAATATAATTAATAAAAATCAATTTTACAACATAGATTATTTATGCAAATCTTAGATAACTATTACATTTCTCAAAAGTTATCGTATATCTTTAAAAACTTTTAATTAATTTACAATATGGGACCAATATAATTAATAAAAACAAATTTTACAACATAGATTATTTATGCTAATCTTAGATAACTTTTAAATTTCTCGAAAGCTATCATGTATTTTGAAAAAATTTAACTACTTTACAATATGGGGCCAATGTAATTAATAAAAATCAACTTTATAACATAGATTATTTATGCAAATCTTAGATAACTATTAAATTTCTCGAAAGCTATCCTATATTTTGAAAAACTTTCAACTATTTTACAATCTGGGGCCAAAATAATTAATAAAAATCAATTTTACAACATAGATTATTTATGCAAATCTTAAATAACTATTACATTTCTCAAAAGTTATCGTATATCTTTAAAAACTTTTAATTAATTTACAATATGGGACCAATATAATTAATAAAAACAAATTTTACAACATAGATTATTTATGCTAATCTTAGATAACTTTTAAATTTCTCGAAAGCTATCATGTATTTTGAAAAAATTTAACTACTTTACAATATGGGGCCAATGTAATTAATAAAAATCAACTTTATAACATAGATTATTTATGCAAATCTTAGATAACTATTAAATTTCTCGAAAGCTATCCTATATTTTGAAAAACTTTCAACTATTTTACAATCTGGGGCCAAAATAATTAATAAAAATCAATTTTACAACATAGATTATTTATGCAAATCTTAGATAACTATTACATTTCTCAAAAGTTATCGTATATCTTTAAAAACTTTTAATTAATTTACAATATGGGACCAATATAATTAATAAAAACAAATTTTACAACATAGATTATTTATGCTAATTTTAGATAAATTTTAAATTTCTCAAAAGTTATCCTATATTTTGAAAAACTTTCAACTATTTTACAATATGCTCCAATATAATTAATAAAAATCAATTTTACAACATAGATTATTTATGCAAATCTTAGATAACTATTAAATTTCTCAACAGAAATCGTATATTTTGAAAAACTTCAACTATTTTACAATATGGGGCAAATGTAATTCATAAAAATCAATTTCACAACATAGATTATTTATGCAAATCTTAGATAACTATTAAATTTCTCAAAAGTTATCGTATATCTTTAAAAACTTTTAATTAATTTACAATATGTGACCAATATAATTAATAAAAACAAATTTTACAACATAGATTATTATACAAATCTTAGATAACTTTTAAAATTCTCGAAAGTTGTCATATATTTCGAAAAACTTTTAACTATTTTACAATACGGGGCCAATGTAATTAATAAAAATCAATTTTTCTGCATAGATTAATTATGCAAATCTTAGATAACTTTTAAATTTCTCGAAAGCAATCTTATATTTTGAAAAACTTTTAACTATTTTACAATATGGGGCAAATGTAATTCATAAAAATCAATTTCACAACATAGATTATTTATGCAAATTTTAGTTAACTATTAAATTTCACAAAAGTTATCGTATATTTTGAAAACATTTCAGCTATTTTACAATATATGGCCAATATAATTAATAAAAACCAATTTTACAACACAGATTATTTATGCAAATCTTAGATAAGTATTAAATTTCCCTTAAGTTATCCTGTATTTTGAAAAACTTTCAACTATTTTACAATATGGGGCCAATATAATTAATAAAAATCAATTTTACAATATAGATTATTTCTGCAAATCTTAGATAACTATTAAACTTCTCGAAAACTATCATATATTTTGAAAAACTTTAACTACTTTACAATATGGGGCCAATGTAATTAATAAAAATCAATTTGACAACATAGATTAATTATGCAAATTTTAGATAACTTTTAAATTTCTCAAAAGTTATCCTGTATTTTGAAAAACTTTCAACTATTTTACAATATGGGGCCAATATAATTAATAAAAATCAATTTTACAACATAGATTATTTATGCTAATCTTAGATAACTTTTAAATTTCTCGAAAGCTATCATGTATTTTGAAAAAATTTAACTACTTTACAATATGGGGCCAATGTAATTAATAAAAATCAATTTGACAACATAGATTATTTATACAAATCTTTGATAACTTTTAAATTTCTCAAAAGTTATCCTGTATTTTGAAAAACTTTCAACTATTTTACAATATGGGGCCAATATAATTAATAAAAATCAATTTTACAATATAGATTATTTCTGCAAATCTTAGATAACTATTAAACTTCTCGAAAACTATCATATATTTTGAAAAACTTTAACTACTTTACAATATGGGGCCAATGTAATTAATAAAAATCAATTTGACAACATAGATTAATTATGCAAATTTTAGATAACTTTTAAATTTCTCAAAAGTTATCCTGTATTTTGAAAAACTTTCAACTATTTTACAATATGGGGCCAATATAATTAATAAAAATCAATTTTACAACATAGATTATTTATGCTAATCTTAGATAACTTTTAAATTTCTCGAAAGCTATCATGTATTTTGAAAAAATTTAACTACTTTACAATATGGGGCCAATGTAATTAATAAAAATCAATTTGACAACATAGATTATTTATACAAATCTTTGATAACTTTTAAATTTCTCAAAAGTTATCCTGTATTTTGAAAAACTTTCAACTATTTTACAATATGGGGCCAATATAATTAATTAAAAACAATTTGACAACTTAGATTATTTATGCAAATCTTAGATAACTTTTAAATTTCAGGGAAGCTATCATATATTTTGAAAAACTTTAACTACATTACAATCTGGGGCCAATGTAATTAATAAAAATCAATTTGACAACATAGATTAATTATGCAAATTTTAGATAACTTTTAAATTTCTCAAAAGTTATCCTGTATTTTGAAAAACTTTCAACTATTTTACAATCTGGGGCCAAAATAATTAATAAAAATCAATTTTACAACATAGATTATTTATGCAAATCTTAGATAACTATTAAATTTCTCAAAAGTTATCGTATATCTTTAAAAACTTTTAATTAATTTACAATATGGGACCAATATAATTAATAAAAACAAATTTTACAACATAGATTATTTATGCTAATTTTAGATAAATTTTAAATTTCTCAAAAGTTATCCTATATTTTGAAAAACTTTCAACTATTTTACAATATGCTCCAATATAATTAATAAAAATCAATTTTACAACATAGATTATTTATGCAAATCTTAGATAACTATTAAATTTCTCAACAGAAATCGTATATTTTGAAAAACTTCAACTATTTTACAATATGGGGCAAATGTAATTCATAAAAATCAATTTCACAACATAGATTATTTATGCAAATCTTAGATAACTATTAAATTTCTCAAAAGTTATCGTATATCTTTAAAAACTTTTAATTAATTTACAATATGGGACCAATATAATTAATAAAAACAAATTTTACAACATAGATTATTATACAAATCTTAGATAACTTTTAAAATTCTCGAAAGTTGTCATATATTTCGAAAAACTTTTAACTATTTTACAATACGGGGCCAATGTAATTAATAAAAATCAATTTTTCTGCATAGATTAATTATGCAAATCTTAGATAACTTTTAAATTTCTCGAAAGCAATCTTATATTTTGAAAAACTTTTAACTATTTAACAATATGGGGCAAATGTAATTCATAAAAATCAATTTCACAACATAGATTATTTATGCAAATTTTAGTTAACTATTAAATTTCCCAAAAGTTATCGTATATTTTGAAAACATTTCAGCTATTTTACAATATATGGCCAATATAATTAATAAAAACCAATTTTACAACACAGATTATTTATGCAAATCTTAGATAAGTATTAAATTTCCCTTAAGTTATCCTGTATTTTGAAAAACTTTCAACTATTTTACAATATGGGGCCAATATAATTAATAAAAATCAATTTTACAATATAGATTATTTCTGCAAATCTTAGATAACTATTAAACTTCTCGAAAACTATCATATATTTTGAAAAACTTTAACTACTTTACAATATGGGGCCAATGTAATTAATAAAAATCAATTTGACAACATAGATTAATTATGCAAATTTTAGATAACTTTTAAATTTCTCAAAAGTTATCCTGTATTTTGAAAAACTTTCAACTATTTTACAATATGGGGCCAATATAATTAATTAAAAACAATTTGACAACTTAGATTATTTATGCAAATCTTAGATAACTTTTAAATTTCAGGGAAGCTATCATATATTTTGAAAAACTTTAACTACATTACAATATGGGGCCAATGTAATTAATAAAAATCAATTTGACAACATAGATTAATTATGCAAATTTTAGATAACTTTTAAATTTCTCAAAAGTTATCCTGTATTTTGAAAAACTTTCAACTATTTTACAATATGGGGCCAATATAATTAATAAAAATCAATTTTACAACATAGATTATTTATGCTAATCTTAGATAACTTTTAAATTTCTCGAAAGCTATCATGTATTTTGAAAAAATTTAACTACTTTACAATATGGGGCCAATGTAATCAATAAAAATCAATTTGACAACATAGATTATTTATACAAATCTTAGATAACTTTTAAATTTCTCAAAAGTTATCCTGTATATTGAAAAACTTTCAACTATTTTACAATATGGGGCCAATATAATTAATAAAAATCTATTTTACAACATAGATTATTTCTGCAAATCTTAGATAACTATTAAATTTCTCGAAAGCTATCATATATTTTGAAAAACTTTATCTACTTTACAATATGGAGCCAATGTAATTAATAAAAATCAATTTTACTACATAGATTAATTATGCAAATTTTAGATAACTTTTAAATTTCACAAAAGCTATCTTATATTTTGAAAAACTTTCAACTATTTTACAATATGGGCCAATATAATTAATAAAAATCAATTTTACTACATAGATTATTTTTGCAAATCTTAGATAACTATTAAATTTCTCAAAAGAAATCGTATATTTTGAAAGAATTTCAACTATTTTACAATATAGGGCCAATATAATTAATAAAAACCAACTTTACAACATAGATTATTCATGCAAATCTTAGATAACTTTTAAATTTTTCGAAAGCTATCATATATTTTGAAAAACTTTAACTATTGTACAATATGGGGCGAATGTAGTTAATAAAAATCAATTTTACAACATAGATTATTTATGCAAATCTTAGATAACTTTTAATTTTCTGTAAACCTATCATATATTTTGAAAAACTTTAACTACTTTACAATATGGGGCCAATGTAATTAATAAAAATCAATTTTACTACATAGATTAATTATGCAAATCTTAGATAACTTTTAAATTTCTCGAAAGCTATCATATATTTTAAAAATTTTCAATATTTTACAATATAGGGCCAATATAATTAATAAAAACCAATTTTACAACATAGATTATTTATACAAATCTTAGATAACTTTTAAAATTCTCGAAAGTTATAATATATTTGGAAACACTTTGAACTATTTTACATTATGGGGCCAATGTAATTAATAAAAATCAATTTTACTACATAGATTAATTATGCAAATCTTAGCCAAAATTCTGTGAAGTTATCATATATTTTGAAAAACTTTAACTACTTTACAATATGGGGCCAATGTAATTAATAAAAATCAATTGTTCTACATAGATTAATTATGCAAATCTTAGATATCTATTAAATTTCTCGAAAGCTATCATGTATTTGGAAAAAATTTAACTACTTTACAATATGGGGCCAATGTAATTAATAAAAATCAATTTGACAACATAGATTATTTATGCAAATCTTAGATAACTATTTAGTTTCTCAAAAGTTATCGCATATTTTGAAAAACTTTTAACTATTTTACAATATGGGGCCAATATAATTAATAAAAATCAATTTTACAACATAGATTATTTATGCAAATCTTAGATAACTATTAAATTTCTCAAAAGCTATCGTATATTTTGAAAAATTTTCAGCTGTTTAACAATATAGGGTCAATATAATTAATAAAAATCAATTTTACAACACAGATTATTTATGCAAATCTTAGATAACTATTAAATTTCTCAAAAGCTACCGTATATTTTGAAAAATTTCAGCTATTTTACAATCTGGGGCCAATATAATTAATTAAAATCAATTTGACAACATAGATTATTTATGCAAATCTTAGATAACTTTTAAATTTCTGGGAAGCTATCATATATTTTGAAAACCTTTAACTACTTTACAATATGGGGCCAATGTAATTAATAAAAATCAATTTGACAACATAGATTATATACGCAAATCTTAGATAACAATTAAATTTCCCAAAAGTTATCGTATATTTTGAAAAATTTTCAGCTATTTTACAATATAGGGCCAATATAATTAATAAAAATCAATTTTACAACACAGATTATTTATGCAAATCTTAGATAACTATTAAATTTCTCGAAAGCTATCATATATTTTGAAAAACTTTATCTACTTTACAATATGGAGCCAATGTAATTAATAAAAATCAATTTTACTACATAGATTAATTATGCAAATTTTAGATAACTTTTAAATTTCTCAAAAGTTATCCTGTATTTTTAAAAACTTTCAACTATTTTACAATATGGGGCCAATATAATTAATTAAAATCAATTTTACAACATAGATTATTTATGCTAATCTTAGATAACTTTTAAATTTCTCGAAAGCTATCATGTATTTTGAAAAAATTTAACTACTTTACAATATGGGGCCAATTTAATTAATAAAAATCAATTTGACAACATAGATTATTTATACAAATCTTAGATAACTTTTAAATTTCTCAAAAGTTATCCTGTATTTTGAAAAACTTTCAACTATTTTACAATATGGGGCCAATATAATTAATAAAAATCAATTTTACAACATAGATTATTTATGCTAATCTTAGATAACTTTTAAATTTCTCGAAAGCTATCATGTATTCTGAAAAAATTTAACTACTTTATAATATGGGGCCAATGTATTTAATAAAAATCAATTTGACAACATAGATTATTTATGCAAATCTTAGATAACTATTTAGTTTCTCAAAAGTTATCGCATATTTTGAAAAACTTTTAACTATTTTACAATATGGGGCAAATGTAATTCATAAAAATCAATTTCACAACATAGATTATTTATGCAAATCTTAGATAACTATTAAATTTCTCAAAAGTTATCGTATATCTTTAAAAACTTTTAATTAATTTACAATATGGGACCAATATAATTAATAAAAACAAATTTTACAACATAGATTATTATACAAATCTTAGATAACTTTTAAAATTCTCGAAAGTTGTCATATATTTCGAAAAACTTTTAACTATTTTACAATACGGGGCCAATGTAATTAATAAAAATCAATTTTTCTGCATAGATTAATTATGCAAATCTTAGATAACTTTTAAATTTCTCGAAAGCAATCTTATATTTTGAAAAACTTTTAACTATTTTACAATATGGGGCAAATGTAATTCATAAAAATCAATTTCACAACATAGATTATTTATGCAAATTTTAGTTAACTATTAAATTTCCCAAAAGTTATCGTATATTTTGAAAACATTTCAGCTATTTTACAATATATGGCCAATATAATTAATAAAAACCAATTTTACAACACAGATTATTTATGCAAATCTTAGATAAGTATTAAATTTCCCAAAAGTTATCCTGTATTTTGAAAAACTTTCAACTATTTTACAATATGGGGCCAATATAATTAATAAAAATCAATTTTACAATATAGATTATTTCTGCAAATCTTAGATAACTATTAAACTTCTCGAAAACTATCATATATTTTGAAAAACTTTAACTACTTTACAATATGGGGCCAATGTAATTAATAAAAATCAATTGTTCTACATAGATTAATTATGCAAATCTTAGATAACTATTAAATTTCTCGAAAGCTATCATGTATTTGGAAAAAATTTAACTACTTTACAATATGGGGCCAATGTAATTAATAAAAATCAATTTGACAACATAGATTATTTATACAAATCTTAGATAACTTTTAAAATTCTCAAAAGTTATCGTATATTTTGAAAAACTTTTAACTATTTTACAAAATGGGGCCAATATAATTAATTAAAAACAATTTGACAACTTAGATTATTTATGCAAATCTTAGATAACTTTTAAATTTCAGGGAAGCTATCATATATTTTGAAAAACTTTAACTACATTACAATATGGGGCCAATGTAATTAATAAAAATCAATTTGACAACATAGATTAATTATGCAAATCTTAGATAACTATTAAACTTCTCGAAAACTATCATATATTTTGAAAAACTTTAACTACTTTACAATATGGGGCCAATTTAATTAATAAAAATCAATTTGACAACATAGATTAATTATGCAAATTTTAGATAACTTTTAAATTTCTCAAAAGTTATCCTGTATTTTGAAAAACTTTCAACTATTTTACAATATGGGGCCAATATAATTAATAAAAATCAATTTTACAACATAGATTATTTATGCAAATCTTAGATAACTATTACATTTCTCAAAAGTTATCGTATATCTTTAAAAACTTTTAATTAATTTACAATATGGGACCAATATAATTAATAAAAACAAATTTTACAACATAGATTATTTATGCTAATCTTAGATAACTTTTAAATTTCTCGAAAGCTATCATGTATTTTGAAAAAATTTAACTATTTAACAATATGGGGCCAATGTAATTAATAAAAATCAACTTTATAACATAGATTATTTATGCAAATCTTAGATAACTATTAAATTTCTCGAAAGCTATCCTATATTTTGAAAAACTTTCAACTATTTTACAATCTGGGGCCAAAATAATTAATAAAAATCAATTTTACAACATAGATTATTTATGCAAATCTTAAATAACTATTACATTTCTCAAAAGTTATCGTATATCTTTAAAAACTTTTAATTAATTTACAATATGGGACCAATATAATTAATAAAAACAAATTTTACAACATAGATTATTTATGCTAATCTTAGATAACTTTTAAATTTCTCGAAAGCTATCATGTATTTTGAAAAAATTTAACTACTTTACAATATGGGGCCAATGTAATTAATAAAAATCAACTTTATAACATAGATTATTTATGCAAATCTTAGATAACTATTAAATTTCTCGAAAGCTATCCTATATTTTGAAAAACTTTCAACTATTTTACAATCTGGGGCCAAAATAATTAATAAAAATCAATTTTACAACATAGATTATTTATGCAAATCTTAGATAACTATTACATTTCTCAAAAGTTATCGTATATCTTTAAAAACTTTTAATTAATTTACAATATGGGACCAATATAATTAATAAAAACAAATTTTACAACATAGATTATTTATGCTAATTTTAGATAAATTTTAAATTTCTCAAAAGTTATCCTATATTTTGAAAAACTTTCAACTATTTTACAATATGCTCCAATATAATTAATAAAAATCAATTTTACAACATAGATTATTTATGCAAATCTTAGATAACTATTAAATTTCTCAACAGAAATCGTATATTTTGAAAAACTTCAACTATTTTACAATATGGGGCAAATGTAATTCATAAAAATCAATTTCACAACATAGATTATTTATGCAAATCTTAGATAACTATTAAATTTCTCAAAAGTTATCGTATATCTTTAAAAACTTTTAATTAATTTACAATATGTGACCAATATAATTAATAAAAACAAATTTTACAACATAGATTATTATACAAATCTTAGATAACTTTTAAATTTCTCGAAAGCTATCATGTATTTTGAAAAAATTTAACTATTTAACAATATGGGGCCAATGTAATTAATAAAAATCAACTTTATAACATAGATTATTTATGCAAATCTTAGATAACTATTAAATTTCTCGAAAGCTATCCTATATTTTGAAAAACTTTCAACTATTTTACAATCTGGGGCCAAAATAATTAATAAAAATCAATTTTACAACATAGATTATTTATGCAAATCTTAAATAACTATTACATTTCTCAAAAGTTATCGTATATCTTTAAAAACTTTTAATTAATTTACAATATGGGACCAATATAATTAATAAAAACAAATTTTACAACATAGATTATTTATGCTAATCTTAGATAACTTTTAAATTTCTCGAAAGCTATCATGTATTTTGAAAAAATTTAACTACTTTACAATATGGGGCCAATGTAATTAATAAAAATCAACTTTATAACATAGATTATTTATGCAAATCTTAGATAACTATTAAATTTCTCGAAAGCTATCCTATATTTTGAAAAACTTTCAACTATTTTACAATCTGGGGCCAAAATAATTAATAAAAATCAATTTTACAACATAGATTATTTATGCAAATCTTAGATAACTATTACATTTCTCAAAAGTTATCGTATATCTTTAAAAACTTTTAATTAATTTACAATATGGGACCAATATAATTAATAAAAACAAATTTTACAACATAGATTATTTATGCTAATTTTAGATAAATTTTAAATTTCTCAAAAGTTATCCTATATTTTGAAAAACTTTCAACTATTTTACAATATGCTCCAATATAATTAATAAAAATCAATTTTACAACATAGATTATTTATGCAAATCTTAGATAACTATTAAATTTCTCAACAGAAATCGTATATTTTGAAAAACTTCAACTATTTTACAATATGGGGCAAATGTAATTCATAAAAATCAATTTCACAACATAGATTATTTATGCAAATCTTAGATAACTATTAAATTTCTCAAAAGTTATCGTATATCTTTAAAAACTTTTAATTAATTTACAATATGTGACCAATATAATTAATAAAAACAAATTTTACAACATAGATTATTATACAAATCTTAGATAACTTTTAAAATTCTCGAAAGTTGTCATATATTTCGAAAAACTTTTAACTATTTTACAATACGTGGCCAATGTAATTAATAAAAATCAATTTTTCTGCATAGATTAATTATGCAAATCTTAGATAACTTTTAAATTTCTCGAAAGCAATCTTATATTTTGAAAAACTTTTAACTATTTTACAATATGGGGCAAATGTAATTCATAAAAATCAATTTCACAACATAGATTATTTATGCAAATTTTAGTTAACTATTAAATTTCACAAAAGTTATCGTATATTTTGAAAACATTTCAGCTATTTTACAATATATGGCCAATATAATTAATAAAAACCAATTTTACAACACAGATTATTTATGCAAATCTTAGATAAGTATTAAATTTCCCTTAAGTTATCCTGTATTTTGAAAAACTTTCAACTATTTTACAATATGGGGCCAATATAATTAATAAAAATCAATTTTACAATATAGATTATTTCTGCAAATCTTAGATAACTATTAAACTTCTCGAAAACTATCATATATTTTGAAAAACTTTAACTACTTTACAATATGGGGCCAATGTAATTAATAAAAATCAATTTGACAACATAGATTAATTATGCAAATTTTAGATAACTTTTAAATTTCTCAAAAGTTATCCTGTATTTTGAAAAACTTTCAACTATTTTACAATATGGGGCCAATATAATTAATAAAAATCAATTTTACAACATAGATTATTTATGCTAATCTTAGATAACTTTTAAATTTCTCGAAAGCTATCATGTATTTTGAAAAAATTTAACTACTTTACAATATGGGGCCAATGTAATTAATAAAAATCAATTTGACAACATAGATTATTTATACAAATCTTTGATAACTTTTAAATTTCTCAAAAGTTATCCTGTATTTTGAAAAACTTTCAACTATTTTACAATATGGGGCCAATATAATTAATAAAAATCAATTTTACAATATAGATTATTTCTGCAAATCTTAGATAACTATTAAACTTCTCGAAAACTATCATATATTTTGAAAAACTTTAACTACTTTACAATATGGGGCCAATGTAATTAATAAAAATCAATTTGACAACATAGATTAATTATGCAAATTTTAGATAACTTTTAAATTTCTCAAAAGTTATCCTGTATTTTGAAAAACTTTCAACTATTTTACAATATGGGGCCAATATAATTAATAAAAATCAATTTTACAACATAGATTATTTATGCTAATCTTAGATAACTTTTAAATTTCTCGAAAGCTATCATGTATTTTGAAAAAATTTAACTACTTTACAATATGGGGCCAATGTAATTAATAAAAATCAATTTGACAACATAGATTATTTATACAAATCTTTGATAACTTTTAAATTTCTCAAAAGTTATCCTGTATTTTGAAAAACTTTCAACTATTTTACAATATGGGGCCAATATAATTAATTAAAAACAATTTGACAACTTAGATTATTTATGCAAATCTTAGATAACTTTTAAATTTCAGGGAAGCTATCATATATTTTGAAAAACTTTAACTACATTACAATCTGGGGCCAATGTAATTAATAAAAATCAATTTGACAACATAGATTAATTATGCAAATTTTAGATAACTTTTAAATTTCTCAAAAGTTATCCTGTATTTTGAAAAACTTTCAACTATTTTACAATCTGGGGCCAAAATAATTAATAAAAATCAATTTTACAACATAGATTATTTATGCAAATCTTAGATAACTATTAAATTTCTCAAAAGTTATCGTATATCTTTAAAAACTTTTAATTAATTTACAATATGGGACCAATATAATTAATAAAAACAAATTTTACAACATAGATTATTTATGCTAATTTTAGATAAATTTTAAATTTCTCAAAAGTTATCCTATATTTTGAAAAACTTTCAACTATTTTACAATATGCTCCAATATAATTAATAAAAATCAATTTTACAACATAGATTATTTATGCAAATCTTAGATAACTATTAAATTTCTCAACAGAAATCGTATATTTTGAAAAACTTCAACTATTTTACAATATGGGGCAAATGTAATTCATAAAAATCAATTTCACAACATAGATTATTTATGCAAATCTTAGATAACTATTAAATTTCTCAAAAGTTATCGTATATCTTTAAAAACTTTTAATTAATTTACAATATGGGACCAATATAATTAATAAAAACAAATTTTACAACATAGATTATTATACAAATCTTAGATAACTTTTAAAATTCTCGAAAGTTGTCATATATTTCGAAAAACTTTTAACTATTTTACAATACGGGGCCAATGTAATTAATAAAAATCAATTTTTCTGCATAGATTAATTATGCAAATCTTAGATAACTTATAAATTTCTCGAAAGCAATCTTATATTTTGAAAAACTTTTAACTATTTAACAATATGGGGCAAATGTAATTCATAAAAATCAATTTCACAACATAGATTATTTATGCAAATTTTAGTTAACTATTAAATTTCCCAAAAGTTATCGTATATTTTGAAAACATTTCAGCTATTTTACAATATATGGCCAATATAATTAATAAAAACCAATTTTACAACACAGATTATTTATGCAAATCTTAGATAAGTATTAAATTTCCCAAAAGTTATCCTGTATTTTGAAAAACTTTCAACTATTTTACAATATGGGGCCAATATAATTAATAAAAATCAATTTTACAATATAGATTATTTCTGCAAATCTTAGATAACTATTAAACTTCTCGAAAACTATCATATATTTTGAAAAACTTTAACTACTTTACAATATGGGGCCAATGTAATTAATAAAAATCAATTTGACAACATAGATTAATTATGCAAATTTTAGATAACTTTTAAATTTCTCAAAAGTTATCCTGTATTTTGAAAAACTTTCAACTATTTTACAATATGGGGCCAATATAATTAATAAAAATCAATTTTACAACATAGATTATTTATGCTAATCTTAGATAACTTTTAAATTTCTCGAAAGCTATCATATATTTTGAAAAAATTTAACTACTTTACTATATGGGGCCAATGTAATGAATAAAAATCAATTTGACAACATAGATTATTTATACAAATCTTTGATAACTTTTAAATTTCTCAAAAGTTATCCTGTATTTTGAAAAACTTTCAACTATTTTACAATATGGGGCCAATATAATTAATTAAAAACAATTTGACAACTTAGATTATTTCTGCAAATCTTAGATAACTATTAAATTTCTCGAAAGCTATCATATATTTTGAAAAACTTTATCTACTTTACAATATGGAGCCAATGTAATTAATAAAAATCAATTTTACTACATAGATTAATTATGCAAATTTTAGATAACTTTTAAATTTCACAAAAGCTATCTTATATTTTGAAAAACTTTCAACTATTTTACAATATGGGCCAATATAATTAATAAAAATCAATTTTACTACATAGATTATTTTTGCAAATCTTAGATAACTATTAAATTTCTCAAAAGAAATCGTATATTTTGAAAGAATTTCAACTATTTTACAATATAGGGCCAATATAATTAATAAAAACCAACTTTACAACATAGATTATTCATGCAAATCTTAGATAACTTTTAAATTTTTCGAAAGCTATCATATATTTTGAAAAACTTTAACTATTGTACAATATGGGGCGAATGTAGTTAATAAAAATCAATTTTACAACATAGATTATTTATGCAAATCTTAGATAACTTTTAATTTTCTGTAAACCTATCATATATTTTGAAAAACTTTAACTACTTTACAATATGGGGCCAATGTAATTAATAAAAATCAATTTTACTACATAGATTAATTATGCAAATCTTAGATAACTTTTAAATTTCTCGAAAGCTATCATATATTTTAAAAATTTTCAATATTTTACAATATAGGGCCAATATAATTAATAAAAACCAATTTTACAACATAGATTATTTATACAAATCTTAGATAACTTTTAAAATTCTCGAAAGTTATAATATATTTGGAAACACTTTGAACTATTTTACATTATGGGGCCAATGTAATTAATAAAAATCAATTTTACTACATAGATTAATTATGCAAATCTTAGCCAAAATTCTGTGAAGTTATCATATATTTTGAAAAACTTTAACTACTTTACAATATGGGGCCAATGTAATTAATAAAAATCAATTGTTCTACATAGATTAATTATGCAAATCTTAGATATCTATTAAATTTCTCGAAAGCTATCATGTATTTGGAAAAAATTTAACTACTTTACAATATGGGGCCAATGTAATTAATAAAAATCAATTTGACAACATAGATTATTTATGCAAATCTTAGATAACTATTTAGTTTCTCAAAAGTTATCGCATATTTTGAAAAACTTTTAACTATTTTACAATATGGGGCCAATATAATTAATAAAAATCAATTTTACAACATAGATTATTTATGCAAATCTTAGATAACTATTAAATTTCTCAAAAGCTATCGTATATTTTGAAAAATTTTCAGCTGTTTAACAATATAGGGTCAATATAATTAATAAAAATCAATTTTACAACACAGATTATTTATGCAAATCTTAGATAACTATTAAATTTCTCAAAAGCTACCGTATATTTTGAAAAATTTCAGCTATTTTACAATCTGGGGCCAATATAATTAATTAAAATCAATTTGACAACATAGATTATTTATGCAAATCTTAGATAACTTTTAAATTTCTGGGAAGCTATCATATATTTTGAAAACCTTTAACTACTTTACAATATGGGGCCAATGTAATTAATAAAAATCAATTTGACAACATAGATTATATACGCAAATCTTAGATAACAATTAAATTTCCCAAAAGTTATCGTATATTTTGAAAAATTTTCAGCTATTTTACAATATAGGGCCAATATAATTAATAAAAATCAATTTTACAACACAGATTATTTATGCAAATCTTAGATAACTATTAAATTTCTCGAAAGCTATCATATATTTTGAAAAACTTTATCTACTTTACAATATGGAGCCAATGTAATTAATAAAAATCAATTTTACTACATAGATTAATTATGCAAATTTTAGATAACTTTTAAATTTCTCAAAAGTTATCCTGTATTTTTAAAAACTTTCAACTATTTTACAATATGGGGCCAATATAATTAATTAAAATCAATTTTACAACATAGATTATTTATGCTAATCTTAGATAACTTTTAAATTTCTCGAAAGCTATCATGTATTTTGAAAAAATTTAACTACTTTACAATATGGGGCCAATTTAATTAATAAAAATCAATTTGACAACATAGATTATTTATACAAATCTTAGATAACTTTTAAATTTCTCAAAAGTTATCCTGTATTTTGAAAAACTTTCAACTATTTTACAATATGGGGCCAATATAATTAATAAAAATCAATTTTACAACATAGATTATTTATGCTAATCTTAGATAACTTTTAAATTTCTCGAAAGCTATCATGTATTCTGAAAAAATTTAACTACTTTATAATATGGGGCCAATGTAATTAATAAAAATCAATTTGACAACATAGATTAATTATGCAAATTTTAGATAACTTTTAAATTTCTCAAAAGTTATCCTGTATTTTGAAAAACTTTCAACTATTTTACAATATGGGGCCAATATAATTAATAAAAATCAATTTTACAACATAGATTATTTATGCTAATCTTAGATAACTTTTAAATTTCTCGAAAGCTATCATGTATTTTGAAAAAATTTAACTACTTTACAATATGGGGCCAATGTAATTAATAAAAATCAATTTGACAACATAGATTATTTATACAAATCTTTGATAACTTTTAAATTTCTCAAAAGTTATCCTGTATTTTGAAAAACTTTCAACTATTTTACAATATGGGGCCAATATAATTAATAAAAATCAATTTTACAATATAGATTATTTCTGCAAATCTTAGATAACTATTAAACTTCTCGAAAACTATCATATATTTTGAAAAACTTTAACTACTTTACAATATGGGGCCAATGTAATTAATAAAAATCAATTTGACAACATAGATTAATTATGCAAATTTTAGATAACTTTTAAATTTCTCAAAAGTTATCCTGTATTTTGAAAAACTTTCAACTATTTTACAATATGGGGCCAATATAATTAATAAAAATCAATTTTACAACATAGATTATTTATGCTAATCTTAGATAACTTTTAAATTTCTCGAAAGCTATCATGTATTTTGAAAAAATTTAACTACTTTACAATATGGGGCCAATGTCATTAATAAAAATCAATTTGACAACATAGATTATTTATACAAATCTTTGATAACTTTTAAATTTCTCAAAAGTTATCCTGTATTTTGAAAAACTTTCAACTATTTTACAATATGGGGCCAATATAATTAATTAAAAACAATTTGACAACTTAGATTATTTATGCAAATCTTAGATAACTTTTAAATTTCAGGGAAGCTATCATATATTTTGAAAAACTTTAACTACATTACAATCTGGGGCCAATGTAATTAATAAAAATCAATTTGACAACATAGATTAATTATGCAAATTTTAGATAACTTTTAAATTTCTCAAAAGTTATCCTGTATTTTGAAAAACTTTCAACTATTTTACAATCTGGGGCCAAAATAATTAATAAAAATCAATTTTACAACATAGATTATTTATGCAAATCTTAGATAACTATTAAATTTCTCAAAAGTTATCATATATCTTTAAAAACTTTTAATTAATTTACAATATGGGACCAATATAATTAATAAAAACAAATTTTACAACATAGATTATTTATGCTAATTTTAGATAAATTTTAAATTTCTCAAAAGTTATCCTATATTTTGAAAAACTTTCAACTATTTTACAATATGCTCCAATATAATTAATAAAAATCAATTTTACAACATAGATTATTTATGCAAATCTTAGATAACTATTAAATTTCTCAACAGAAATCGTATATTTTGAAAAACTTCAACTATTTTACAATATGGGGCAAATGTAATTCATAAAAATCAATTTCACAACATAGATTATTTATGCAAATCTTAGATAACTATTAAATTTCTCAAAAGTTATCGTATATCTTTAAAAACTTTTAATTAATTTACAATATGGGACCAATATAATTAATAAAAACAAATTTTACAACATAGATTATTATACAAATCTTAGATAACTTTTAAAATTCTCGAAAGTTGTCATATATTTCGAAAAACTTTTAACTATTTTACAATACGGGGCCAATGTAATTAATAAAAATCAATTTTTCTGCATAGATTAATTATGCAAATCTTAGATAACTTTTAAATTTCTCGAAAGCAATCTTATATTTTGAAAATCTTTTAACTATTTAACAATATGGGGCAAATGTAATTCATAAAAATCAATTTCACAACATAGATTATTTATGCAAATTTTAGTTAACTATTAAATTTCCCAAAAGTTATCGTATATTTTGAAAACATTTCAGCTATTTTACAATATATGGCCAATATAATTAATAAAAACCAATTTTACAACACAGATTATTTATGCAAATCTTAGATAAGTATTAAATTTCCCAAAAGTTATCCTGTATTTTGAAAAACTTTCAACTATTTTACAATATGGGGCCAATATAATTAATAAAAATCAATTTTACAATATAGATTATTTCTGCAAATCTTAGATAACTATTAAACTTCTCGAAAACTATCATATATTTTGAAAAACTTTAACTACTTTACAATATGGGGCCAATGTAATTAATAAAAATCAATTTGACAACATAGATTAATTATTCAAATTTTAGATAACTTTTAAATTTCTCAAAAGTTATCCTGTATTTTGAAAAACTTTCAACTAATTTACAATATGGGGCCAATATAATTAATAAAAATCAATTTTACAACATAGATTATTTATGCTAATCTTAGATAACTTTTAAATTTCTCGAAAGCTATCATGTATTTTGAAAAAATTTAACTACTTTACTATATGGGGCCAATGTAATTAATAAAAATCAATTTGACAACATAGATTATTTATACAAATCTTTGATAACTTTTAAATTTCTCAAAAGTTATCCTGTATTTTGAAAAACTTTCAACTATTTTACAATATGGGGCCAATATAATTAATTAAAAACAATTTGACAACTTAGATTATTTATGCAAATCTTAGATAACTTTTAAATTTCAGGGAAGCTATCATATATTTTGAAAAACTTTAACTACATTACAATATGGGGCCAATGTAATTAATAAAAATCAATTTGACAACATAGATTAATTATGCAAATTTTAGATAACTTTTAAATTTCTCAACAGTTATCCTGTATTTTGAAAAACTTTCAACTATTTTACAATATGGGGCCAATATAATTAATAAAAATCAATTTTATAACATAGATTATTTATGCTAATCTTAGATAACTTTTAAATTTCTCGAAAGCTATCATGTATTTTGAAAAAATTTAACTACTTTACAATATGGGGCCAATGTAATCAATAAAAATCAATTTGACAACATAGATTATTTATACAAATCTTAGATAACTTTTAAATTTCTCAAAAGTTATCCTGTATATTGAAAAACTTTCAACTATTTTACAATATGGGGCCAATATAATTAATAAAAATCTATTTTACAACATAGATTATTTCTGCAAATCTTAGATAACTATTAAATTTCTCGAAAGCTATCATATATTTTGAAAAACTTTATCTACTTTACAATATGGAGCCAATGTAATTAATAAAAATCAATTTTACTACATAGATTAATTATGCAAATTTTAGATAACTTTTAAATTTCACAAAAGCTATCTTATATTTTGAAAAACTTTCAACTATTTTACAATATGGGCCAATATAATTAATAAAAATCAATTTTACTACATAGATTATTTTTGCAAATCTTAGATAACTATTAAATTTCTCAAAAGAAATCGTATATTTTGAAAGAATTTCAACTATTTTACAATATAGGGCCAATATAATTAATAAAAACCAACTTTACAACATAGATTATTCATGCAAATCTTAGATAACTTTTAAATTTTTCGAAAGCTATCATATATTTTGAAAAACTTTAACTATTGTACAATATGGGGCGAATGTAGTTAATAAAAATCAATTTTACAACATAGATTATTTATGCAAATCTTAGATAACTTTTAATTTTCTGTAAACCTATCATATATTTTGAAAAACTTTAACTACTTTACAATATGGGGCCAATGTAATTAATAAAAATCAATTTTACTACATAGATTAATTATGCAAATCTTAGATAACTTTTAAATTTCTCGAAAGCTATCATATATTTTAAAAATTTTCAATATTTTACAATATAGGGCCAATATAATTAATAAAAACCAATTTTACAACATAGATTATTTATACAAATCTTAGATAACTTTTAAAATTCTCGAAAGTTATAATATATTTGGAAACACTTTGAACTATTTTACATTATGGGGCCAATGTAATTAATAAAAATCAATTTTACTACATAGATTAATTATGCAAATCTTAGCCAAAATTCTGTGAAGTTATCATATATTTTGAAAAACTTTAACTACTTTACAATATGGGGCCAATGTAATTAATAAAAATCAATTGTTCTACATAGATTAATTATGCAAATCTTAGATATCTATTAAATTTCTCGAAAGCTATCATGTATTTGGAAAAAATTTAACTACTTTACAATATGGGGCCAATGTAATTAATAAAAATCAATTTGACAACATAGATTATTTATGCAAATCTTAGATAACTATTTAGTTTCTCAAAAGTTATCGCATATTTTGAAAAACTTTTAACTATTTTACAATATGGGGCCAATATAATTAATAAAAATCAATTTTACAACATAGATTATTTATGCAAATCTTAGATAACTATTAAATTTCTCAAAAGCTATCGTATATTTTGAAAAATTTTCAGCTGTTTAACAATATAGGGTCAATATAATTAATAAAAATCAATTTTACAACACAGATTATTTATGCAAATCTTAGATAACTATTAAATTTCTCAAAAGCTACCGTATATTTTGAAAAATTTCAGCTATTTTACAATCTGGGGCCAATATAATTAATTAAAATCAATTTGACAACATAGATTATTTATGCAAATCTTAGATAACTTTTAAATTTCTGGGAAGCTATCATATATTTTGAAAACCTTTAACTACTTTACAATATGGGGCCAATGTAATTAATAAAAATCAATTTGACAACATAGATTATATACGCAAATCTTAGATAACAATTAAATTTCCCAAAAGTTATCGTATATTTTGAAAAATTTTCAGCTATTTTACAATATAGGGCCAATATAATTAATAAAAATCAATTTTACAACACAGATTATTTATGCAAATCTTAGATAACTATTAAATTTCTCGAAAGCTATCATATATTTTGAAAAACTTTATCTACTTTACAATATGGAGCCAATGTAATTAATAAAAATCAATTTTACTACATAGATTAATTATGCAAATTTTAGATAACTTTTAAATTTCTCAAAAGTTATCCTGTATTTTTAAAAACTTTCAACTATTTTACAATATGGGGCCAATATAATTAATTAAAATCAATTTTACAACATAGATTATTTATGCTAATCTTAGATAACTTTTAAATTTCTCGAAAGCTATCATGTATTTTGAAAAAATTTAACTACTTTACAATATGGGGCCAATTTAATTAATAAAAATCAATTTGACAACATAGATTATTTATGCTAATCTTAGATAACTTTTAAATTTCTCGAAAGCTATCATGTATTCTGAAAAAATTTAACTACTTTATAATATGGGGCCAATGTAATTAATAAAAATCAATTTGACAACATAGATTATTTATGCAAATCTTAGATAACTATTTAGTTTCTCAAAAGTTATCGCATATTTTGAAAAACTTTTAACTATTTTACAATATGGGGCAAATGTAATTCATAAAAATCAATTTCACAACATAGATTATTTATGCAAATCTTAGATAACTATTAAATTTCTCAAAAGTTATCGTATATCTTTAAAAACTTTTAATTAATTTACAATATGGGACCAATATAATTAATAAAAACAAATTTTACAACATAGATTATTATACAAATCTTAGATAACTTTTAAAATTCTCGAAAGTTGTCATATATTTCGAAAAACTTTTAACTATTTTACAATACGGGGCCAATGTAATTAATAAAAATCAATTTTTCTGCATAGATTAATTATGCAAATCTTAGATAACTTTTAAATTTCTCGAAAGCAATCTTATATTTTGAAAAACTTTTAACTATTTTACAATATGGGGCAAATGTAATTCATAAAAATCAATTTCACAACATAGATTATTTATGCAAATTTTAGTTAACTATTAAATTTCCCAAAAGTTATCGTATATTTTGAAAACATTTCAGCTATTTTACAATATATGGCCAATATAATTAATAAAAACCAATTTTACAACACAGATTATTTATGCAAATCTTAGATAAGTATTAAATTTCCCAAAAGTTATCCTGTATTTTGAAAAACTTTCAACTATTTTACAATATGGGGCCAATATAATTAATAAAAATCAATTTTACAATATAGATTATTTCTGCAAATCTTAGATAACTATTAAACTTCTCGAAAACTATCATATATTTTGAAAAACTTTAACTACTTTACAATATGGGGCCAATGTAATTAATAAAAATCAATTGTTCTACATAGATTAATTATGCAAATCTTAGATAACTATTAAATTTCTCGAAAGCTATCATGTATTTGGAAAAAATTTAACTACTTTACAATATGGGGCCAATGTAATTAATAAAAATCAATTTGACAACATAGATTATTTATACAAATCTTAGATAACTTTTAAAATTCTCGAAAGTTATCGTATATTTTGAAAAACTTTTAACTATTTTACAAAATAGGGCCAATATAATTAATTAAAAACAATTTGACAACTTAGATTATTTATGCAAATCTTAGATAACTTTTAAATTTCAGGGAAGCTATCATATATTTTGAAAAACTTTAACTACATTACAATATGGGGCCAATGTAATTAATAAAAATCAATTTGACAACATAGATTAATTATGCAAATCTTAGATAACTATTAAACTTCTCGAAAACTATCATATATTTTGAAAAACTTTAACTACTTTACAATATGGGGCCAATTTAATTAATAAAAATCAATTTGACAACATAGATTAATTATGCAAATTTTAGATAACTTTTAAATTTCTCGAAAGCTATCATGTATTTTGAAAAAATTTAACTACTTTACAATATGGGGCCAATGTAATTAATAAAAATCAACTTTATAACATAGATTATTTATGGAAATCTTAGATAACTATTAAATTTCTCGAAAGCTATCCTATATTTTGAAAAACTTTCAACTATTTTACAATCTGGGGCCAAAATAATTAATAAAAATCAATTTTACAACATAGATTATTTATGCAAATCTTAAATAACTATTACATTTCTCAAAAGTTATCGTATATCTTTAAAAACTTTTAATTAATTTACAATATGGGACCAATATAATTAATAAAAACAAATTTTACAACATAGATTATTTATGCTAATCTTAGATAACTTTTAAATTTCTCTAAAGCTATCATGTATTTTGAAAAAATTTAACTACTTTACAATATGGGGCCAATGTAATTAATAAAAATCAACTTTATAACATAGATTATTTATGCAAATCTTAGATAACTATTAAATTTCTCGAAAGCTATCCTATATTTTGAAAAACTTTCAACTATTTTACAATCTGGGGCCAAAATAATTAATAAAAATCAATTTTACAACATAGATTATTTATGCAAATCTTAGATAACTATTAAACTTCTCGAAAACTATCATATATTTTGAAAAACTTTAACTACTTTACAATATGGGGCCAATTTAATTAATAAAAATCAATTTGACAACATAGATTAATTATGCAAATTTTAGATAACTTTTAAATTTCTCGAAAGCTATCATGTATTTTGAAAAAATTTAACTACTTTACAATATGGGGCCAATGTAATTAATAAAAATCAACTTTATAACATAGATTATTTATGCAAATCTTAGATAACTATTAAATTTCTCAAAAGTTATCGTATATCTTTAAAAACTTTTAATTAATTTACAATATGGGACCAATATAATTAATAAAAACAAATTTTACAACATAGATTATTTATGCTAATTTTAGATAAATTTTAAATTTCTCAAAAGTTATCCTATATTTTGAAAAACTTTCAACTATTTTACAATATGCTCCAATATAATTAATAAAAATCAATTTTACAACATAGATTATTTATGCAAATCTTAGATAACTATTAAATTTCTCAACAGAAATCGTATATTTTGAAAAACTTCAACTATTTTACAATATGGGGCAAATGTAATTCATAAAAATCAATTTCACAACATAGATTATTTATGCAAATCTTAGATAACTATTAAATTTCTCAAAAGTTATCGTATATCTTTAAAAACTTTTAATTAATTTACAATATGGGACCAATATAATTAATAAAAACAAATTTTACAACATAGATTATTATACAAATCTTAGATAACTTTTAAAATTCTCGAAAGTTGTCATATATTTCGAAAAACTTTTAACTATTTTACAATACGGGGCCAATGTAATTAATAAAAATCAATTTTTCTGCATAGATTAATTATGCAAATCTTAGATAACTTTTAAATTTCTCGAAAGCAATCTTATATTTTGAAAAACTTTTAACTATTTAACAATATGGGGCAAATGTAATTCATAAAAATCAATTTCACAACATAGATTATTTATGCAAATTTTAGTTAACTATTAAATTTCCCAAAAGTTATCGTATATTTTGAAAACATTTCAGCTATTTTACAATATATGGCCAATATAATTAATAAAAATCAATTTTACAACATAGATTATTTATGCAAATCTTAGATAACTATTAAATTTCTCAAAAGCTATCGTATATTTTGAAAGAATTTCAACTATTTTACAATATAGGGCCAATATAATTAATAAAAACCAACTTTACAACATAGATTATTCATGCAAATCTTAGATAACTTTTAAATTTTTCGAAAGCTATCATATATTTTGAAAAACTTTAACTATTGTACAATATGGGGCGAATGTAGTTAATAAAAATCAATTTTACAACATAGATTATTTATGCAAATCTTAGATAACTTTTAATTTTCTGTAAACCTATCATATATTTTGAAAAACTTTAACTACTTTACAATATGGGGCCAATGTAATTAATAAAAATCAATTTTACTACATAGATTAATTATGCAAATCTTAGATAACTTTTAAATTTCTCGAAAGCTATCATATATTTTAAAAATTTTCAATATTTTACAATATAGGGCCAATATAATTAATAAAAACCAATTTTACAACATAGATTATTTATACAAATCTTAGATAACTTTTAAAATTCTCGAAAGTTATAATATATTTGGAAACACTTTGAACTATTTTACATTATGGGGCCAATGTAATTAATAAAAATCAATTTTACTACATAGATTAATTATGCAAATCTTAGCCAAAATTCTGTGAAGTTATCATATATTTTGAAAAACTTTAACTACTTTACAATATGGGGCCAATGTAATTAATAAAAATCAATTGTTCTACATAGATTAATTATGCAAATCTTAGATATCTATTAAATTTCTCGAAAGCTATCATGTATTTGGAAAAAATTTAACTACTTTACAATATGGGGCCAATGTAATTAATAAAAATCAATTTGACAACATAGATTATTTATGCAAATCTTAGATAACTATTTAGTTTCTCAAAAGTTATCGCATATTTTGAAAAACTTTTAACTATTTTACAATATGGGGCCAATATAATTAATAAAAATCAATTTTACAACATAGATTATTTATGCAAATCTTAGATAACTATTAAATTTCTCAAAAGCTATCGTATATTTTGAAAAATTTTCAGCTGTTTAACAATATAGGGTCAATATAATTAATAAAAATCAATTTTACAACACAGATTATTTATGCAAATCTTAGATAACTATTAAATTTCTCAAAAGCTACCGTATATTTTGAAAAATTTCAGCTATTTTACAATCTGGGGCCAATATAATTAATTAAAATCAATTTGACAACATAGATTATTTATGCAAATCTTAGATAACTTTTAAATTTCTGGGAAGCTATCATATATTTTGAAAACCTTTAACTACTTTACAATATGGGGCCAATGTAATTAATAAAAATCAATTTGACAACATAGATTATATACGCAAATCTTAGATAACAATTAAATTTCCCAAAAGTTATCGTATATTTTGAAAAATTTTCAGCTATTTTACAATATAGGGCCAATATAATTAATAAAAATCAATTTTACAACACAGATTATTTATGCAAATCTTAGATAACTATTAAATTTCTCGAAAGCTATCATATATTTTGAAAAACTTTATCTACTTTACAATATGGAGCCAATGTAATTAATAAAAATCAATTTTACTACATAGATTAATTATGCAAATTTTAGATAACTTTTAAATTTCTCAAAAGTTATCCTGTATTTTTAAAAACTTTCAACTATTTTACAATATGGGGCCAATATAATTAATTAAAATCAATTTTACAATATAGATTATTTCTGCAAATCTTAGATAACTATTAAACTTCTCGAAAACTATCATATATTTTGAAAAACTTTAACTACTTTACAATATGGGGCCAATGTAATTAATAAAAATCAATTGTTCTACATAGATTAATTATGCAAATCTTAGATAACTATTAAATTTCTCGAAAGCTATCATGTATTTGGAAAAAATTTAACTACTTTACAATATGGGGCCAATGTAATTAATAAAAATCAATTTGACAACATAGATTATTTATACAAATCTTAGATAACTTTTAAAATTCTCGAAAGTTATCGTATATTTTGAAAAACTTTTAACTATTTTACAAAATAGGGCCAATATAATTAATTAAAAACAATTTGACAACTTAGATTATTTATGCAAATCTTAGATAACTTTTAAATTTCAGGGAAGCTATCATATATTTTGAAAAACTTTAACTACATTACAATATGGGGCCAATGTAATTAATAAAAATCAATTTGACAACATAGATTAATTATGCAAATCTTAGATAACTATTAAACTTCTCGAAAACTATCATATATTTTGAAAAACTTTAACTACTTTACAATATGGGGCCAATTTAATTAATAAAAATCAATTTGACAACATAGATTAATTATGCAAATTTTAGATAACTTTTAAATTTCTCGAAAGCTATCATGTATTTTGAAAAAATTTAACTACTTTACAATATGGGGCCAATGTAATTAATAAAAATCAACTTTATAACATAGATTATTTATGCAAATCTTAGATAACTATTAAATTTCTCGAAAGCTATCCTATATTTTGAAAAACTTTCAACTATTTTACAATCTGGGGCCAAAATAATTAATAAAAATCAATTTTACAACATAGATTATTTATGCAAATCTTAAATAACTATTACATTTCTCAAAAGTTATCGTATATCTTTAAAAACTTTTAATTAATTTACAATATGGGACCAATATAATTAATAAAAACAAATTTTACAACATAGATTATTTATGCTAATCTTAGATAACTTTTAAATTTCTCTAAAGCTATCATGTATTTTGAAAAAATTTAACTACTTTACAATATGGGGCCAATGTAATTAATAAAAATCAACTTTATAACATAGATTATTTATGCAAATCTTAGATAACTATTAAATTTCTCGAAAGCTATCCTATATTTTGAAAAACTTTCAACTATTTTACAATCTGGGGCCAAAATAATTAATAAAAATCAATTTTACAACATAGATTATTTATGCAAATCTTAGATAACTATTAAACTTCTCGAAAACTATCATATATTTTGAAAAACTTTAACTACTTTACAATATGGGGCCAATTTAATTAATAAAAATCAATTTGACAACATAGATTAATTATGCAAATTTTAGATAACTTTTAAATTTCTCGAAAGCTATCATGTATTTTGAAAAAATTTAACTACTTTACAATATGGGGCCAATGTAATTAATAAAAATCAACTTTATAACATAGATTATTTATGCAAATCTTAGATAACTATTAAATTTCTCAAAAGTTATCGTATATCTTTAAAAACTTTTAATTAATTTACAATATGGGACCAATATAATTAATAAAAACAAATTTTACAACATAGATTATTTATGCTAATTTTAGATAAATTTTAAATTTCTCAAAAGTTATCCTATATTTTGAAAAACTTTCAACTATTTTACAATATGCTCCAATATAATTAATAAAAATCAATTTTACAACATAGATTATTTATGCAAATCTTAGATAACTATTAAATTTCTCAACAGAAATCGTATATTTTGAAAAACTTCAACTATTTTACAATATGGGGCAAATGTAATTCATAAAAATCAATTTCACAACATAGATTATTTATGCAAATCTTAGATAACTATTAAATTTCTCAAAAGTTATCGTATATCTTTAAAAACTTTTAATTAATTTACAATATGGGACCAATATAATTAATAAAAACAAATTTTACAACATAGATTATTATACAAATCTTAGATAACTTTTAAAATTCTCGAAAGTTGTCATATATTTCGAAAAACTTTTAACTATTTTACAATACGGGGCCAATGTAATTAATAAAAATCAATTTTTCTGCATAGATTAATTATGCAAATCTTAGATAACTTTTAAATTTCTCGAAAGCAATCTTATATTTTGAAAAACTTTTAACTATTTAACAATATGGGGCAAATGTAATTCATAAAAATCAATTTCACAACATAGATTATTTATGCAAATTTTAGTTAACTATTAAATTTCCCAAAAGTTATCGTATATTTTGAAAACATTTCAGCTATTTTACAATATATGGCCAATATAATTAATAAAAATCAATTTTACAACATAGATTATTTATGCAAATCTTAGATAACTATTAAATTTCTCAAAAGCTATCGTATATTTTGAAAAATTTTCAGCTGTTTTACAATATAGGGTCAATATAATTAATAAAAATCAATTTTACAACACAGATTATTTATGCAAATCTTAGATAACTATTAAATTTCTCAAAAGCTACCGTATATTTTGAAAAATTTCAGCTATTTTACAATCTGGGGCCAATATAATTAATTAAAATCAATTTGACAACATAGATTATTTATGCAAATCTTAGATAACTTTTAAATTTCTGGGAAGCTATCATATATTTTGAAATCCATTAACTACTTTACAATATGGGGCCAATGTAATTAATAAAAATCAATTTGACAACATAGATTATATACGCAAATCTTAGATAACTATTAAATTTCCCAAAAGTTATCGTATATTTTGAAAATTTTTCAGCTATTTTACAATATAGGGCCAATATAATTAATAAAAATCAATTTTGCAACACAGATTATTTATGCAAATCTTAGATAACTATTAAATTTATCGAAAGCTATCATATATTTTGAAAAACTTTATCTACTTTACAATATGGAGCCAATGTAATTAATAAAAATCAATTTTACTACATAGATTATTTTTGCAAATCTTAGATAACTATTAAATTTCTCAAAAGAAATCGTATATTTTGAAAGAATTTCAACTATTTTACAATATAGGGCCAATATAATTAATAAAAACCAACTTTACAACATAGATTATTCATGCAAATCTTAGATAACTTTTAAATTTTTCGAAAGCTATCATATATTTTGAAAAACTTTAACTATTGTACAATATGGGGCGAATGTAGTTAATAAAAATCAATTTTACAACATAGATTATTTATGCAAATCTTAGATAACTTTTAATTTTCTGTAAACCTATCATATATTTTGAAAAACTTTAACTACTTTACAATATGGGGTCAATGTAATTAATAAAAATCAATTTTACTACATAGATTAATTATGCAAATCTTAGATAACTTTTAAATTTCTCGAAAGCTATCATATATTTTAAAAATTTTCAATATTTTACAATATAGGGCCAATATAATTAATAAAAACCAATTTTACAACATAGATTATTTATACAAATCTTAGATAACTTTTAAAATTCTCGAAAGTTATAATATATTTGGAAACACTTTGAACTATTTTACATTATGGGGCCAATGTAATTAATAAAAATCAATTTTACTACATAGATTAATTATGCAAATCTTAGCCAAAATTCTGTGAAGTTATCATATATTTTGAAAAACTTTAACTACTTTACAATATGGGGCCAATGTAATTAATAAAAATCAATTGTTCTACATAGATTAATTATGCAAATCTTAGATATCTATTAAATTTCTCGAAAGCTATCATGTATTTGGAAAAAATTTAACTACTTTACAATATGGGGCCAATGTAATTAATAAAAATCAATTTGACAACATAGATTATTTATGCAAATCTTAGATAACTATTTAGTTTCTCAAAAGTTATCGCATATTTTGAAAAACTTTTAACTATTTTACAATATGGGGCCAATATAATTAACAAAAATCAATTTTACAACATAGATTATTTATGCAAATCTTAGATAACTATTAAATTTCTCAAAAGCTATCGTATATTTTGAAAAATTTTCAGCTGTTTAACAATATAGGGTCAATATAATTTATAAAAATCAATTTTACAACACAGATTATTTATGCAAATCTTAGATAACTATTAAATTTCTCAAAAGCTACCGTATATTTTGAAAAATTTCAGCTATTTTACAATCTGGGGCCAATATAATTAATTAAAATCAATTTGACAACATAGATTATTTATGCTAATCTTAGATAACTTTTAAATTTCTGGGAAGCTATCATATATTTTGAAAACCTTTAACTACTTTACAATATGGGGCCAATGTAATTAATAAAAATCAATTTGACAACATAGATTATATACGCAAATCTTAGATAACAATTAAATTTCCCAAAAGTTATCGTATATTTTGAAAAATTTTCAGCTATTTTACAATATAGGGCCAATATAATTAATAAAAATCAATTTTACAACACAGATTATTTATGCAAATCTTAGATAACTATTAAATTTCTCGAAAGCTATCATATATTTTGAAAAACTTTATCTACTTTACAATATGGAGCCAATGTAATTAATAAAAATCAATTTTACTACATAGATTAATTATGCAAATTTTAGATAACTTTTAAATTTCTCAAAAGTTATCCTGTATTTTTAAAAACTTTCAACTATTTTACAATATGGGGCCAATATAATTAATTAAAATCAATTTTACAACATAGATTATTTATGCTAATCTTAGATAACTTTTAAATTTCTCGAAAGCTATCATGTATTTTGAAAAAATTTAACTACTTTACAATATGGGGCCAATTTAATTAATAAAAATCAATTTGACAACATAGATTATTTATACAAATCTTAGATAACTTTTAAATTTCTCAAAAGTTATCCTGTATTTTGAAAAACTTTCAACTATTTTACAATATGGGGCCAATATAATTAATAAAAATCAATTTTACAACATAGATTATTTATGCTAATCTTAGATAACTTTTAAATTTCTCGAAAGCTATCATGTATTCTGAAAAAATTTAACTACTTTATAATATGGGGCCAATGTAATTAATAAAAATCAATTTGACAACATAGATTATTTATGCAAATCTTAGATAACTATTTAGTTTCTCAAAAGTTATCGCATATTTTGAAAAACTTTTAACTATTTTACAATATGGGGCCAATATAATTAATAAAAATCAATTTTACAACATAGATTATTTATGCAAATCTTAGATAACTATTAAATTTCTCAAAAGCTATCGTATATTTTGAAAAATTTTCAGCTGTTTTACAATATAGGGCCAATATAATTAATAAAAATCAATTTTACAACACAGATTATTTATGCAAATCTTAGATAACTATTAAATTTCTCGAAAGCTATCATATATTTTAAAAAACTTTTTCTACTTTACAATATGGAGCCAATGTAATTAATAAAAATCAATTTTACTACATAGATTAATTATGCAAATTTTAGATAACTTTTAAATTTCACAAAAGCTATCTTATATTTTGAAAAACTTTCAACTATTTTACAATATGGGCCAATATAATTAATAAAAATCAATTTTACTACATAGATTATTTTTGCAAATCTTAGATAACTATTAAATTTCTCAAAAGAAATCGTATATTTTGAAAGAATTTCAACTATATTACAATATAGGGACAATATAATTAATAAAAACCAACTTTACAACATAGATTATTTACGCAAATCTTAGATAACTATTAAATTTCCGAAAAGTTATCCTATATTTTAAAAAACTTTCAACTATTTTACAATCTGGGGCTAATGTAATTAATAAAAATCAATTTTACTACATAGATTAATTATGCAAATCTTAGCCAAAATTCTGTGAAGTTATCATATATTTTGAAAAACTTTAACTACTTTACAATATGGGGCCAATGTAATTAATAAAAATCAATTGTTCTACATTAATTAATTATGCAAATCTTAGATATCTATTAGATTTCTCGAAAGCTATCATGTATTTGGAAAAAATTTAACTACTTTACAATATGGGGCCAATGTAATTAATAAAAATCAATTTGACAACATAGATTATTTATACAAATCTTAGATAACTTTTAAAATTCTCGAAAGTTATCGTATATTTTGAAAAACTTTTAACTATTTTACAAAATGGGGCCAATATAATTAATTAAAAACAATTTGACAACTTAGATTATTTATGCAAATCTTAGATAACTTTTAAATTTCAGGGAAGCTATCATATATTTTGAAAAACTTTAACTACATTACAATATGGGGCCAATGTAATTTATAAAAATCAATTTTACAACATAGATTATTTATGCAAATCTTAGATAACTATTTAGTTTCTCAAAAGTTATAGCATATTTTGAAAAACTTTTAACTATTTTACAATATGGGGCCAATATAATTAATAAAAATCAATTTTACAACATAGATTATTTATGCAAATCTTGGATAACTATTAAATTTCTCAAAAGCTATCGTATATTTTGAAAAATTTTCAGCTGTTTTACAATATAGGGTCAATATAATTAATAAAAATCAATTTTACAACACAGATTATTTATGCAAATCTTAGATAACTATTAAATTTCTCAAAAGCTACCGTATATTTTGAAAAATTTCAGCTATTTTACAATCTGGGGCCAATATAATTAATTAAAGTCAATTTGACAACATAGATTATTTATGCAAATCTTAGATAACTTTTAAATTTCTGGGAAGCTATCATATATTTTGAAAACCTTTAACTACTTTACAATATGGGGCCAATGTAATTAATAAAAATCAATTTGACAACATAGATTATATACGCAAATCTTAGATAACTATTAAATTTCCCAAAAGTTATCGTATATTTTGAAAATTTTTCAGCTATTTTACAATATAGGGCCAATATAATTAATAAAAATCAATTTCGCAACACAGATTATTTATGCAAATCTTAGATAACTATTAAATTTCTCGAAAGCTATCATATATTTTGAAAAACTTTATCTACTTTACAATATGGAGCCAATGTAATTAATAAAAATCAATTTTACTACATAGATTAATTATGCAAATTTTAGATAACTTTTAAATTTCACAAAAGCTATCTTATATTTTGAAAAACTTTCAACTATTTTACAATATGGGCCAATATAATTAATAAAAATCAATTTTACTACATAGATTATTTTTGCAAATCTTAGATAACTATTAAATTTCTCAAAAGAAATCGTATATTTTGAAAGAATTTCAACTATTTTACAATATAGGGCCAATATAATTAATAAAACCCAACTTTACAACATAGATTATTCATGCAAATCTTAGATAACTTTTAATTTTCTGGAAAGCTATCATATATTTTGAAAAACTTTAACTACTTAACAATATAGGGCCATTGTAATTAATAAAAATCAATTTGACAACATAGATTAATTATGCAAATCTTAGATAACTTTTAAATTTCTCGAAAGCTATCATATATTTTGAAAAACTTTAACTATTTTACAATATAGGGCCAATATAATTAATAAAAATAAATTTTACAACATAGATTATTTATGCAAATCTTAGATAACTATGAAATTTCTCGACAGCTATCAAATATTTTGAAAAACTTTCAACTATTTTACAATCTGGGGCCATTGTAATTAATAAAAATCAATTTGACAACATAGATTATTTACGCAAATCTTAGATAACTATTAAATTTCCCAAAAGTTATCGTATATTTTGAAAAATTTTCAGTTATTATACAATATAGGGCCAATATAATTAATAAAAATCAATATACAACCTAGATTATTTATGCAAATTTTAGATAACTTTTAAATTTCTCAAAAGCTATCCTATATTTTGAAAAACTTTAACTACTTTACAATATGGGGCCAATGTAATTAATAAAAATCAATTTTACTACATAGATTAATTATGCAAATCTTAGATAACTTTTAAATTTCTCAAAAGTAATCGAATATTTAAAAAATTTTCAAGTATTTTACAATATGGGGCCAATATAATTAATAAAAATCAATTTTACTACATAGATTAATTATGCAAATATTAGATAAATTTAAAATTCTCGAAAGTTATAGTATATTTTGAAACACTTTTAACTATTTTACATTATGGGGACAATGTAATTAATAAAAATCAATTTTACTACGTAGAATAATTATGCAAATCTTAGATAACTTTTAATTTTCTGGAAAGCTATCATATATTTTGAAAAACTTTAACTACTTTACAATATGGGGCCAAAGTAATTAATAAAAATCAGTTTGACAACATAGATTAATTATGCAAATTTTAGATAACTTTTAAATTTCTCAAAAGTTATCCTGTATTTTTAAAAACTTTCAACTATTTTACAATATGGGGCCAATATAATTAATTAAAATCAATTTTACAACATAGATTATTTATGCTAATCTTAGATAACTTTTAAATTTCTCGAAAGCTATCATGTATTTTGAAAAAATTTAACTACTTTACAATATGGGGCCAATTTAATTAATAAAAATCAATTTGACAACATAGATTATTTATACAAATCTTAGATAACTTTTAAATTTCTCAAAAGTTATCCTGTATTTTGAAAAACTTTCAACTATTTTACAATATGGGGCCAATATAATTAATAAAAATCAATTTTACAACATAGATTATTTATGCTAATCTTAGATAACTTTTAAATTTCTCGAAAGCTATCATGTATTTTGAAAAAATTTAACTACTTTATAATATGGGGCCAATGTAATTAATAAAAATCAATTTGACAACATAGATTATTTATGCAAATCTTAGATAACTATTTAGTTTCTCAAAAGTTATCGCATATTTTGAAAAACTTTTAACTATTTTACAATATGGGGCCAATATAATTAATAAAAATCAATTTTACTACGTAGAATAATTATGCAAATCTTAGATAACTTTTAATTTTCTGGAAAGCTATCATATATTTTGAAAAACTTTAACTACTTTACAATATGGGGCCAAAGTAATTAATAAAAATCAGTTTGACAACATAGATTAATTATGCAAATTTTAGATAACTTTTAAATTTCTCAAAAGTTATCCTGTATTTTTAAAAACTTTCAACTATTTTACAATATGGGGCCAATATAATTAATTAAAATCAATTTTACAACATAGATTATTTATGCTAATCTTAGATAACTTTTAAATTTCTCGAAAGCTATCATGTATTTTGAAAAAATTTAACTACTTTACAATATGGGGCCAATTTAATTAATAAAAATCAATTTGACAACATAGATTATTTATACAAATGTTAGATAACTTTTAAATTTCTCAAAAGTTATCCTGTATTTTGAAAAACTTTCAACTATTTTACAATATGGGGCCAATATAATTAATAAAAATCAATTTTACAACATAGATTATTTATGCTAATCTTAGATAACTTTTAAATTTCTCGAAAGCTATCATGTATTTTGAAAAAATTTAACTACTTTATAATATGGGGCCAATGTAATTAATAAAAATCAATTTGACAACATAGATTATTTATGCAAATCTTAGATAACTATTTAGTTTCTCAAAAGTTATCGCATATTTTGAAAAACTTTTAACTATTTTACAATATGGGGCCAATATAATTAATAAAAATCAATTTTACAACATAGATTATTTATGCAAATCTTAGATAACTATTAAATTTCTCAAAAGCTATCGTATATTTTGAAAAATTTTCAGCTGTTTTACAATATAGGGCCAATATAATTAATAAAAATCAATTTTACAACACAGATTATTTATGCAAATCTTAGATAACTATTAAATTTCTCGAAAGCTATCATATATTTTAAAAAACTTTATCTACTTTACAATATGGAGCCAATGTAATTAATAAAAATCAATTTTACTACATAGATTAATTATGCAAATTTTAGATAACTTTTAAATTTCACAAAAGCTATCTTATATTTTGAAAAACTTTCAACTATTTTACAATATGGGCCAATATAATTAATAAAAATCAATTTTACTACATAGATTATTTTTGCAAATCTTAGATAACTATTAAATTTCTCAAAAGAAATCGTATATTTTTAAAGAATTTCAACTATATTACAATATAGGGACAATATAATTAATAAAAACCAACTTTACAACATAGATTATTTACGCAAATCTTAGATAACTATTAAATTTCGGAAAAGTTATCCTATATTTTAAAAAACTTTCAACTATTTTACAATATGGGGCCAATGTAATTATTAAAAATCATTTTGACAACATAGATTAATTATGCAAATTTTAGATAACTTTTAAATTTCTCAAAAGTTATCCTGTATTTTGAAAAACTTTCAACTATTTTACAATATGGGGCCAATATAATTAATAAAAATCAATTTTACAACATAGATTATTTATGCTAATCTTAGATAACTTTAAATTTCTCGAAATCTATCACATATTTTGAAAAACTTTAACTACTTTACAATATAGGGCCAATGTAATTAATAAAAATCAATTTTACTACATAGATTAATTATGCAAATCTTAGATATCTTTTAAATTTCTCGAAAGCTATCATATATTTTGAAAAATTTTCAACTATTTTACAATTTGGGGCCAATATTATTAATAAAAATCAATTTTTCTACATATATTATTTATACAAATCTTAGATAACTTTTGAAATTCTCGAAAGTTATCATATATTTCGAATAACTTTTAACTATTTTACAAGATGGGGCCAATATAATTAATAAAAATCAATTTTACAACATAGATTAATTATGCAAATCTTAGATAACTATTAAATTTCTCAAAAGCTATCATATATTTTGAAAAATTTTCAGCTATTTTACAATATACGGCCAATATCATTAATAAAAATCAATTTTACTACATAGATTAATTATGCAAATATTAGATAACTTTTAAAATTCGCGGAAGTTATCATATATTATGAAAAAATGTAACTACTTTACAATATGGGGCGAAGTTAATTAATAAAAATCAATTTTACAACATAGATTATTTATGCAAATCTTAGATAACTTTTAATTTTCTGGAAAGCTATCATATATTTTGAAAAACTTTATCTACTTTACAATATGGAGCCAATGTAATTAATAAAAATCAATTTTACTACATAGATTAATTATGCAAATTTTAGATAACTTTTAAATTTCTCAAAAGTTATCCTGTATTTTTAAAAACTTTCAACTATTTTACAATATGGGGCCAATATAATTAATTAAAATCAATTTTACAACATAGATTATTTATGCTAATCTTAGATAACTTTTAAATTTCTCGAAAGCTATCATGTATTTTGAAAAAATTTAACTACTTTACAATATGAGGCCAATTTAATTAATAAAAATCAATTTGACAACATAGATTATTTATGCTAATCTTAGATAACTTTTAAATTTCTCGAAAGCTATCATGTATTCTGAAAAAATTTAACTACTTTATAATATGGGGCCAATGTAATTAATAAAAATCAATTTGACAACATAGATTATTTATGCAAATCTTAGATAACTATTTAGTTTCTCAAAAGTTATCGCATATTTTGAAAAACTTTTAACTATTTTACAATATGGGGCAAATGTAATTCATAAAAATCAATTTCACAACATAGATTATTTATGCAAATCTTAGATAACTATTAAATTTCTCAAAAGTTATCGTATATCTTTAAAAACTTTTAATTAATTTACAATATGGGACCAATATAATTAATAAAAACAAATTTTACAACATAGATTATTATACAAATCTTAGATAACTTTTAAAATTCTCGAAAGTTGTCATATATTTCGAAAAACTTTTAACTATTTTACAATACGGGGCCAATGTAATTAATAAAAATCAATTTTTCTGCATAGATTAATTATGCAAATCTTAGATAACTTTTAAATTTCTCGAAAGCAATCTTATATTTTGAAAAACTTTTAACTATTTTACAATATGGGGCAAATGTAATTCATAAAAATCAATTTCACAACATAGATTATTTATGCAAATTTTAGTTAACTATTAAATTTCCCAAAAGTTATCGTATATTTTGAAAACATTTCAGCTATTTTACAATATATGGCCAATATAATTAATAAAAACCAATTTTACAACACAGATTATTTATGCAAATCTTAGATAAGTATTAAATTTCCCAAAAGTTATCCTGTATTTTGAAAAACTTTCAACTATTTTACAATATGGGGCCAATATAATTAATAAAAATCAATTTTACAATATAGATTATTTCTGCAAATCTTAGATAACTATTAAACTTCTCGAAAACTATCATATATTTTGAAAAACTTTAACTACTTTACAATATGGGGCCAATGTAATTAATAAAAATCAATTGTTCTACATAGATTAATTATGCAAATCTTAGATAACTATTAAATTTCTCGAAAGCTATCATGTATTTGGAAAAAATTTAACTACTTTACAATATGGGGCCAATGTAATTAATAAAAATCAATTTGACAACATAGATTATTTATACAAATCTTAGATAACTTTTAAAATTCTCGAAAGTTATCGTATATTTTGAAAAACTTTTAACTATTTTACAAAATAGGGCCAATATAATTAATTAAAAACAATTTGACAACTTAGATTATTTATGCAAATCTTAGATAACTTTTAAATTTCAGGGAAGCTATCATATATTTTGAAAAACTTTAACTACATTACAATATGGGGCCAATGTAATTAATAAAAATCAATTTGACAACATAGATTAATTATGCAAATCTTAGATAACTATTAAACTTCTCGAAAACTATCATATATTTTGAAAAACTTTAACTACTTTACAATATGGGGCCAATTTAATTAATAAAAATCAATTTGACAACATAGATTAATTATGCAAATTTTAGATAACTTTTAAATTTCTCGAAAGCTATCATGTATTTTGAAAAAATTTAACTACTTTACAATATGGGGCCAATGTAATTAATAAAAATCAACTTTATAACATAGATTATTTATGCAAATCTTAGATAACTATTAAATTTCTCGAAAGCTATCCTATATTTTGAAAAACTTTCAACTATTTTACAATCTGGGGCCAAAATAATTAATAAAAATCAATTTTACAACATAGATTATTTATGCAAATCTTAAATAACTATTACATTTCTCAAAAGTTATCGTATATCTTTAAAAACTTTTAATTAATTTACAATATGGGACCAATATAATTAATAAAAACAAATTTTACAACATAGATTATTTATGCTAATCTTAGATAACTTTTAAATTTCTCTAAAGCTATCATGTATTTTGAAAAAATTTAACTACTTTACAATATGGGGCCAATGTAATTAATAAAAATCAACTTTATAACATAGATTATTTATGCAAATCTTAGATAACTATTAAATTTCTCGAAAGCTATCCTATATTTTGAAAAACTTTCAACTATTTTACAATCTGGGGCCAAAATAATTAATAAAAATCAATTTTACAACATAGATTATTTATGCAAATCTTAGATAACTATTAAACTTCTCGAAAACTATCATATATTTTGAAATCTTTAACTACTTTACAATATGGGGCCAATTTAATTAATAAAAATCAATTTGACAACATAGATTAATTATGCAAATTTTAGATAACTTTTAAATTTCTCGAAAGCTATCATGTATTTTGAAAAAATTTAACTACTTTACAATATGGGGCCAATGTAATTAATAAAAATCAACTTTATAACATAGATTATTTATGCAAATCTTAGATAACTATTAAATTTCTCAAAAGTTATCGTATATCTTTAAAAACTTTTAATTAATTTACAATATGGGACCAATATAATTAATAAAAACAAATTTTACAACATAGATTATTTATGCTAATTTTAGATAAATTTTAAATTTCTCAAAAGTTATCCTATATTTTGAAAAACTTTCAACTATTTTACAATATGCTCCAATATAATTAATAAAAATCAATTTTACAACATAGATTATTTATGCAAATCTTAGATAACTATTAAATTTCTCAACAGAAATCGTATATTTTGAAAAACTTCAACTATTTTACAATATGGGGCAAATGTAATTCATAAAAATCAATTTCACAACATAGATTATTTATGCAAATCTTAGATAACTATTAAATTTCTCAAAAGTTATCGTATATCTTTAAAAACTTTTAATTAATTTACAATATGGGACCAATATAATTAATAAAAACAAATTTTACAACATAGATTATTATACAAATCTTAGATAACTTTTAAAATTCTCGAAAGTTGTCATATATTTCGAAAAACTTTTAACTATTTTACAATACGGGGCCAATGTAATTAATAAAAATCAATTTTTCTGCATAGATTAATTATGCAAATCTTAGATAACTTTTAAATTTCTCGAAAGCAATCTTATATTTTGAAAAACTTTTAACTATTTAACAATATGGGGCAAATGTAATTCATAAAAATCAATTTCACAACATAGATTATTTATGCAAATTTTAGTTAACTATTAAATTTCCCAAAAGTTATCGTATATTTTGAAAACATTTCAGCTATTTTACAATATATGGCCAATATAATTAATAAAAATCAATTTTACAACATAGATTATTTATGCAAATCTTAGATAACTATTAAATTTCTCAAAAGCTATCGTATATTTTGAAAAATTTTCAGCTGTTTTACAATATAGGGTCAATATAATTAATAATAATCAATTTTACAACACAGATTATTTATGCAAATCTTAGATAACTATTAAATTTCTCAAAAGCTACCGTATATTTTGAAAAATTTCAGCTATTTTACAATCTGGGGCCAATATAATTAATTAAAATCAATTTGACAACATAGATTATTTATGCAAATCTTAGATAACTTTTAAATTTCTGGGAAGCTATCATATATTTTGAAATCCATTAACTACTTTACAATATGGGGCCAATGTAATTAATAAAAATCAATTTGACAACATAGATTATATACGCAAATCTTAGATAACTATTAAATTTCCCAAAAGTTATCGTATATTTTGAAAATTTTTCAGCTATTTTACAATATAGGGCCAATATAATTAATAAAAATCAATTTTGCAACACAGATTATTTATGCAAATCTTAGATAACTATTAAATTTATCGAAAGCTATCATATATTTTGAAAAACTTTATCTACTTTACAATATGGAGCCAATGTAATTAATAAAAATCAATTTTACTACATAGATTATTTTTGCAAATCTTAGATAACTATTAAATTTCTCAAAAGAAATCGTATATTTTGAAAGAATTTCAACTATTTTACAATATAGGGCCAATATAATTAATAAAAACCAACTTTACAACATAGATTATTCATGCAAATCTTAGATAACTTTTAAATTTTTCGAAAGCTATCATATATTTTGAAAAACTTTAACTATTGTACAATATGGGGCGAATGTAGTTAATAAAAATCAATTTTACAACATAGATTATTTATGCAAATCTTAGATAACTTTTAATTTTCTGTAAACCTATCATATATTTTGAAAAACTTTAACTACTTTACAATATGGGGTCAATGTAATTAATAAAAATCAATTTTACTACATAGATTAATTATGCAAATCTTAGATAACTTTTAAATTTCTCGAAAGCTATCATATATTTTAAAAATTTTCAATATTTTACAATATAGGGCCAATATAATTAATAAAAACCAATTTTACAACATAGATTATTTATACAAATCTTAGATAACTTTTAAAATTCTCGAAAGTTATAATATATTTGGAAACACTTTGAACTATTTTACATTATGGGGCCAATGTAATTAATAAAAATCAATTTTACTACATAGATTAATTATGCAAATCTTAGCCAAAATTCTGTGAAGTTATCATATATTTTGAAAAACTTTAACTACTTTACAATATGGGGCCAATGTAATTAATAAAAATCAATTGTTCTACATAGATTAATTATGCAAATCTTAGATATCTATTAAATTTCTCGAAAGCTATCATGTATTTGGAAAAAATTTAACTACTTTACAATATGGGGCCAATGTAATTAATAAAAATCAATTTGACAACATAGATTATTTATGCAAATCTTAGATAACTATTTAGTTTCTCAAAAGTTATCGCATATTTTGAAAAACTTTTAACTATTTTACAATATGGGGCCAATATAATTAACAAAAATCAATTTTACAACATAGATTATTTATGCAAATCTTAGATAACTATTAAATTTCTCAAAAGCTATCGTATATTTTGAAAAATTTTCAGCTGTTTAACAATATAGGGTCAATATAATTTATAAAAATCAATTTTACAACACAGATTATTTATGCAAATCTTAGATAACTATTAAATTTCTCAAAAGCTACCGTATATTTTGAAAAATTTCAGCTATTTTACAATCTGGGGCCAATATAATTAATTAAAATCAATTTGACAACATAGATTATTTATGCTAATCTTAGATAACTTTTAAATTTCTGGGAAGCTATCATATATTTTGAAAACCTTTAACTACTTTACAATATGGGGCCAATGTAATTAATAAAAATCAATTTGACAACATAGATTATATACGCAAATCTTAGATAACAATTAAATTTCCCAAAAGTTATCGTATATTTTGAAAAATTTTCAGCTATTTTACAATATAGGGCCAATATAATTAATAAAAATCAATTTTACAACACAGATTATTTATGCAAATCTTAGATAACTATTAAATTTCTCGAAAGCTATCATATATTTTGAAAAACTTTATCTACTTTACAATATGGAGCCAATGTAATTAATAAAAATCAATTTTACTACATAGATTAATTATGCAAATTTTAGATAACTTTTAAATTTCTCAAAAGTTATCCTGTATTTTTAAAAACTTTCAACTATTTTACAATATGGGGCCAATATAATTAATTAAAATCAATTTTACAACATAGATTATTTATGCTAATCTTAGATAACTTTTAAATTTCTCGAAAGCTATCATGTATTTTGAAAAAATTTAACTACTTTACAATATGGGGCCAATTTAATTAATAAAAATCAATTTGACAACATAGATTATTTATACAAATCTTAGATAACTTTTAAATTTCTCAAAAGTTATCCTGTATTTTGAAAAACTTTCAACTATTTTACAATATGGGGCCAATATAATTAATAAAAATCAATTTTACAACATAGATTATTTATGCTAATCTTAGATAACTTTTAAATTTCTCGAAAGCTATCATGTATTCTGAAAAAATTTAACTACTTTATAATATGGGGCCAATGTAATTAATAAAAATCAATTTGACAACATAGATTATTTATGCAAATCTTAGATAACTATTTAGTTTCTCAAAAGTTATCGCATATTTTGAAAAACTTTTAACTATTTTACAATATGGGGCCAATATAATTAATAAAAATCAATTTTACAACATAGATTATTTATGCAAATCTTAGATAACTATTAAATTTCTCAAAAGCTATCGTATATTTTGAAAAATTTTCAGCTGTTTTACAATATAGGGCCAATATAATTAATAAAAATCAATTTTACAACACAGATTATTTATGCAAATCTTAGATAACTATTAAATTTCTCGAAAGCTATCATATATTTTAAAAAACTTTTTCTACTTTACAATATGGAGCCAATGTAATTAATAAAAATCAATTTTACTACATAGATTAATTATGCAAATTTTAGATAACTTTTAAATTTCACAAAAGCTATCTTATATTTTGAAAAACTTTCAACTATTTTACAATATGGGCCAATATAATTAATAAAAATCAATTTTACTACATAGATTATTTTTGCAAATCTTAGATAACTATTAAATTTCTCAAAAGAAATCGTATATTTTGAAAGAATTTCAACTATATTACAATATAGGGACAATATAATTAATAAAAACCAACTTTACAACATAGATTATTTACGCAAATCTTAGATAACTATTAAATTTCCGAAAAGTTATCCTATATTTTAAAAAACTTTCAACTATTTTACAATCTGGGGCTAATGTAATTAATAAAAATCAATTTTACTACATAGATTAATTATGCAAATCTTAGCCAAAATTCTGTGAAGTTATCATATATTTTGAAAAACTTTAACTACTTTACAATATGGGGCCAATGTAATTAATAAAAATCAATTGTTCTACATTAATTAATTATGCAAATCTTAGATATCTATTAGATTTCTCGAAAGCTATCATGTATTTGGAAAAAATTTAACTACTTTACAATATGGGGCCAATGTAATTAATAAAAATCAATTTGACAACATAGATTATTTATACAAATCTTAGATAACTTTTAAAATTCTCGAAAGTTATCGTATATTTTGAAAAACTTTAACTACATTACAATATGGGGCCAATATAATTAATTAAAGTCAATTTGACAACATAGATTATTTATGCAAATCTTAGATAACTTTTAAATTTCTGGGAAGCTATCATATATTTTGAAAACCTTTAACTACTTTACAATATGGGGCCAATGTAATTAATAAAAATCAATTTGACAACATAGATTATATACGCAAATCTTAGATAACTATTAAATTTCCCAAAAGTTATCGTATATTTTGAAAATTTTTCAGCTATTTTACAATATAGGGCCAATATAATTAATAAAAATCAATTTTACAACATAGATTATTTATGCAAATCTTGGATAACTATTAAATTTCTCAAAAGCTATCGTATATTTTGAAAAATTTTCAGCTGTTTTACAATATAGGGTCAATATAATTAATAAAAATCAATTTTACAACACAGATTATTTATGCAAATCTTAGATAACTATTAAATTTCTCAAAAGCTACCGTATATTTTGAAAAATTTCAGCTATTTTACAATCTGGGGCCAATATAATTAATTAAAGTCAATTTGACAACATAGATTATTTATGCAAATCTTAGATAACTTTTAAATTTCTGGGAAGCTATCATATATTTTGAAAACCTTTAACTACTTTACAATATGGGGCCAATGTAATTAATAAAAATCAATTTGACAACATAGATTATATACGCAAATCTTAGATAACTATTAAATTTCCCAAAAGTTATCGTATATTTTGAAAATTTTTCAGCTATTTTACAATATAGGGCCAATATAATTAATAAAAATCAATTTCGCAACACAGATTATTTATGCAAATCTTAGATAACTATTAAATTTCTCGAAAGCTATCATATATTTTGAAAAACTTTATCTACTTTACAATATGGAGCCAATGTAATTAATAAAAATCAATTTTACTACATAGATTAATTATGCAAATTTTAGATAACTTTTAAATTTCACAAAAGCTATCTTATATTTTGAAAAACTTTCAACTATTTTACAATATGGGCCAATATAATTAATAAAAATCAATTTTACTACATAGATTATTTTTGCAAATCTTAGATAACTATTAAATTTCTCAAAAGAAATCGTATATTTTGAAAGAATTTCAACTATTTTACAATATAGGGCCAATATAATTAATAAAACCCAACTTTACAACATAGATTATTCATGCAAATCTTAGATAACTTTTAATTTTCTGGAAAGCTATCATATATTTTGAAAAACTTTAACTACTTAACAATATAGGGCCATTGTAATTAATAAAAATCAATTTGACAACATAGATTAATTATGCAAATCTTAGATAACTTTTAAATTTCTCGAAAGCTATCATATATTTTGAAAAACTTTAACTATTTTACAATATAGGGCCAATATAATTAATAAAAATAAATTTTACAACATAGATTATTTATGCAAATCTTAGATAACTATGAAATTTCTCGACAGCTATCAAATATTTTGAAAAACTTTCAACTATTTTACAATCTGGGGCCATTGTAATTAATAAAAATCAATTTGACAACATAGATTATTTACGCAAATCTTAGATAACTATTAAATTTCCCAAAAGTTATCGTATATTTTGAAAAATTTTCAGTTATTATACAATATAGGGCCAATATAATTAATAAAAATCAATATACAACCTAGATTATTTATGCAAATTTTAGATAACTTTTAAATTTCTCAAAAGCTATCCTATATTTTGAAAAACTTTAACTACTTTACAATATGGGGCCAATGTAATTAATAAAAATCAATTTTACTACATAGATTAATTATGCAAATCTTAGATAACTTTTAAATTTCTCAAAAGTTATCGAATATTTAAAAAATTTTCAAGTATTTTACAATATGGGGCCAATATAATTAATAAAAATCAATTTTACTACATAGATTAATTATGCAAATATTAGATAAATTTAAAATTCTCGAAAGTTATAGTATATTTTGAAACACTTTTAACTATTTTACATTATGGGGACAATGTAATTAATAAAAATCAATTTTACTACGTAGAATAATTATGCAAATCTTAGATAACTTTTAATTTTCTGGAAAGCTATCATATATTTTGAAAAACTTTAACTACTTTACAATATGGGGCCAAAGTAATTAATAAAAATCAGTTTGACAACATAGATTAATTATGCAAATTTTAGATAACTTTTAAATTTCTCAAAAGTTATCCTGTATTTTTAAAAACTTTCAACTATTTTACAATATGGGGCCAATATAATTAATTAAAATCAATTTTACAACATAGATTATTTATGCTAATCTTAGATAACTTTTAAATTTCTCGAAAGCTATCATGTATTTTGAAAAAATTTAACTACTTTACAATATGGGGCCAATTTAATTAATAAAAATCAATTTGACAACATAGATTATTTATACAAATCTTAGATAACTTTTAAATTTCTCAAAAGTTATCCTGTATTTTGAAAAACTTTCAACTATTTTACAATATGGGGCCAATATAATTAATAAAAATCAATTTTACAACATAGATTATTTATGCTAATCTTAGATAACTTTTAAATTTCTCGAAAGCTATCATGTATTTTGAAAAAATTTAACTACTTTATAATATGGGGCCAATGTAATTAATAAAAATCAATTTGACAACATAGATTATTTATGCAAATCTTAGATAACTATTTAGTTTCTCAAAAGTTATCGCATATTTTGAAAAACTTTTAACTATTTTACAATATGGGGCCAATATAATTAATAAAAATCAATTTTACTACGTAGAATAATTATGCAAATCTTAGATAACTTTTAATTTTCTGGAAAGCTATCATATATTTTGAAAAACTTTAACTACTTTACAATATGGGGCCAAAGTAATTAATAAAAATCAGTTTGACAACATAGATTAATTATGCAAATTTTAGATAACTTTTAAATTTCTCAAAAGTTATCCTGTATTTTTAAAAACTTTCAACTATTTTACAATATGGGGCCAATATAATTAATTAAAATCAATTTTACAACATAGATTATTTATGCTAATCTTAGATAACTTTTAAATTTCTCGAAAGCTATCATGTATTTTGAAAAAATTTAACTACTTTACAATATGGGGCCAATTTAATTAATAAAAATCAATTTGACAACATAGATTATTTATACAAATGTTAGATAACTTTTAAATTTCTCAAAAGTTATCCTGTATTTTTAAAAACTTTCAACTATTTTACAATATGGGGCCAATATAATTAATAAAAATCAATTTTACAACATAGATTATTTATGCTAATCTTAGATAACTTTTAAATTTCCCGAAAGCTATCATGTATTTTGAAAAAATTTAACTACTTTATAATATGGGGCCAATGTAATTAATAAAAATCAATTTGACAACATAGATTATTTATGCAAATCTTAGATAACTATTTAGTTTCTCAAAAGTTATCGCATATTTTGAAAAACTTTTAACTATTTTACAATATGGGGCCAATATAATTAATAAAAATCAATTTTACAACATAGATTATTTATGCAAATCTTAGATAACTATTAAATTTCTCAAAAGCTATCGTATATTTTGAAAAATTTTCAGCTGTTTTACAATATAGGGCCAATATAATTAATAAAAATCAATTTTACAACACAGATTATTTATGCAAATCTTAGATAACTATTAAATTTCTCGAAAGCTATCATATATTTTAAAAAACTTTATCTACTTTACAATATGGAGCCAATGTAATTAATAAAAATCAATTTTACTACATAGATTAATTATGCAAATTTTAGATAACTTTTAAATTTCACAAAAGCTATCTTATATTTTGAAAAACTTTCAACTATTTTACAATATGGGCCAATATAATTAATAAAAATCAATTTTACTACATAGATTATTTTTGCAAATCTTAGATAACTATTAAATTTCTCAAAAGAAATCGTATATTTTTAAAGAATTTCAACTATATTACAATATAGGGACAATATAATTAATAAAAACCAACTTTACAACATAGATTATTTACGCAAATCTTAGATAACTATTAAATTTCCGAAAAGTTATCCTATATTTTAAAAAACTTTCAACTATTTTACAATATGGGGCCAATGTAATTATTAAAAATCATTTTGACAACATAGATTAATTATGCAAATTTTAGATAACTTTTAAATTTCTCAAAAGTTATCCTGTATTTTGAAAAACTTTCAACTATTTTACAATATGGGGCCAATATAATTAATAAAAATCAATTTTACAACATAGATTATTTATGCTAATCTTAGATAACTTTAAATTTCTCGAAATCTATCACATATTTTGAAAAACTTTAACTACTTTACAATATAGGGCCAATGTAATTAATAAAAATCAATTTTACTACATAGATTAATTATGCAAATCTTAGATATCTTTTAAATTTCTCGAAAGCTATCATATATTTTGAAAAATTTTCAACTATTTTACAATTTGGGGCCAATATTATTAATAAAAATCAATTTTTCTACATATATTATTTATACAAATCTTAGATAACTTTTGAAATTCTCGAAAGTTATCATATATTTCGAATAACTTTTAACTATTTTACAAGATGGGGCCAATATAATTAATAAAAATCAATTTTACAACATAGATTAATTATGCAAATCTTAGATAACTATTAAATTTCTCAAAAGCTATCATATATTTTGAAAAATTTTCAGCTATTTTACAATATACGGCCAATATCATTAATAAAAATCAATTTTACTACATAGATTAATTATGCAAATATTAGATAACTTTTAAAATTCGCGGAAGTTATCATATATTATGAAAAAATGTAACTACTTTACAATATGGGGCGAAGTTAATTAATAAAAATCAATTTTACAACATAGATTATTTATGCAAATCTTAGATAACTTTTAATTTTCTGGAAAGCTATCATATATTTTGAAAAACTTTAACTACTTTACAATATGGGGCCAATATATTTAATAAAAATCAATTTTACAACATAGATTATTTATGCTAATCTTAGATAACTTTTAAATTTCTCGAAAGCTATCATGTATTTGGAAAAAATGTAACTACTTTACAATATGGGGCGAATGTAATTAATAAAAATCAATTTTACAACATAGATTATTTATGCAAATCTTAGATAACGTTTAATTTTCTGGAAAGCTATCATATATTTTGAAAAACTTTTAACTATTTTACAATGTGGGGCCAATATAATTAATTAAAAACAATTTGACAACATAGTTTATTTATGCAAATCTTAGATAACTCTTAAATTTCAGGGAAGCTATAATATATTTTGAAAGACTTTAACTTCTTTACAATATGGGGCCAATGTAATTAATAAAAATCAATTTGACAACATAGATTATTTACGAAAATCTTAGATAACTATTAAATTTCCCAAAAGTTATCGTATATATTGAAAAATTTTCTGCTATTTTACAATATAGGGCCAATATAATTAATAAAAATCAACTTTACAACATAGATTAATTATGCTAATCTTAGATAACTTTAAATTTCTCGAAATCTATCACATACTTTGACTTTAACTACTTTACAATATAGGGCCAATGTAATTAATAAAAATCAATTTTACTACATAGATTAATTATGCAAATCTTAGATAACTTTTAAATTTCTCGAAAGCTATCATATATTTTGAAAAACTTTTAATTATTTTACAATATGGGGCCAATGTAATTAATAAAAATCAATTGTTCTACATAGATGAATTATGCAAATCTTAGATAACTATTAAAATTCTCGAAAGTTATCATATATTTTGAAAAACTTTTAACTATTTTACAATATGGGCCAATATAATTAATAAAAATCAATTTTACTACATAGATTATTTTTGCAAATGTTAGATAACTATTAAATTTCTCAAAAGAAATCGTATATTTTAAAAGAATTTCAACTATTTTACAATATAGGGCCAATATAATTAATAAAACCCAACTTTACAACATAGATAATTCATGCAAATCTTAGATAACTTTTAATTTTCTGGAAAGCTATCATATATTTTGAAAAACTTTAACTACTTAACAATATGGGGCCATTGTAATTAATAAAAATCAATTTGACAACATAGATTAATTATGCAAATCTTAGAAAACTTTTAAATTTCTCGAAAGCTATCATATATTTTGAAAAACTTTAACTATTTTACAATATAGGGCCAATATAATTAATAAAAATCAATTTTACAACGTACATTATTTATGAAAATCTTAGATAACTATTAAATTTCTCAAAAGAAATCGTATATTTTGAAAAATTTTCATCTATTTTACAATATATGGCCAATATTAATATTATTAATAAAAACCAATTTCACAAAATAGATTATTTATGCTAATCTTAGATAACTACTAAATTTCTCAAAAGTTATCGTATATTTTGAAAATATTTCAGCTATTTTACAATATATGGCCAATATAATTAATAAAAACCAATTTTACAAAATAGATTATTTATGCTAATTTTAGATAAATTTTAAATTTCTCAAAAGTTATCCTATATTTTGGAAAACTTTCAACTATTTTGCAATAGGCGGCCAATATAATTAATAAAAATCAATTTTACAACATAGATTATTTATGCAAATCTTAGATAACTATTAAATTTCTCAACAGAAATCGTATATTTTGAAAAAATTTCAGCTATTTTACAATATATGGCCAATATAATTAATAAAAACCAATTTTACAAAATAGATTATTTATGAAAATCTTAGATAACTATTAAATTTCTCGAAAGCTATCATGTATTTGGAAAAAATTTAATTACTTTACAATATGGGGCCAATGTAATTAATAAAAATCAATTTGACAACATAGATTATTTATACAAAACTTAGATAACTATTAAAATTCTTTAAAGTTATCGTATATTTTGAAAAACTTTCAACTATTTTACAATATGGGGCCAATATAATTAATAAAAATCAATTTTACAACTTAGAGTATTTATGCTAATCTTAGATAACTTTTAAATTTCTCAAAAGTTATCGAATATTTTAAAAATTTTCAAGTATTTTACAATATGGGGCCAATATAATTAATAAAAATCAATTTTACTACATAGATTAATTATGCAAATATTAGATAACTTTTAAAATTCTCGAAAGTTATAGTATATTTGGAAACACTTTTAACTATTTTACATTATGGGGACAATGTAATTAATAAAAATCAATTTTACTACGTAGAATAATTATGCAAATCTTAGATAACTTTTAATTTTCTGGAAAGCTATCATATATTTTGAAAAACTTTAACTACTTTACAATATGGGGCCAATGTAATTAATAAAAATCAGTTTGACAACATAGATTAATTATGCAAATTTTAGATAACTTTTAAATTTCTCAAAAGTTATCCTGTATTTTTAAAAACTTTCAACTATTTTACAATATGGGGCCAATATAATTAATTAAAATCAATTTTACAACATAGATTATTTATGCTAATCTTAGATAACTTTTAAATTTCTCGAAAGCTATCATTTATTTTGAAAAAATTTAACTACTTTACAATATGGGGCCAATTTAATTAATAAAAATCAATTTGACAACATAGATTATTTATACAAATCTTAGATAACTTTTAAATTTCTCAAAAGTTATCCTGTATTTATAAAAACTTTCAACTATTTTACAATATGGGGCCAATATAATTAATAAAAATCAATTTTACAACATAGATTATTTATGCTAATCTTAGATAACTTTTAAATTTCTCGAAAGCTATCATGTATTTTGAAAAAATTTAACTACTTTATAATATGGGGCCAATGTAATTAATAAAATTCAATTTGACAACATAGATTATTTATGCAAATCTTAGATAACTATTTAGTTTCTCAAAAGTTATCGCATATTTTGAAAAACTTTTAACTATTTTACAATATGGGGCCAATATAATTAATAAAAATCAATTTTACAACATAGATTATTTATGCAAATCTTAGATAACTATTAAATTTCTCAAAAGCTATCGTATATTTTGAAAAATTTTCAGCTGTTTTACAATATAGGGCCAATATAATTAATAAAAATCAATTTTACAACACAGATTATTTATGCAAATCTTAGATAACTATTAAATTTCTCGAAAGCTATCATATATTTTAAAAAACTTTATCTACTTTACAATATGGAGCCAATGTAATTAATAAAAATCAATTTTACTACATAGATTAATTATGCAAATCTTAGATAACTATTTAGTTTCTCAAAAGTTACCGCATATTTTGAAAAACTTTTAACTATTTTACAATATGGGGCCAATATAATTAATAAAAATCAATTTTACAACATAGATTATTTACGCAAATCTTAGATAACTATTAAATTTCCGAAAAGTTATCCTATATTTTAAAAAACTTTCAACTATTTTACAATATGGGGCCAATGTAATTAATAAAAATCAATTTGACAACATAGATTAATTATGCAAATCTTAGATAACTTTTAAATTTCTCGAAAGCTATCATATATTTTGAAAAATTTTCAATATTTTACAATATAGGGCCAATATAATTAATAAAAACCAATTTTACAACATAGATTATTTATACAAATCTTAGATAACTTTTAAAATTCTCGAAAGTTATAATATATTTGGAAAAACTTTAACTACATTACAATATGGGGCCAATGTAATTAATAAAAATCAATTTGACAACATAGATTAATTATGCAAATTTTAGATAACTTTTAAATTTCTCAAAAGTTATTCTGTATCTTGAAAAACTGTCAACTATTTTACAATATGGGGCCAATATAATTAATAAAAATCAATTTTACAACATAGATTATTTATGCTAATCTTAGATAACTTTTAAATTTCTCGAAAGCTATCATGTATTTGGAAAAAATGTAACTACTTTACAATATGGGGCGAATGTAATTAATAAAAATCAATTTTACAACATAGATTATTTATGCAAATCTTAGATAACGTTAAATTTTCTGGAAAGCTATCATATATTTTGAAAAACTTTTAACTATTTTACAATATGGGGCCAATATAATTAATTAAAAACAATTTGACAACATAGATTATTTATGCAAATCTTAGATAACTCTTAAATTTCAGGGAAGCTATCATATATTTTGAAAGACTTTAACTTCTTTACAATATGGGGCGAATGTAATTAATAAAAATCAATTTGACAACATAGATTATTTACGAAAATCTTAGATAACTATTAAATTTCCCAAAAGTTATCGTATATATTGAAAAATTTTCTGCTATTTTACAATATAGGGCCAATATAATTAATAAAAATCAACTTTACAACATAGATTAATTATGCTAATCTTAGATAACTTTAAATTTCTCGAAATCTATCACATATTTTGAAAAACTTTAACTACTTTACAATATAAGGCGAATGTAATTAATAAAAATCAATTTTCCAACATAGATTATTTATGCAAATCTTAGATAACTTTTAATTTTCTGGAAAGCTATCATATATTTTAAAAAACTTTAACTACTTTACAATATGGGGCCAATGTAATTAATAAAAATCAATTTTACTACATAGATTAATTATGCAAATCTTAGATAACTTTTAAATTTCTCGAAAGCTATCAGATATTTTAAAAATTTTCAATATTTTACAATATAGGGCCAATATAATTAATAAAAACCAATTTTACAACATAATTTATTTATACAAATCTTAGATAACTTTTAAAATTCTCGAAAGTTATAATATATTTGGAAACACTTTGAACTATTTTACATTATGGGGCCAATGTAATTAATAAAAATCAATTTTACTACATAGATTAATTATGCAAATCTTAGCCAAAATTCTGTGAAGTTATCATATATTTTGAAAAACTTTAACTACTTTACAATATGGGGCCAATGTAATTAATAAAAATCAATTGTTCTACATCGATTAATTATGCAAATCTTAGATAACTATTAAATTTCTCAAAAGCGATCGTATATTTTGAAAAATTTTCAGCTATTTTACAATATGCGGCCAATATGATTAATAAAAATCAATTTTACAACATATATTATTTATGCAAATCTTAGATAACTTTGAAATTTCTCGAAAGCTATCATGTATTTTGTAAAATTTTCAACTATTTTACAATAAGGGGCCAATATAATTAATAAAAATCTATTTTACAATATAGATTATTTCTGCAAATCTTAGATAACTATTAAATTTCTCGAAAGCTATCATATATTTTGAAAAACTTTAACTACTTTACAATATGGGGCCAATGTAATTAATAAAAATCAGTTTGACAACATAGATTAATTATGCAAATTTTAGATAACTTTTAAATTTCTCAAAAGTTATCCTGTATTTTTAAAAACTTTCAACTATTTTACAATATGGGGCCAATATAATTAATTAAAATCAATTTTACAACATAGATTATTTATGCTAATCTTAGATAACTTTTAAATTTCTCGAAAGCTATCATGTATTTTGAAAAAATTTAACTACTTTACAATATGGGGCCAATTTAATTAATAAAAATCAATTTGACAACATAGATTATTTATACAAATCTTAGATAACTTTTAAATTTCTCAAAAGTTATCCTGTATTTTGAAAAACTTTCAACTATTTTACAATATGGGGCCAATATAATTAATAAAAATCAATTTTACAACATAGATTATTTATGCTAATCTTAGATAACTTTTAAATTTCTCGAAAGCTATCGTGTATTTTCAAAAAATTTAACTACTTTATAATATGGGTCTAATGTAATTAATAAAAATCAATTTGACAACATAGATTATTTATGCAAATCTTAGATAACTATTTAGTTTCTCAAAAGTTATCGCATATTTTGAAAAACTTTTAACTATTTTACAATATGGGGCCAATATAATTAATAAAAATCAATTTTACAACATAGATTATTTATGCAAATCTTAGATAACTATTAAATTTCTCAAAAGCTATCGTATATTTTGAAAAATTTTCAGCTGTTTTACAATATAGGGCCAATATAATTAATAAAAATCAATTTTACAACACAGATTATTTATGCAAATCTTAGATAACTATTAAATTTCTCGAAAGCTATCATATATTTTAAAAAACTTTATCTACTTTACAATATGGAGCCAATGTAATTAATAAAAATCAATTTTACTACATAGATTAATTATGCAAATTTTAGATAACTTTTAAATTTCACAAAAGCTATCTTATATTTTGAAAAACTTTCAACTATTTTACAATATGGGCCAATATAATTAATAAAAATCAATTTTTCTACATAGATTATTTTTGCAAATCTTAGATAACTATTAAATTTCTCAAAAGAAATCGTATATTTTGAAAGAATTTCAACTATTTTACAATATAGGGACAATATAATTAATAAAAACCAACTTTACAACATAGATTATTTACGCAAATCTTAGATAACTATTAAATTTCCGAAAAGTTATCCTATATTTTAAAAAACTTTCAACTATTTTACAATCTGGGGCCAATATAATTAATAAAAATCAATTTGACAACATAGATTATTTATGCATATCTTAGATAACTATTAAATTTCTCGAAAGCTATCATATATTTTGAAAATTTTTAACTACTTTACTATATGGGGCCAATGTAATTAATAAAAATCAATTGTTCTACATAGATGAATTATGCAAATCTTTGATAACTATTAAATTTCTCATAAGTTATCGCATATTTTGAAAAATTTTCAGCTATTTTACAATATAGGGCCAATGTAGTTAATAAAAATCAATTCTACAACACAGATTATTTATGCAAATCTTAGATAACTATTAAATTTCTCGAAAGCTATCATATATTTTGAAAATTTTTAACTACTTTACTATATGGGGCCAATGTAATTAATAAAAATCAATTGTTCTACATAGATGACTTATGCAAATCTTAGATAACTATTAAATTTCCCAAATGTTATCGTATATTTTGAAAAATTTTCAGCTATTTTACAATATAGGGCCAATATAATTAATAAAAATCAACTTTACAACATAGATTAATTATACTAATATTAGATAACTTTTAAATTTCTCAAAAGTTATCCTATATTATGAAAAACTTTCAACTATTTTACAATATAGGGCCAATAAAATTAATAAAAATCAATTTTACAACATAGATTAGTTATGCAAATCTTAGATAACTATTAAATTTCTCGAAAGCTATCCTATATTTTGAAAAACTTTCAACTATTTTACAATCTGGGGCCAATATAATTAATAAAAATCAATTTTACAACATAGATTATTTATGCAAATCTTAGATAACTATTAAATTTGCCAAACGTTATCGTATATTTTGAAAAATTTTTAGTTATTATACAATATAGGGCCAATATAATTAATACAAATCAACTTTACAACATAAATTATTTATGCAAATCTTAGATAACTTTTAAATTTCTCGAAAGCTATCATGTATTTTAAAAAATTTTCAACTATTTTACAATATGGGGCCAATATAATTAATAAAAATCAATTTGACAACATAGATTAATTATGCAAATTTTAGATAACTTTTAAATTTCTCAAAAGTTATCCTGTATTTTGAAAAACTTTCAACTATTTTACAATATGGGGCCAATATAATTAATAAAAATCAATTTTACAACATAGATTATTTATGCTAATCTTAGATAACTTTTAAATTTCTCGAAAGCTATCATGTATTTTGAAAAAATTTAACTACTTTACAATATGGGGCCAATGTAATTAATAAAAATCAATTTTACTACATAGATTAATTATGCAAATCTTAGATAACTTTTAAATTTCTCGAAAGCTATCATATATTTTGAAAAACTTTAACTACTTTACAATATGGGGCCAATGTAATTAATAAAAATCAATTGTTCTACATAGATTAATTATGCAAATCTTAAATAACTATTAAATTTCTCAAAAGTTATGGTATATTTTGAAAAATTTTCAAGTATTTTACAATATGGGGTCAATATAATTAATAAAAATCAATTTTACAACATAGATTATTTATGCAAATCTTAGATAACTTTTAAATTTCTCGAAAGCTATCACGTATTTTGAAAAATTTTCAACTATTTTACAATATGGGGCCAATATAATTAATAAAAATCAATTTTACAACATAGATTATTTATGCTAATCTTAGATAACTTTTAAATTTCTCGAAAGCTATCATGTATTTGGAAAAAATGTAACTACTTTACAATATGGGGCGAATGTAATTAATAAAAATCAATTTTACAACATAGATTATTTATGCAAATCTTAGATAACGTTAAATTTTCTGGAAAGCTATCATATATTTTGAAAAACTTTTAACTATTTTACAATATGGGGCCAATATAATTAATTAAAAACAATTTGACAACATAGATTATTTATGCAAATCTTAGATAACTCTTAAATTTCAGGGAAGCTATCATATATTTTGAAAGACTTTAACTTCTTTACAATATGGGGCGAATGTAATTAATAAAAATCAATTTGACAACATAGATTATTTACGAAAATCTTAGATAACTATTAAATTTCCCAAAAGTTATCGTATATATTGAAAAATTTTCTGCTATTTTACAATATAGGGCCAATATAATTAATAAAAATCAACTTTACAACATAGATTAATTATGCTAATCTTAGATAACTTTAAATTTCTCGAAATCTATCACATATTTTGAAAAACTTTAACTACTTTACAATATAAGGCGAATGTAATTAATAAAAATCAATTTTCCAACATAGATTATTTATGCAAATCTTAGATAACTTTTAATTTTCTGGAAAGCTATCATATATTTTAAAAAACTTTAACTACTTTACAATATGGGGCCAATGTAATTAATAAAAATCAATTTTACTACATAGATTAATTATGCAAATCTTAGATAACTTTTAAATTTCTCGAAAGCTATCAGATATTTTAAAAATTTTCAATATTTTACAATATAGGGCCAATATAATTAATAAAAACCAATTTTACAACATAATTTATTTATACAAATCTTAGATAACTTTTAAAATTCTCGAAAGTTATAATATATTTGGAAACACTTTGAACTATTTTACATTATGGGGCCAATGTAATTAATAAAAATCAATTTTACTACATAGATTAATTATGCAAATCTTAGCCAAAATTCTGTGAAGTTATCATATATTTTGAAAAACTTTAACTACTTTACAATATGGGGCCAATGTAATTAATAAAAATCAATTGTTCTACATCGATTAATTATGCAAATCTTAGATAACTATTAAATTTCTCAAAAGCGATCGTATATTTTGAAAAATTTTCAGCTATTTTACAATATGCGGCCAATATGATTAATAAAAATCAATTTTACAACATATATTATTTATGCAAATCTTAGATAACTTTGAAATTTCTCGAAAGCTATCATGTATTTTGTAAAATTTTCAACTATTTTACAATAAGGGGCCAATATAATTAATAAAAATCTATTTTACAATATAGATTATTTCTGCAAATCTTAGATAACTATTAAATTTCTCGAAAGCTATCATATATTTTGAAAAACTTTAACTACTTTACAATATGGGGCCAATGTAATTAATAAAAATCAGTTTGACAACATAGATTAATTATGCAAATTTTAGATAACTTTTAAATTTCTCAAAAGTTATCCTGTATTTTTAAAAACTTTCAACTATTTTACAATATGGGGCCAATATAATTAATTAAAATCAATTTTACAACATAGATTATTTATGCTAATCTTAGATAACTTTTAAATTTCTCGAAAGCTATCATGTATTTTGAAAAAATTTAACTACTTTACAATATGGGGCCAATTTAATTAATAAAAATCAATTTGACAACATAGATTATTTATACAAATCTTAGATAACTTTTAAATTTCTCAAAAGTTATCCTGTATTTTGAAAAACTTTCAACTATTTTACAATATGGGGCCAATATAATTAATAAAAATCAATTTTACAACATAGATTATTTATGCTAATCTTAGATAACTTTTAAATTTCTCGAAAGCTATCGTGTATTTTCAAAAAATTTAACTACTTTATAATATGGGTCTAATGTAATTAATAAAAATCAATTTGACAACATAGATTATTTATGCAAATCTTAGATAACTATTTAGTTTCTCAAAAGTTATCGCATATTTTGAAAAACTTTTAACTATTTTACAATATGGGGCCAATATAATTAATAAAAATCAATTTTACAACATAGATTATTTATGCAAATCTTAGATAACTATTAAATTTCTCAAAAGCTATCGTATATTTTGAAAAATTTTCAGCTGTTTTACAATATAGGGCCAATATAATTAATAAAAATCAATTTTACAACACAGATTATTTATGCAAATCTTAGATAACTATTAAATTTCTCGAAAGCTATCATATATTTTAAAAAACTTTATCTACTTTACAATATGGAGCCAATGTAATTAATAAAAATCAATTTTACTACATAGATTAATTATGCAAATTTTAGATAACTTTTAAATTTCACAAAAGCTATCTTATATTTTGAAAAACTTTCAACTATTTTACAATATGGGCCAATATAATTAATAAAAATCAATTTTTCTACATAGATTATTTTTGCAAATCTTAGATAACTATTAAATTTCTCAAAAGAAATCGTATATTTTGAAAGAATTTCAACTATTTTACAATATAGGGACAATATAATTAATAAAAACCAACTTTACAACATAGATTATTTACGCAAATCTTAGATAACTATTAAATTTCCGAAAAGTTATCCTATATTTTAAAAAACTTTCAACTATTTTACAATCTGGGGCCAATATAATTAATAAAAATCAATTTGACAACATAGATTATTTATGCATATCTTAGATAACTATTAAATTTCTCGAAAGCTATCATATATTTTGAAAATTTTTAACTACTTTACTATATGGGGCCAATGTAATTAATAAAAATCAATTGTTCTACATAGATGAATTATGCAAATCTTTGATAACTATTAAATTTCTCATAAGTTATCGCATATTTTGAAAAATTTTCAGCTATTTTACAATATAGGGCCAATGTAGTTAATAAAAATCAATTCTACAACACAGATTATTTATGCAAATCTTAGATAACTATTAAATTTCTCGAAAGCTATCATATATTTTGAAAATTTTTAACTACTTTACTATATGGGGCCAATGTAATTAATAAAAATCAATTGTTCTACATAGATGACTTATGCAAATCTTAGATAACTATTAAATTTCCCAAATGTTATCGTATATTTTGAAAAATTTTCAGCTATTTTACAATATAGGGCCAATATAATTAATAAAAATCAACTTTACAACATAGATTAATTATACTAATATTAGATAACTTTTAAATTTCTCAAAAGTTATCCTATATTATGAAAAACTTTCAACTATTTTACAATATAGGGCCAATAAAATTAATAAAAATCAATTTTACAACATAGATTAGTTATGCAAATCTTAGATAACTATTAAATTTCTCGAAAGCTATCCTATATTTTGAAAAACTTTCAACTATTTTACAATCTGGGGCCAATATAATTAATAAAAATCAATTTTACAACATAGATTATTTATGCAAATCTTAGATAACTATTAAATTTGCCAAACGTTATCGTATATTTTGAAAATTTTTTAGTTATTATACAATATAGGGCCAATATAATTAATACAAATCAACTTTACAACATAAATTATTTATGCAAATCTTAGATAACTTTTAAATTTCTCGAAAGCTATCATGTATTTTAAAAAATTTTCAACTATTTTACAATATGGGGCCAATATAATTAATAAAAATCAATTTGACAACATAGATTAATTATGCAAATTTTAGATAACTTTTAAATTTCTCAAAAGTTATCCTGTATTTTGAAAAACTTTCAACTATTTTACAATATGGGGCCAATATAATTAATAAAAATCAGTTTGACAACATAGATTAATTATGCAAATTTTAGATAACTTTTAAATTTCTCAAAAGTTATCCTGTATTTTGAAAAACTTTCAACTATTTTACAATATGGGGCAAATATAATTAATTAAAATCAATTTTACAACATAGATTATTTATGCTAATCTTAGATAACTTTTAAATTTCTCGAAAGCTATCATGTATTTTGAAAAAATTTAACAACTTTACAATATGGGGCCAATTTAATTAATAAAAATCAATTTGACAATATAGATTATTTATACAAATCTTAGATAACTTTTAAATTTCTCAAAAGTTATCCTGTATTTTGAAAAACTTTCAACTATTTTACAATATGGGGCCAATATAATTAATAAAAATCAATTTTACAACATAGAGTATTTATGCTAATCTTAGATAACTTTTAAATTTCTCGAAAGCTATCATGTATTTTGAAAAAATTTAACTATTTTACAATATGGGGCCAATTTAATTAATAAAAATCAATTTGACAACATAGATTATTTATGCAAATCTTAGATAACTATTTAGTTTCTCAAAAGTTACCGCATATTTTGAAAAACTTTTAACTATTTTACAATATGGGGCCAATATAATTAATAAAAATCAATTTTACAACATAGATTATTTATGCAAATCTTAGATAACTATTAAATTTCTCAAAAGCTACCGTATATTTTGAAAAATTTTCAGCTGTTTTACAATATAGGGCCAATATAATTAATAAAAATCAATTTACAACACAGATTATTTATGCAAATCTTAGATAACTATTAAATTTCTCGAAAGCTATCATATATTTTAAAAAAACTTTATCTACTTTACAATATGGAGCCAATGTAATTAATAAAAATCCAATTTTACTACATAGATTAATTATGCAAATTTTAGATAACTTTTAAATTTCACAAAAGCTATCTTATATTTTGAAAAACTTTCAACTATTTACAATATGGGCCAATATAATAAATAAAAATCAATTTTACTACATAGATTATTTTTGCAAATCTTAGATAACTATTAAATTTCTCAAAAGAAATCGTATATTTTGAAAGAATTTCAACTATTTTACAATATAGGGACAATATAATTAATAAAAACCAACTTTACAACATAGATTATTTACGCAAATCTTAGATAACTATTAAATTTCTCGAAAGCTATCCTATATTTTGAAAAACTTTCAACTATTTTACAATCTGGGGCCAATATAATTAATAAAAATCAATTTTACAACATAGATTATTTATGCAAATCTTAGATAACTATTAAATTTCCCAAAAGTTATCGTATATTTTGAAAAATTTTTAGTTATTATACAATATAGGGCCAATATAATAATACAAATCAACTTTACAACATAAATTATTTATGCAAATCTTAGATAACTTTTAAATTTCTCGAAAGCTATCATGTATTTTAAAAAATTTTCAACTATTTTACAATATGGGGCCAATATAATTAATAAAAATCAATTTGACAACATAGATTAATTATGCAAATTTTAGATAACTTTTAAATTTCTCAAATGTAACCTGTAATTTTGAAAAACTTTCAACTATTTTACAATATGGGGCCAATATAATTAATAAAAATCAATTTTACAACATAGATTATTTATGCTAATCTTAGATAACTTTTAAATTTCTCGAAAGCTATCATGTATTTTGAAAAATTTAACTACTTTACAATATGGGGCCAATGTATTAATAAAAATCAATTTTACTACATAGATTAATTATGCAAATCTTAGATAACTTTTAAATTTCTCGAAAGCTAATCATATATTTGAAAAACTTTAACTACTTTACAATATGGGGCCAATGTAATTAATAAAAATTCAATTGTTCTACATAGATTAATTATGCAAATCTTAAATAACTATTAAATTTCTCAAAAGTTATGGTATATTTTGAAAAATTTTCAAGTATTTTACAATATGGGGTCAATATAATTAATAAAAATCAATTTTACAACATAGATTATTTATGCAAATCTTAGATAACTTTTAAATTTCTCGAAAGCTATCACGTATTTTGAAAAATTTTCAACTATTTTACAATATGGGGCCAATATAATTAATAAAAATCAATTTTACAATATAGATTATTTCTGCAAATCTTAGATAACTATTAAAATTCTCGAAAGCTATCATATATTTTGAAAAACTTTAACTACTTTACAATATGGGGCCAATGTAATTAATAAAAATCAGTTTGACAACATAGATTAATTATGCAAATTTTAGATAACTTTTAAATTTCTCAAAAGTTATCCTGCATTTTTAAAAACTTTCAACTATTTTACAATATGGGGCCAATATAATTAATTAAAATCAATTTTACAACATAGATTATTTATGCTAATCTTAGATAACTTTTAAATTTCTCGAAAGCTATCATGTATTTTGAAAAAATTTAACTACTTTACAATATGGGGCCAATTTAATTAATAAAAATCAATTTGACAACATAGATTATTTATACAAATCTTAGATAACTTTTAAATTTCTCAAAAGTTATCCTATATTTTGAAAAACTTTCAACTATTTTACAATATGGGGCCAATATAATTAATAAAAATCAATTTTACAACATAGATTAATTATGCAAATTTTAGATAACTTTTAAATTTCACAAAAGCTATCTTATATTTTGAAAAATTTTCAGCTGTTTTACAATATAGGGCCAATATAATTAATAAAAATCAATTTTACAACACAGATTATTTATGCAAATCTTAGATAACTATTAAATTTCTCGAAAGCTATCATATATTTTAAAAAACTTTATCTACTTTACAATATGGAGCCAATGTAATTAATAAAAATCAATTTTACTACATAGATTAATTATGCAAATTTTAGATAACTTTTAAATTTCACAAAAGCTATCTTATATTTTGAAAAACTTTCAACTATTTTACAATATGGGCCAATATAATTAATAAAAATCAATTTTACTACATAGATTATTTTTGCAAATCTTAGATAACTATTAAATTTCTCAAAAGAAATCGTATATTTTGAAAGAATTTCAACTATTTTACAATATAGGGACAATATAATTAATAAAAACCAACTTTACAACATAGATTATTTACGCAAATCTTAGATAACTATTAAATTTCCGAAAAGTTATCCTATATTTTAAAAAACTTTCAACTATTTTACAATCTGGGGCCAATATAATTAATAAAAATCAATTTGACAACATAGATTATTTATGCATATCTTAGATAACTATTAAATTTCTCGAAAGCTATCATATATTTTGAAAATTTTTAACTACTTTACTATATGGGGCCAATGTAATTAATAAAAATCAATTGTTCTACATAGATGAATTATGCAAATCTTTGATAACTATTAAATTTCTCATAAGTTATCGCATATTTTGAAAAATTTTCAGCTATTTTACAATATAGGGCCAATGTAGTTAATAAAAATCAATTCTACAACACAGATTATTTATGCAAATCTTAGATAACTATTAAATTTCTCGAAAGCTATCATATATTTTGAAAATTTTTAACTACTTTACTATATGGGGCCAATGTAATTAATAAAAATCAATTGTTCTACATAGATGACTTATGCAAATCTTAGATAACTATTAAATTTCCCAAATGTTATCGTATATTTTGAAAAATTTTCAGCTATTTTACAATATAGGGCCAATATAATTAATAAAAATCAACTTTACAACATAGATTAATTATACTAATATTAGATAACTTTTAAATTTCTCAAAAGTTATCCTATATTATGAAAAACTTTCAACTATTTTACAATATAGGGCCAATAAAATTAATAAAAATCAATTTTACAACATAGATTAGTTATGCAAATCTTAGATAACTATTAAATTTCTCGAAAGCTATCCTATATTTTGAAAAACTTTCAACTATTTTACAATCTGGGGCCAATATAATTAATAAAAATCAATTTTACAACATAGATTATTTATGCAAATCTTAGATAACTATTAAATTTGCCAAACGTTATCGTATATTTTGAAAAATTTTTAGTTATTATACAATATAGGGCCAATATAATTAATACAAATCAACTTTACAACATAAATTATTTATGCAAATCTTAGATAACTTTTAAATTTCTCGAAAGCTATCATGTATTTTAAAAAATTTTCAACTATTTTACAATATGGGGCCAATATAATTAATAAAAATCAATTTGACAACATAGATTAATTATGCAAATTTTAGATAACTTTTAAATTTCTCAAAAGTTATCCTGTATTTTGAAAAACTTTCAACTATTTTACAATATGGGGCCAATATAATTAATAAAAATCAATTTTACAACATAGATTATTTATGCTAATCTTAGATAACTTTTAAATTTCTCGAAAGCTATCATGTATTTTGAAAAAATTTAACTACTTTACAATATGGGGCCAATGTAATTAATAAAAATCAATTTTACTACATAGATTAATTATGCAAATCTTAGATAACTTTTAAATTTCTCGAAAGCTATCATATATTTTGAAAAACTTTAACTACTTTACAATATGGGGCCAATGTAATTAATAAAAATCAATTGTTCTACATAGATTAATTATGCAAATCTTAAATAACTATTAAATTTCTCAAAAGTTATGGTATATTTTGAAAAATTTTCAAGTATTTTACAATATGGGGTCAATATAATTAATAAAAATCAATTTTACAACATAGATTATTTATGCAAATCTTAGATAACTTTTAAATTTCTCGAAAGCTATCACGTATTTTGAAAAATTTTCAACTATTTTACAATATGGGGCCAATATAATTAATAAAAATCAATTTTACAATATAGATTATTTCTGCAAATCTTAGATAACTATTAAATTTCTCGAAAGCTATCATATATTTTGAAAAACTTTAACTACTTTACAATATGGGGCCAATGTAATTAATAAAAATCAGTTTGACAACATAGATTAATTATGCAAATTTTAGATAACTTTTAAATTTCTCAAAAGTTATCCTGTATTTTGAAAAACTTTCAACTATTTTACAATATGGGGCAAATATAATTAATTAAAATCAATTTTACAACATAGATTATTTATGCTAATCTTAGATAACTTTTAAATTTCTCGAAAGCTATCATGTATATTGAAAAAATTTAACAATTTTACAATATGGGGCCAATTTAATTAATAAAAATCAATTTGACAACATAGATTATTTATACAAATCTTAGATAACTTTTAAATTTCTCAAAAGTTATCCTGTATTTTGAAAAACTTTCAACTATTTTACAATATGGGGCCAATATAATTAATAAAAATCAATTTTACAACATAGAGTATTTATGCTAATCTTAGATAACTTTTAAATTTCTCGAAAGCTATCATGTATTTTGAAAAAATTTAACTATTTTACAATATGGGGCCAATGTAATTAATAAAAATCAATTTGACAACATAGATTATTTATGCAAATCTTAGATAACTATTTAGTTTCTCAAAAGTTACCGCATATTTTGAAAAACTTTTAACTATTTTACAATATGGGGCCAATATAATTAATAAAAATCAATTTTACAACATAGATTATTTATGCAAATCTTAGATAACTATTAAATTTCTCAAAAGCTACCGTATATTTTGAAAAATTTTCAGCTGTTTTACAATATAGGGCCAATATAATTAATAAAAATCAATTTTACAACACAGATTATTTATGCAAATCTTAGATAACTATTAAATTTCTCGAAAGCTATCATATATTTTAAAAAACTTTATCTACTTTACAATATGGAGCCAATGTAATTAATAAAAATCAATTTTACTACATAGATTAATTATGCAAATTTTAGATAACTTTTAAATTTCACAAAAGCTATCTTATATTTTGAAAAACTTTCAACTATTTTACAATATGGGCCAATATAATAAATAAAAATCAATTTTACTACATAGATTATTTTTGCAAATCTTAGATAACTATTAAATTTCTCAAAAGAAATCGTATATTTTGAAAGAATTTCAACTATTTTACAATATAGGGACAATATAATTAATAAAAACCAACTTTACAACATAGATTATTTACGCAAATCTTAGATAACTATTAAATTTCTCGAAAGCTATCCTATATTTTGAAAAACTTTCAACTATTTTACAATCTGGGGCCAATATAATTAATAAAAATCAATTTTACAACATAGATTATTTATGCAAATCTTAGATAACTATTAAATTTCCCAAAAGTTATCGTATATTTTGAAAAATTTTTAGTTATTATACAATATAGGGCCAATATAATTAATACAAATCAACTTTACAACATAAATTATTTATGCAAATCTTAGATAACTTTTAAATTACTCGAAAGCTATCATGTATTTTAAAAAATTTTCAACTATTTTACAATATGGGGCCAATATAATTAATAAAAATCAATTTGACAACATAGATTAATTATGCAAATTTTAGATAACTTTTAAATTTCTCAAAAGTTATCCTGTATTTTGAAAAACTTTCAACTATTTTACAATATGGGGCCAATATAATTAATAAAAATAAATTTTACAACATAGATTATTTATGCTAATCTTAGATAACTTTTAAATTTCTCGAAAGCTATCATGTATTTTGAAAAAATTTAACTACTTTACAATATGGGGCCAATGTAATTAATAAAAATCAATTTTACTACATAGATTAATTATGCAAATCTTAGATAACTTTTAAATTTCTCGAAAGCTATCATATATTTTGAAAAACTTTAACTACTTTACAATATGGGGCCAATGTAATTAATAAAAATCAATTGTTCTACATAGATTAATTATGCAAATCTTAAATAACTATTAAATTTCTCAAAAGTTATGGTATATTTTGAAAAATTTTCAAGTATTTTACAATATGGGGTCAATATAATTAATAAAAATCAATTTTACAACATAGATTATTTATGCAAATCTTAGATAACTTTTAAATTTCTCGAAAGCTATCACGTATTTTGAAAAATTTTCAACTATTTTACAATATGGGGCCAATATAATTAATAAAAATCAATTTTACAATATAGATTATTTCTGCAAATCTTAGATAACTATTAAAATTCTCGAAAGCTATCATATATTTTGAAAAACTTTAACTACTTTACAATATGGGGCCAATGTAATTAATAAAAATCAGTTTGACAACATAGATTAATTATGCAAATTTTAGATAACTTTTAAATTTCTCAAAAGTTATCCTGCATTTTTAAAAACTTTCAACTATTTTACAATATGGGGCCAATATAATTAATTAAAATCAATTTTACAACATAGATTATTTATGCTAATCTTAGATAACTTTTAAATTTCTCGAAAGCTATCATGTATTTTGAAAAAATTTAACTACTTTACAATATGGGGCCAATTTAATTAATAAAAATCAATTTGACAACATAGATTATTTATACAAATCTTAGATAACTTTTAAATTTCTCAAAAGTTATCCTATATTTTGAAAAACTTTCAACTATTTTACAATATGGGGCCAATATAATTAATAAAAATCAATTTTACAACATAGATTATTTATGCTAATCTTAGATAACTTTTAAATTTCTCGAAAGCTATCGTGTATTTTGAAAAAATTTAACTACTTTATAATATGGGTCTAATGTAATTAATAAAAATCAATTTGACAACATAGATTATTTATGCAAATCTTAGATAACTATTTAGTTTCTCAAAAGTTATCGCATATTTTGAAAAACTTTTAACTATTTTACAATATGGGGCCAATATAATTAATAAAAATCAATTTTACAACATAGATTATTTATGCAAATCTTAGATAACTATTAAATTTCTCAAAAGCTATCGTATATTTTGAAAAATTTTCAGCTGTTTTACAATATAGGGCCAATATAATTAATAAAAATCAATTTTACAACACAGATTATTTATGCAAATCTTAGATAACTATTAAATTTCTCGAAAGCTATCATATATTTTAAAAAACTTTATCTACTTTACAATATGGAGCCAATGTAATTAATAAAAATCAATTTTACTACATAGATTAATTATGCAAATTTTAGATAACTTTTAAATTTCACAAAAGCTATCTTATATTTTGAAAAACTTTCAACTATTTTACAATATGGGCCAATATAATTAATAAAAATCAATTTTACTACATAGATTATTTTTGCAAATCTTAGATAACTATTAAATTTCTCAAAAGAAATCGTATATTTTGATAGAATTTCAACTATTTTACAATATAGGGACAATATAATTAATAAAAACCAACTTTACAACATAGATTATTTACGCAAATCTTAGATAACTATTAAATTTCCGAAAAGTTATCCTATATTTTAAAAAACTTTCAACTATTTTACAATCTGGGGCCAATATAATTAATAAAAATCAATTTGACAACATAGATTATTTATGCATATCTTAGATAACTATTAAATTTCTCGAAAGCTATCATATATTTTGAAAATTTTTAACTACTTTACTATATGGGGCCAATGTAATTAATAAAAATCAATTGTTCTACATAGATGAATTATGCAAATCTTTGATAACTATTAAATTTCTCATAAGTTATCGCATATTTTGAAAAATTTTCAGCTATTTTACAATATAGGGCCAATGTAGTTAATAAAAATCAATTCTACAACACAGATTATTTATGCAAATCTTAGATAACTATTAAATTTCTCGAAAGCTATCATATATTTTGAAAATTTTTAACTACTTTACTATATGGGGCCAATGTAATTAATAAAAATCAATTGTTCTACATAGATGACTTATGCAAATCTTAGATAACTATTAAATTTCCCAAATGTTATCGTATATTTTGAAAAATTTTCAGCTATTTTACAATATAGGGCCAATATAATTAATAAAAATCAACTTTACAACATAGATTAATTATACTAATATTAGATAACTTTTAAATTTCTCAAAAGTTATCCTGTATTTTGAAAAACTTTCAACTATTTTACAATATGGGGCCAATAAAATTAATAAAAATAAATTTTACAACATAGATTATTTATGCTAATCTTAGATAACTATTAAATTTCTCGAAAGCTATCCTATATTTAGAAAAACTTTCAACTATTTTACAATCTGGGGCCAATATAATTAATAAAAATCAATTTTACAACATAGATTATTTATGCAAATCTTAGATAACTATTAAATTTGCCAAACGTTATCGTATATTTTGAAAAATTTTTAGTTATTATACAATATAGGGCCAATATAATTAATACAAATCAACTTTACAACATAAATTATTTATGCAAATCTTAGATAACTTTTAAATTTCTCGAAAGCTATCATGTATTTTAAAAAATTTTCAACTATTTTACAATATGGGGCCAATATAATTAATAAAAATCAATTTGACAACATAGATTAATTATGCAAATTTTAGATAACTTTTAAATTTCTCAAAAGTTATCCTGTATTTTGAAAAACTTTCAACTATTTTACAATATGGGGCCAATATAATTAATAAAAATCAATTTTACAACATAGATTATTTATGCTAATCTTAGATAACTTTTAAATTTCTCGAAAGCTATCATGTATTTTGAAAAAATTTAACTACTTTACAATATGGGGCCAATGTAATTAATAAAAATCAATTTTACTACATAGATTAATTATGCAAATCTTAGATAACTTTTAAATTTCTCGAAAACTATCATATATTTTGAAAAACTTTAACTACTTTACAATATGGGGCCAATGTAATTAATAAAAATCAATTGTTCTACATAGATTAATTATGCAAATCTTAAATAACTATTAAATTTCTCAAAAGTTATGGTATATTTTGAAAAATTTTCAAGTATTTTACAATATGGGGTCAATATAATTAATAAAAATCAATTTTACAACATAGATTATTTATGCAAATCTTAGATAACTTTTAAATTTCTCGAAAGCTATCACGTATTTTGAAAAATTTTCAACTATTTTACAATATGGGGCCAATATAATTAATAAAAATCAATTTTACAATATAGATTATTTCTGCAAATCTTAGATAACTATTAAATTTCTCGAAAGCTATCATATATTTTGAAAAACTTTAACTACTTTACAATATGGGGCCAATGTAATTAATAAAAATCAGTTTGACAACATAGATTAATTATGCAAATTTTAGATAACTTTTAAATTTCTCAAAAGTTATCCTGTATTTTGAAAAACTTTCAACTATTTTACAATATGGGGCCAATATAATTAATTAAAATCAATTTTACAACATAGATTATTTATGCTAATCTTAGATAACTTTTAAATTTCTCGAAAGCTATCATGTATTTTGAAAAAATTTAACAACTTTACAATATGGGGCCAATTTAATTAATAAAAATCAATTTGACAACATAGATTATTTATACAAATCTTAGATAACTTTTAAATTTCTCAAAAGTTATCCTGTATTTTGAAAAACTTTCAACTATTTTACAATATGGGGCCAATATAATTAATAAAAATCAATTTTACAACATAGAGTATTTATGCTAATCTTAGATAACTTTTAAATTTCTCGAAAGCTATCATGTATTTTGAAAAAATTTAACTATTTTACAATATGGGGCCAATGTAATTAATAAAAATCAATTTGACAACATAGATTATTTATGCAAATCTTAGATAACTATTTAGTTTCTCAAAAGTTACCGCATATTTTGAAAAACTTTTAACTATTTTACAATATGGGGCCAATATAATTAATAAAAATCAATTTTACAACATAGATTATTTATGCAAATCTTAGATAACTATTAAATTTCTCAAAAGCTACCGTATATTTTGAAAAATTTTCAGCTGTTTTACAATATAGGGCCAATATAATTAATAAAAATCAATTTTACAACACAGATTATTTATGCAAATCTTAGATAACTATTAAATTTCTCGAAAGCTATCATATATTTTAAAAAACTTTATCTACTTTACAATATGGAGCCAATGTAATTAATAAAAATCAATTTTACTACATAGATCAATTATGCAAATTTTAGATAACTTTTAAATTTCACAAAAGCTATCTTATATTTTGAAAAACTTTCAACTATTTTACAATATGGGCCAATATAATAAATAAAAATCAATTTTACTACATAGATTATTTTTGCAAATCTTAGATAACTATTAAATTTCTCAAAAGAAATCGTATATTTTGAAAGAATTTCAACTATTTTACAATATAGGGACAATATAATTAATAAAAACCAACTTTACAACATAGATTATTTACGCAAATCTTAGATAACTATTAAATTTCTCGAAAGCTATCCTATATTTTGAAAAACTTTCAACTATTTTACAATCTGGGGCCAATATAATTAATAAAAATCAATTTTACAACATAGATTATTTATGCAAATCTTAGATAACTATTAAATTTCCCAAAAGTTATCGTATATTTTGAAAAATTTTTAGTTATTATACAATATAGGGCCAATATAATTAATACAAATCAACTTTACAACATAAATTATTTATGCAAATCTTAGATAACTTTTAAATTTCTCGAAAGCTATCATGTATTTTAAAAAATTTTCAACTATTTTACAATATGGGGCCAATATAATTAATAAAAATCAATTTGACAACATAGATTAATTATGCAAATTTTAGATAACTTTTAAATTTCTCAAAAGTTATCCTGTATTTTGAAAAACTTTCAACTATTTTACAATATGGGGCCAATATAATTAATAAAAATCAATTTTACAACATAGATTATTTATGCTAATCTTAGATAACTTTTAAATTTCTCGAAAGCTATCGTGTATTTTGAAAAAATTTAACTACTTTACAATATGGGGCCAATGTAATTAATAAAAATCAATTTTACTACATAGATTAATTATGCAAATCTTAGATAACTTTTAAATTTCTCGAAAGCTATCATATATTTTGAAAAACTTTAACTACTTTACAATATGGGGCCAATGTAATTAATAAAAATCAATTGTTCTACATAGATTAATTATGCAAATCTTAAATAACTATTAAATTTCTCAAAAGTTATGGTATATTTTGAAAAATTTTCAAGTATTTTACAATATGGGGTCAATATAATTAATAAAAATCAATTTTACAACATAGATTATTTATGCAAATCTTAGATAACTTTTAAATTTCTCGAAAGCTATCACGTATTTTGAAAAATTTTCAACTATTTTACAATATGGGGCCAATATAATTAATAAAAATCAATTTTACAATATAGATTATTTCTGCAAATCTTAGATAACTATTAAATTTCTCGAAAGCTATCATATATTTTGAAAAACTTTAACTACTTTACAATATGGGGCCAATGTAATTAATAAAAATCAGTTTGACAACATAGATTAATTATGCAAATTTTAGATAACTTTTAAATTTCTCAAAAGTTATCCTGTATTCTGAAAAACTTTCAACTATTTTACAATATGGGGCCAATATAATTAATTAAAATCAATTTTACAACATAGATTAATTATGCTAATCTTAGATAACTTTTAAATTTCTCGAATGCTATCATGTATTTTGAAAAAATTTAACAACTTTACAATATGGGGCCAATTTAATTAATAAAAATCAATTTGACAACATAGATTATTTATACAAATCTTAGATAACTTTTAAATTTCTCAAAAGTTATCCTGTATTTTGAAAAACTTTCAACTATTTTACAATATGGGGCCAATATAATTAATAAAAATCAATTTTACAACATAGAGTATTTATGCTAATCTTAGATAACTTTTAAATTTCTCGAAAGCTATCATGTATTTTGAAAAAATTTAACTATTTTACAATATGGGGCCAATGTAATTAATAAAAATCAATTTGACAACATAGATTATTTATGCAAATCTTAGATAACTATTTAGTTTCTCAAAAGTTACCGCATATTTTGAAAAACTTTTAACTATTTTACAATATGGGGCCAATATAATTAATAAAAATCAATTTTACAACACAGATTATTTATGCAAATCTTAGATAACTATTAAATTTCTCGAAAGCTATCATATATTTTAAAAAACTTTATCTACTTTACAATATGGAGCCAATGTAATTAATAAAAATCAATTTTACTACATAGATTAATTATGCAAATTTTAGATAACTTTTAAATATCACAAAAGCTATCTTATATTTTGAAAAACTTTCAACTATTTTACAATATGGGCCAATATAATAAATAAAAATCAATTTTACTACATAGATTATTTTTGCAAATCTTAGATAACTATTAAATTTCTCAAAAGAAATCGTATATTTTGAAAGAATTTCAACTATTTTACAATATAGGGACAATATAATTAATAAAAACCAACTTTACAACATAGTTTATTTACGCAAATCTTAGATAACTATTAAATTTCCGAAAAGTTATCCTATATTTTAAAAAACTTTCAACTATTTTACAATCTGGGGCCAATATAATTAATAAAAATCAATTTGACAACATAGATTATTTATGCATATCTTAGATAACTATTAAATTTCCGAAAAGTTATCCTATATTTTAAAAAACTTTCAACTATTTTACAATATGGGGCCAATTTAATTAATAAAAATCAATTTGACAACATAGATTATTTATACAAATCTTAGATAACTTTTAAATTTCTCAAAAGTTATCCTGTATTTTGAAAAACTTTCAACTATTTTACAATATGGGGCCAATATAATTAATAAAAATCAATTTTACAACATAGAGTATTTATGCTAATCTTAGATAACTTTTAAATTTCTCGAAAGCTATCATGTATTTTGAAAAAATTTAACTATTTTACAATATGGGGCCAATGTAATTAATAAAAATCAATTTTACAACATAGATTATTTATGCAAATCTTAGATAACTATTTAGTTTCTCAAAAGTTACCGCATATTTTGAAAAACTTTTAACTATTTTACAATATGGGGCCAATATAATTAATAAAAATCAATTTTACAACATAGATTATTTATGCAAATCTTAGATAACTATTAAATTTCTCAAAAGCTACCGTATATTTTGAAAAATTTTCAGCTGTTTTACAATATAGGGCCAATATAATTAATAAAAATCAATTTTACAACACAGATTATTTATGCAAATCTTAGATAACTATTAAATTTCTCGAAAGCTATCATATATTTTAAAAAACTTTATCTACTTTACAATATGGAGCCAATGTAATTAATAAAAATCAATTTTACTACATAGATTAATTATGCAAATTTTAGATAACTTTTAAATTTCACAAAAGCTATCTTATATTTTGAAAAACTTTCAACTATTTTACAATATGGGCCAATATAATAAATAAAAATCAATTTTACTACATAGATTATTTTTGCAAATCTTAGATAACTATTAAATTTCTCAAAAGAAATCGTATATTTTGAAAGAATTTCAACTATTTTACAATATAGGGACAATATAATTAATAAAAACCAACTTTACAACATAGATTATTTACGCAAATCTTAGATAACTATTAAATTTCTCGAAAGCTATCCTATATTTTGAAAAACTTTCAACTATTTTACAATCTGGGGCCAATATAATTAATAAAAATCAATTTTACAACATAGATTATTTATGCAAATCTTAGATAACTATTAAATTTCCCAAAAGTTATCGTATATTTTGAAAAATTTTTAGTTATTATACAATATAGGGCCAATATAATTAATACAAATCAACTTTACAACATAAATTATTTATGCAAATCTTAGATAACTTTTAAATTACTCGAAAGCTATCATGTATTTTAAAAAATTTTCAACTATTTTACAATATGGGGCCAATATAATTAATAAAAATCAATTTGACAACATAGATTAATTATGCAAATTTTAGATAACTTTTAAATTTCTCAAAAGTTATCCTGTATTTTGAAAAACTTTCAACTATTTTACAATATGGGGCCAATATAATTAATAAAAATAAATTTTACAACATAGATTATTTATGCTAATCTTAGATAACTTTTAAATTTCTCGAAAGCTATCATGTATTTTGAAAAAATTTAACTACTTTACAATATGGGGCCAATGTAATTAATAAAAATCAATTTTACTACATAGATTAATTATGCAAATCTTAGATAACTTTTAAATTTCTCGAAAGCTATCATATATTTTGAAAAACTTTAACTACTTTACAATATGGGGCCAATGTAAATAATAAAAATCAATTGTTCTACATAGATTAATTATGCAAATCTTAAATAACTATTAAATTTCTCAAAAGTTATGGTATATTTTGAAAAATTTTCAAGTATTTTACAATATGGGGTCAATATAATTAATAAAAATCAATTTTACAACATAGATTATTTATGCAAATCTTAGATAACTTTTAAATTTCTCGAAAGCTATCACGTATTTTGAAAAATTTTCAACTATTTTACAATATGGGGCCAATATAATTAATAAAAATCAATTTTACAATATAGATTATTTCTGCAAATCTTAGATAACTATTAAAATTCTCGAAAGCTATCATATATTTTGAAAAACTTTAACTACTTTACAATATGGGGCCAATGTAATTAATAAAAATCAGTTTGACAACATAGATTAATTATGCAAATTTTAGATAACTTTTAAATTTCTCAAAAGTTATCCTGCATTTTTAAAAACTTTCAACTATTTTACAATATGGGGCCAATATAATTAATTAAAATCAATTTTACAACATAGATTATTTATGCTAATCTTAGATAACTTTTAAATTTCTCGAAAGCTATCATGTATTTTGAAAAAATTTAACTACTTTACAATATGGGGCCAATTTAATTAATAAAAATCAATTTGACAACATAGATTATTTATACAAATCTTAGATAACTTTTAAATTTCTCAAAAGTTATCCTATATTTTGAAAAACTTTCAACTATTTTACAATATGGGGCCAATATAATTAATAAAAATCAATTTTACAACATAGATTATTTATGCTAATCTTAGATAACTTTTAAATTTCTCGAAAGCTATCGTGTATTTTGAAAAAATTTAACTACTTTATAATATGGGTCTAATGTAATTAATAAAAATCAATTTGACAACATAGATTATTTATGCAAATCTTAGATAACTATTTAGTTTCTCAAAAGTTATCGCATATTTTGAAAAACTTTTAACTATTTTACAATATGGGGCCAATATAATTAATAAAAATCAATTTTACAACATAGATTATTTATGCAAATCTTAGATAACTATTAAATTTCTCAAAAGCTATCGTATATTTTGAAAAATTTTCAGCTGTTTTACAATATAGGGCCAATATAATTAATAAAAATCAATTTTACAACACAGATTATTTATGCAAATCTTAGATAACTATTAAATTTCTCGAAAGCTATCATATATTTTAAAAAACTTTATCTACTTTACAATATGGAGCCAATGTAATTAATAAAAATCAATTTTACTACATAGATTAATTATGCAAATTTTAGATAACTTTTAAATTTCACAAAAGCTATCTTATATTTTGAAAAACTTTCAACTATTTTACAATATGGGCCAATATAATTAATAAAAATCAATTTTACTACATAGATTATTTTTGCAAATCTTAGATAACTATTAAATTTCTCAAAAGAAATCGTATATTTTGATAGAATTTCAACTATTTTACAATATAGGGACAATATAATTAATAAAAACCAACTTTACAACATAGATTATTTACGCAAATCTTAGATAACTATTAAATTTCCGAAAAGTTATCCTATATTTTAAAAAACTTTCAACTATTTTACAATCTGGGGCCAATATAATTAATAAAAATCAATTTGACAACATAGATTATTTATGCATATCTTAGATAACTATTAAATTTCTCGAAAGCTATCATATATTTTGAAAATTTTTAACTACTTTACTATATGGGGCCAATGTAATTAATAAAAATCAATTGTTCTACATAGATGAATTATGCAAATCTTTGATAACTATTAAATTTCTCATAAGTTATCGCATATTTTGAAAAATTTTCAGCTATTTTACAATATAGGGCCAATGTAGTTAATAAAAATCAATTCTACAACACAGATTATTTATGCAAATCTTAGATAACTATTAAATTTCTCGAAAGCTATCATATATTTTGAAAATTTTTAACTACTTTACTATATGGGGCCAATGTAATTAATAAAAATCAATTGTTCTACATAGATGACTTATGCAAATCTTAGATAACTATTAAATTTCCCAAATGTTATCGTATATTTTGAAAAATTTTCAGCTATTTTACAATATAGGGCCAATATAATTAATAAAAATCAACTTTACAACATAGATTAATTATACTAATATTAGATAACTTTTAAATTTCTCAAAAGTTATCCTGTATTTTGAAAAACTTTCAACTATTTTACAATATGGGGCCAATAAAATTAATAAAAATAAATTTTACAACATAGATTATTTATGCTAATCTTAGATAACTATTAAATTTCTCGAAAGCTATCCTATATTTAGAAAAACTTTCAACTATTTTACAATCTGGGGCCAATATAATTAATAAAAATCAATTTTACAACATAGATTATTTATGCAAATCTTAGATAACTATTAAATTTGCCAAACGTTATCGTATATTTTGAAAAATTTTTAGTTATTATACAATATAGGGCCAATATAATTAATACAAATCAACTTTACAACATAAATTATTTATGCAAATCTTAGATAACTTTTAAATTTCTCGAAAGCTATCATGTATTTTAAAAAATTTTCAACTATTTTACAATATGGGGCCAATATAATTAATAAAAATCAATTTGACAACATAGATTAATTATGCAAATTTTAGATAACTTTTAAATTTCTCAAAAGTTATCCTGTATTTTGAAAAACTTTCAACTATTTTACAATATGGGGCCAATATAATTAATAAAAATCAATTTTACAACATAGATTATTTATGCTAATCTTAGATAACTTTTAAATTTCTCGAAAGCTATCATGTATTTTGAAAAAATTTAACTACTTTACAATATGGGGCCAATGTAATTAATAAAAATCAATTTTACTACATAGATTAATTATGCAAATCTTAGATAACTTTTAAATTTCTCGAAAACTATCATATATTTTGAAAAACTTTAACTACTTTACAATATGGGGCCAATGTAATTAATAAAAATCAATTGTTCTACATAGATTAATTATGCAAATCTTAAATAACTATTAAATTTCTCAAAAGTTATGGTATATTTTGAAAAATTTTCAAGTATTTTACAATATGGGGTCAATATAATTAATAAAAATCAATTTTACAACATAGATTATTTATGCAAATCTTAGATAACTTTTAAATTTCTCGAAAGCTATCACGTATTTTGAAAAATTTTCAACTATTTTACAATATGGGGCCAATATAATTAATAAAAATCAATTTTACAATATAGATTATTTCTGCAAATCTTAGATAACTATTAAATTTCTCGAAAGCTATCATATATTTTGAAAAACTTTAACTACTTTACAATATGGGGCCAATGTAATTAATAAAAATCAGTTTGACAACATAGATTAATTATGCAAATTTTAGATAACTTTTAAATTTCTCAAAAGTTATCCTGTATTTTGAAAAACTTTCAACTATTTTACAATATGGGGCCAATATAATTAATTAAAATCAATTTTACAACATAGATTATTTATGCTAATCTTAGATAACTTTTAAATTTCTCGAAAGCTATCATGTATTTTGAAAAAATTTAACAACTTTACAATATGGGGCCAATTTAATTAATAAAAATCAATTTGACAACATAGATTATTTATACAAATCTTAGATAACTTTTAAATTTCTCAAAAGTTATCCTGTATTTTGAAAAACTTTCAACTATTTTACAATATGGGGCCAATATAATTAATAAAAATCAATTTTACAACATAGAGTATTTATGCTAATCTTAGATAACTTTTAAATTTCTCGAAAGCTATCATGTATTTTGAAAAAATTTAACTATTTTACAATATGGGGCCAATGTAATTAATAAAAATCAATTTGACAACATAGATTATTTATGCAAATCTTAGATAACTATTTAGTTTCTCAAAAGTTACCGCATATTTTGAAAAACTTTTAACTATTTTACAATATGGGGCCAATATAATTAATAAAAATCAATTTTACAACATAGATTATTTATGCAAATCTTAGATAACTATTAAATTTCTCAAAAGCTACCGTATATTTTGAAAAATTTTCAGCTGTTTTACAATATAGGGCCAATATAATTAATAAAAATCAATTTTACAACACAGATTATTTATGCAAATCTTAGATAACTATTAAATTTCTCGAAAGCTATCATATATTTTAAAAAACTTTATCTACTTTACAATATGGAGCCAATGTAATTAATAAAAATCAATTTTACTACATAGATCAATTATGCAAATTTTAGATAACTTTTAAATTTCACAAAAGCTATCTTATATTTTGAAAAACTTTCAACTATTTTACAATATGGGCCAATATAATAAATAAAAATCAATTTTACTACATAGATTATTTTTGCAAATCTTAGATAACTATTAAATTTCTCAAAAGAAATCGTATATTTTGAAAGAATTTCAACTATTTTACAATATAGGGACAATATAATTAATAAAAACCAACTTTACAACATAGATTATTTACGCAAATCTTAGATAACTATTAAATTTCTCGAAAGCTATCCTATATTTTGAAAAACTTTCAACTATTTTACAATCTGGGGCCAATATAATTAATAAAAATCAATTTTACAACATAGATTATTTATGCAAATCTTAGATAACTATTAAATTTCCCAAAAGTTATCGTATATTTTGAAAAATTTTTAGTTATTATACAATATAGGGCCAATATAATTAATACAAATCAACTTTACAACATAAATTATTTATGCAAATCTTAGATAACTTTTAAATTTCTCGAAAGCTATCATGTATTTTAAAAAATTTTCAACTATTTTACAATATGGGGCCAATATAATTAATAAAAATCAATTTGACAACATAGATTAATTATGCAAATTTTAGATAACTTTTAAATTTCTCAAAAGTTATCCTGTATTTTGAAAAACTTTCAACTATTTTACAATATGGGGCCAATATAATTAATAAAAATCAATTTTACAACATAGATTATTTATGCTAATCTTAGATAACTTTTAAATTTCTCGAAAGCTATCGTGTATTTTGAAAAAATTTAACTACTTTACAATATGGGGCCAATGTAATTAATAAAAATCAATTTTACTACATAGATTAATTATGCAAATCTTAGATAACTTTTAAATTTCTCGAAAGCTATCATATATTTTGAAAAACTTTAACTACTTTACAATATGGGGCCAATGTAATTAATAAAAATCAATTGTTCTACATAGATTAATTATGCAAATCTTAAATAACTATTAAATTTCTCAAAAGTTATGGTATATTTTGAAAAATTTTCAAGTATTTTACAATATGGGGTCAATATAATTAATAAAAATCAATTTTACAACATAGATTATTTATGCAAATCTTAGATAACTTTTAAATTTCTCGAAAGCTATCACGTATTTTGAAAAATTTTCAACTATTTTACAATATGGGGCCAATATAATTAATAAAAATCAATTTTACAATATAGATTATTTCTGCAAATCTTAGATAACTATTAAATTTCTCGAAAGCTATCATATATTTTGAAAAACTTTAACTACTTTACAATATGGGGCCAATGTAATTAATAAAAATCAGTTTGACAACATAGATTAATTATGCAAATTTTAGATAACTTTTAAATTTCTCAAAAGTTATCCTGTATTCTGAAAAACTTTCAACTATTTTACAATATGGGGCCAATATAATTAATTAAAATCAATTTTACAACATAGATTAATTATGCTAATCTTAGATAACTTTTAAATTTCTCGAATGCTATCATGTATTTTGAAAAAATTTAACAACTTTACAATATGGGGCCAATTTAATTAATAAAAATCAATTTGACAACATAGATTATTTATACAAATCTTAGATAACTTTTAAATTTCTCAAAAGTTATCCTGTATTTTGAAAAACTTTCAACTATTTTACAATATGGGGCCAATATAATTAATAAAAATCAATTTTACAACATAGAGTATTTATGCTAATCTTAGATAACTTTTAAATTTCTCGAAAGCTATCATGTATTTTGAAAAAATTTAACTATTTTACAATATGGGGCCAATGTAATTAATAAAAATCAATTTGACAACATAGATTATTTATGCAAATCTTAGATAACTATTTAGTTTCTCAAAAGTTACCGCATATTTTGAAAAACTTTTAACTATTTTACAATATGGGGCCAATATAATTAATAAAAATCAATTTTACAACACAGATTATTTATGCAAATCTTAGATAACTATTAAATTTCTCGAAAGCTATCATATATTTTAAAAAACTTTATCTACTTTACAATATGGAGCCAATGTAATTAATAAAAATCAATTTTACTACATAGATTAATTATGCAAATTTTAGATAACTTTTAAATATCACAAAAGCTATCTTATATTTTGAAAAACTTTCAACTATTTTACAATATGGGCCAATATAATAAATAAAAATCAATTTTACTACATAGATTATTTTTGCAAATCTTAGATAACTATTAAATTTCTCAAAAGAAATCGTATATTTTGAAAGAATTTCAACTATTTTACAATATAGGGACAATATAATTAATAAAAACCAACTTTACAACATAGTTTATTTACGCAAATCTTAGATAACTATTAAATTTCCGAAAAGTTATCCTATATTTTAAAAAACTTTCAACTATTTTACAATCTGGGGCCAATATAATTAATAAAAATCAATTTGACAACATAGATTATTTATGCATATCTTAGATAACTATTAAATTTCCGAAAAGTTATCCTATATTTTAAAAAACTTTCAACTATTTTACAATCTGGGGCCAATATAATTAATAAAAATCAATTTGACAACATAGATTATTTATGCATATCTTAGATAACTATTAAATTTCTCAAAAGAAATCGTATATTTTGAAAGAATTTCAACTATTTTACAATATAGGGACAATATAATTAATAAAAATCAATTTGACAACATAGATTATTTATGCATATCTTAGATAACTATTAAATTTCTCATAAGTTATCGCATATTTTGAAAAACTTTTAACTATTTTACGATACGGATCCAATGTAGTTAATAAAAATCAATTCTACAACACAGATTATTTATGCAAATCTTAGATAACTATTAAATTTCTCGAAAGCTATCATATATTTTGAAAATTTTTAACTACTTTACAATATGGGGCCAATGTAATTAATAAAAATCAATTTGACAACATAGATTATTTAAACAAATCTTAGATAACTTTTAAATTTCAGGGAAGCTATCATATATTTTGAAAAACTTTAACTACTTTACAATATGGGGCCAATGTAATTAATAAAAATCAATTTTACTACATAGATTAATTATGCAAATCTTAGATAACTTTTAAATTTCTCGAAAGCTATCATATATTTTGAAAAATTTTCAATATTTTACAATATAGGGCCAATATAATTAATAAAAACCAATTTTACAACATAGATTATTTATACAAATCTTAGATAACTTTTAAAATTCTCGAAAGTTATAATATATTTGGAAAAACTTTAATTACATTACAATATGGGGCCAATGTAATTAATAAAAATCAATTTGACAACATAGATTAATTATGCAAATTTTAGATAACTTTTAAATTTCTCAAAAGTTATTCTGTATTTTGAAAAACTGTCAACTATTTTACAATATGGGGCCAATATAATTAATAAAAATCAATTTTACAACATAGATTATTTATGCTAATCTTAGATAACTTTTAAATTTCTCGAAAGCTATCATGTATTTGGAAAAAAATGTAACTACTTTACAATATGGGGCGAATGTAATTAATAAAAATCAATTTTACAACATAGATTATTTATGCAAATCTTAGATAACGTTAAATTTTCTGGAAAGCTATCATATATTTTGAAAAACTTTGAACTATTTTACAATATGGGGCCAATATAATTAATTAAAAACAATTTGACAACATAGATTATTTATGCAAATCTTAGATAACTCTTAAATTTCAGGGAAGCTATCATATATTTTGAAAGACTTTAACTTCTTTACAATATGGGGCGAATGTAATTAATAAAAATCAATTTGACAACATAGATTATTTACGAAAATCTTAGATAACTATTAAATTTCCCAAAAGTTATCGTATATATTGAAAAATTTTCTGCTATTTTACAATATAGGGCCAATATAATTAATAAAAATCAACTTTACAACATAGATTAATTATGCTAATCTTAGATAACTTTAAATTTCTCGAAATCTATCACATATTTTGAAAAACTTTAACTACTTTACAATATAGGGCCAATGTAATTAATATAAATCAATTTTACTACATAGATTAATTATGCAAATCTTAGATAACTTTTAAATTTCTCGAAAGCTATCATATATTTTGAAAAATTTTCAACTATTTTACAATTTGGGGCCAATATTATTAATAAAAATCAATTTTTCTACATATATTATTTATACAAATCTTAGATAACTTTTGAAATTCTCGAAAGTTATCATATATTTCGAATAACTTTTAACTATTTTACAAGATGGGGCCAATATAATTAATAAAAATCAATTTTACAACATAGATTAATTATGCAAATCTTAGATAACTATTAAATTTCTCAAAATTTATCGTATATTTTGAAAATATTTCAGCTATTTTACTATATATGGCCAATATAATTAATAAAAACCAATTTTACAAAATAGATTATTTATGCAAATCTTAGATAACTATTAAATTTCTCGAAAGTTATGGTATATTTTGAAAAAATTTCAGCTATTTTACACTATATGGCCAATATAATTAATAAAAACCAATTTTACAACACAGATTATTTATGCAAATCTTAGATAACTATTAAATTTCCCAAAAGTTATCGTATATTTTGAAAATTTTTCAGCTATTATACAATATAGGGCCAATATAATTAATAAAAATCAACTTTACAACATAGATTATTTATGCAAATTTGAGATAACTTTTAAATTTCTCGAAAGCTATCATGTATTTTGAAAAATTTTCAACTATTTTACAATATGGGGCCAATATAATTAATAAAAATCAATTTTACAATATAGATTATTTCTGCAAATATTAGATAACTATTAAATTTCTCGAAAGCTATCATATATTTTGAAAAACTTTAACTACTTTACAATATGGGGCCAATGTAATTAATAAAAATCATTTTGACAACATAGATTAATTATGCAAATTTTAGATAACTTTTAAATTTCTCAAATTTATCCTGTATTTTGAAAAACTTTCAACTATTTTACAATATGGGGCCAATATAATTAATAAAAATCAATTTTACAACATAGATTATTTATGCTAATCTTAGATAACTTTTAAATTTCTCGAAAGCTATCATGTATTTGGAAAAAATGTAACTACTTTACAATATGGGGCGAATGTAATTAATAAAAATCAATTTTACAACATAGATTATTTATGCAAATCTTAGATAACGTTTAATTTTCTGGAAAGCTATCATATATTTTGTAATGAAATAAAACGGGTAGCAGGAAATAAATAAAATAAAAAGATTCAATTTTTATTTATTATTAATAAGTACTTTGTTGGTTCTCGTGGGTCATGGATGATTATAAATTAATACCTTTTCGCGGGTCTTACATGTAATAAATTAATGCTTCTACACCATACATACATTTCATACATTATCTTCATATCCGATCTTCTTTCTTCCGAATAATAAATACTGTTAATCCATCCTGTCGTTCAGGGCCCTGATAATTTCAGAATACAGCAATGAATGCAATACCATATTAAGAGAGCACTATCGAGGCTTATTAGCTTCAACCAATATACTATTTAGTCTGTCAAGACTTCGATGTTCGCAGGCGAGTCGCCGACTCGCCTGCTCGAGAGACAAACAGCTGTTGACACTTTGATGTCTAGATCTTGACTGACTTTTAAACATTTAGCAATTGATGGAAATACTTTGTCTCTCTCTCTCTCTCTCTTTCTCTCTTCATTTTCCCACCTTTTCAATTTCTTCTTTCTTTTCTGTCGTAGTTATTATAATACGTTACAATTCTGAAAAACTTTTAACTATTTTACAATATGGGGCCAATATAATTAATTAAAAACAATTTGACAACATAGATTATTTATGCAAATCTAAGATAACTCTTAAATTTCAGGGAAGCTATCATATATTTTGAAAGACTTTAACTTCTTTACAATATGGGGCCAATGTAATTAATAAAAATCAATTTGACAACATAGATTATTTACGAAAATCTTAGATAACTATTAAATTTCCCAAAAGTTATCGTATATATTGAAAAATTTTCTGCTATTTTACAATATAGGGCCAATATAATTAATAAAAATCAACTTTACAACATAGATTAATTATGCTAATCTTAGATAACTTTAAATTTCTCGAAATCTATCACATATTTTGAAAAACTTTAACTACTTTACAATATAGGGCCAATGTAATTAATAAAAATCAATTTTACTACATAGATTAATTATGCAAATCTTAGATAACTTTTAAATTTCTCGAAAGCTATCATATATTTTGAAAAACTTTTAATTATTTTACAATATGGGGCCAATGTAATTAATAAAAATCAATTGTTCTACATAGATGAATTATGCAAATCTTAGATAACTATTAAAATTCTCGAAACTTATCATATATTTTGAAAAACTTTTAACTATTTTACAATATGGGGCCAATATAATTAATAAAAATCAATTTGACAACATAGATTATTTATGCAAATCTTACATAACTTATAAAATGCTCGAAAGTAATCATATATTTTGAAAAAATTTCAGCTATTTTCAATATAGGGCCAATATAATTAATAAAAATCAATTTTACAACGTACATTATTTATGAAAATCTTAGATAACTATTAAATTTCTCAAAAGAAATCGTATATTTTGAAAAATTTTCATCTATTTTACAATATATGGCCAATATTAATATTATTAATAAAAACCAATTTCACAAAATAGATTATTTATGCTAATCTTAGATAACTATTAAATTTCTCAAAAGTTATCGTATATTTTTAAAATATTTCAGCTACTTTACAATATATGGCCAATATAATTAATAAAAACCAATTTTACAAAATAGATTATTTATGCTAATTTTAGATAAATTTTAAATTTCTCAAAAGTTATCCTATATTTTGGAAAACTTTCAACTATTTTGCAATAGGCGGCCAATATAATTAATAAAAATCAATTTTACAACATAGATTATTTATGCAAATCTTAGATAACTATTAAATTTCTCAACAGAAATCGTATATTTTGAAAAAATTTCAGCTATTTTACAATATATGGCCAATATAATTAATAAAAACCAATTTTACAATATAGATTATTTATGAAAATCTTAGATAACTATTAAATTTCTCGAAAGCTATCATGTATTTGGAAAAAATTTAATTACTTTACAATATGGGGCCAATGTAATTAATAAAAATCAATTTGACAACATAGATTATTTATGCAAATCTTAGATAACTTTTGAAATTCTCGAAAGTTATCATATATTTCGAATAACTTTTAACTATTTTACAAGATGGGGCCAATATAATTAATAAAAATCAATTTTACAACATAGATTAATTATGCAAATCTTAGATAACTATTAAATTTCTCAAAAGCTATCATATATTTTGAAAAATTTTCAGCTATTTTACAATATACGGCCAATATCATTAATAAAAATCAATTTTACTACATAGATTAATTATGCAAATATTAGATAACTTTTAAAATTCGCGGAAGTTATCATATATTATGAAAAAATGTAACTACTTTACAATATGGGGCGAATTTAATTAATAAAAATCAATTTTACAACATAGATTATTTATGCAAATCTTAGATAACTTTTAATTTTCTGGAAAGCTATCATATATTTTGAAAAACTTTAACTACTTTACAATATGGGGCCAATATATTTAATAAAAATCAATTTTACAACATAGATTAATTATGCAAATTTTAGATAACTTTTAAATTTCTCAAAAGTTATCCTGTATTTTGAAAAACTTTCAACTATTTTACACTATGGGGCCAATATAATTAATAAAAATCAATTTTACAACATAGATTATTTATGCTAATCTTAGATAAGTTTTAAATTTCTCGAAAGCTATCATGTATTTGGAAAAAATGTAACTACTTTACAATATGGGGCAAATGTAATTAATAAAAATCAATTTTACAACATAGATTATTTATGCAAATCTTAGATAACGTTTAATTTTCTGGAAAGCTATCATATATTTTGAAAAACTTTTAACTATTTTACAATATGGGGCCAATATAATTAATTAAAAACAATTTGACAACATAGATTATTTATGCAAATCTTAGATAACTCTTAAATTTCAGGGAAGCTATCATATATTTTGAAAGACTTTAACTTCTTGACAATATGGGGCCAATGTAATTAATAAAAATCAATTTGACAACATAGATTATTTACGAAAATCTTAGATAACTATTAAATTTCCCAAAAGTTATCGTATATATTGAAAAATTTTCTGCTATTTTACAATATAGGGCCAATATAATTAATAAAAATCAACTTTACAACATAGATTAATTATGCTAATCTTAGATAACTTTAAATTTCTCGAAATCTATCACATATTTTGAAAAACTTTAACTACTTTACAATATAGGGCCAATGTAATTAATAAAAATCAATTTTACTACATAGATTAATTATGCAAATCTTAGATAACTTTTAAATTTCTCGAAAGCTATCATATATTTTGAAAAACTTTTAATTATTTTACAATATGGGGCCAATGTAATTAATAAAAATCAATTGTTCTACATAGATGAATTATGCAAATCTTAGATAACTATTAAAATTCTCGAAAGTTATCATATATTTTGAAAAACTTTTAACTATTTTACAATATGGGGCCAATATAATTAATAAAAATCAATTTGACAACATAGATTATGTATGCAAATCTTACATAACTTATAAAATGCTCGAAAGTAATCATATATTTTGAAAAAATTTCAGCTATTTTCAATATAGGGCCAATATAATTAATAAAAATCAATTTTACAACGTAGATTATTTATGAAAATCTTAGATAACTATTAAATTTCTCAAAAGAAATCGTATATTTTGAAAAATTTTCATCTATTTTACAATATATGGCCAATATTAATATTATTAATAAAAACCAATTTCACAAAATAGATTATTTATGCTAATCTTAGATAACTATTAAATTTCTCAAAAGTTATCGTATATTTTGAAAATATTTCAGCTATTTTACAATATATGGCCAATATAATTAATAAAAACCAATTTTACAAAATAGATTATTTATGCTAATTTTAGATAAATTTTAAATTTCTCAAAAGTTATCGTATATTTTGAAAAATTTTCAGTTATTATACAATATAGGGCCAATATAATTAATAAAAATCAACTTTACAACATAGATTATTTATGCAAATTTGAGATAAATTTTAAATTTCTCAAAAGCTATCCTATATTTTGAAAAACTTTCAACTATTTTACAATCTGGGGCCAATATAATTAATAAAAATCAATTTTACAACATATATTATTTATGCTATTCTTAGATAACTTTTAAATTTCTCGAAAGCTATCATGTATTTGGAAAAAATTTAACTACTTTACAATATGGGGCCAATGTAATTAATAAAAATCAATTTGACAACATAGATTATTTATACAAATCTTAGATAACTTTTAAAATTCTTTAAAGTTATCGTATATTTTGAAAAACTTTTAACTATTTTACAATATGGGGCCAATATAATTAATTAAAAACAATTTGACAACATAGATTATTTATGCAAATCTTAGATAACTTTAAAATTTCAGGGAAGCTATCATATATTTTGAAAAACTTTAACTACTTTACAATATGGGGCCATTGTAATTAATAAAAATCAATTTGACAACATAGATTATTTATACAAATCTTAGATAACTTTTAAAATTCTCGTAAGTTATCGTATATTTTGAAAAACTTTGAACTATTTTACAATATGGGGCCAATATAATTAATTAAAAACAATTTGACAACATAGATTATTTATGCAAATCTTAGATAACTTTTAATTTTCTGGAAAGCTATCATATATTTTGAAAAACTTTAACTACTTTACAATATGGGGCCAATATATTTAATAAAAATCAATTTTACAACATAGATTAATTATGCAAATTTTAGATAACTTTTAAATTTCTCAAAAGTTATCCTGTATTTTGAAAAACTTTCAACTATTTTACACTATGGGGCCAATATAATTAATAAAAATCAATTTTACAACATAGATTATTTATGCTAATCTTAGATAACTTTTAAATTTCTCGAAAGCTATCATGTATTTGGAAAAAATGTAACTACATTACAATATGGGGCGAATGTAATTAATAAAAATCAATTTTACAACATAGATTATTTATGCAAATCTTAGATAACGTTTAATTTTCTGGAAAGCTATCATATATTTTGAAAAACTTTTAACTATTTTACAATATGGGGCCAATATAATTAATTAAAAACAATTTGACAACATAGATTATTTATGCAAATCTTAGATAACTCTTAAATTTCAGGGAAGCTATCATATATTTTGAAAGACTTTAACTTCTTTACAATATGGGGCCAATGTAATTAATAAAAATCAATTTGACAACATAGATTATTTACGAAAATCTTAGATAACTATTAAATTTCCCAAAAGTTATCGTATATATTGAAAAATTTTCTGCTATTTTACAATATAGGGCCAATATAATTAATAAAAATCAACTTTACAACATAGATTAATTATGCTAATCTTAGATAACTTTAAATTTCTCGAAATCTATCACATATTTTGAAAAACTTTAACTACTTTACAATATAGGGCCAATGTAATTAATAAAAATCAATTTTACTACATAGATTAATTATGCAAATCTTAGATAACTTTTAAAATTCTCGAAAGTTATCATATATTTTGAAAAACTTTTAACTATTTTACAATATGGGGCCAATATAATTAATAAAAATCAATTTGACAACATAGATTATTTATGCAAAACTTACATAACTTATAAAATGCTCGAAAGTAATCATATATTTTGAAAAAAATTCAGCTATTTTCAATATAGGGCCAATATAATTAATAAAAATCAATTTTACAACGTACATTATTTATGAAAATCTTAGATAACTATTAAATTTCTCAAAAGAAATCGTATATTTTGAAAAATTTTCATCTATTTTACAATATATGGCCAATATTAATATTATTAATAAAAACCAATTTCACAAAATAGATTATTTATGCTAATCTTAGATAACTATTAAATTTCTCAAAAGTTATCGTATATTTTGAAAATATTTCAGCTATTTTACAATATATGGCCAATATAATTAATAAAAACCAATTTTACAAAATAGATTATTTATGCTAATTTTAGATAAATTTTAAATTTCTCAAAAGTTATCCTATATTTTGGAAAACTTTCAACTATTTTGCAATAGGCGGCCAATATAATTAATAAAAATCAATTTTACAACATAGATTATTTATGCAAATCTTAGATAACCATTTAATTTTCTCAACAGAAATCGTATATTTTGATAAAATTTCAGCTATTTTACAATATATGGCCAATATAATTAATAAAAACCAATTTTACAAAATAGATTATTTATGAAAATCTTAGATAACTATTAAATTTCTCGAAAGCTATCATGTATTTGGAAAAAATTTAATTACTTTACAATATGGGGCCAATGTAATTAATAAAAATCAATTTGACAACATAGATTATTTATACAAATCTTAGATAACTTTTAAAATTCTTTAAAGTTATCGTATATTTTGAAAAACTTTTAACTATTTTACAATATGGGGCCAATATAATTAATTAAAAACAATTATACAACATAGATTATTTATGCAAATCTTAGATAACTTTTGAAATTCTCGAAAGTTATCATATATTTCGAATAACTTTTAACTATTTTACAAGATGGGGCCAATATAATTAATAAAAATCAATTTTACAACATAGATTAATTATGCAAATCTTAGATAACTATTAAATTTCTCAAAAGCTATCATATATTTTGAAAAATTTTCAGCTATTTTACAATATACGGCCAATATCATTAATAAAAATCAATTTTACTACATAGATTAATTATGCAAATTTTAGATAACTTTTAAATTTCTCAAAAGTTATCCTGTATTTTGAAAAACTTTCAACTATTTTACACTATGGGGCCAATATAATTAATAAAAATCAATTTTACTACATAGATTAATTATGCAAATCTTAGATAACTTTTAAATTTCTCGAACGCTATCATATATTTTGAAAAACTTTTAATTATTTTACAATATGGGGCCAATGTAATTAATAAAAATCAATTGTTCTACATAGATGAATTATGCAAATCTTAGATAACTATTAAAATTCTCGAAAGTTATCATATATTTTGAAAAACTTTTAACTATTTTACAATATGGGGCCAATATAATTAATAAAAATCAATTTGACAACATAGATTATGTATGCAAATCTTACATAACTTATAAAATGCTCGAAAGTAATCATATATTTTGAAAAAATTTCAGCTATTTTCAATATAGGGCCAATATAATTAATAAAAATCAATTTTACAACGTAGATTATTTATGAAAATCTTAGATAACTATTAAATTTCTCAAAAGAAATCGTATATTTTGAAAAATTTTCATCTATTTTACAATATATGGCCAATATTAATATTATTAATAAAAACCAATTTCACAAAATAGATTATTTGTGCTAATCTTAGATAACTATTAAATTTCTCAAAAGTTATCGTATATTTTGAAAATATTTCAGCTATTTTACAATATATGGCCAATATAATTAATAAAAACCAATTTTACAAAATAGATTATTTATGCTAATTTTAGATAAATTTTAAATATCTCAAAAGTTATCCTATATTTTGGAAAACTTTCAACTATTTTGCAATAGGCGGCCAATATAATTAATAAAAATCAATTTTACAACATAGATTATTTATGCAAATCTTAGATAACTATTAAATTACTCAACAGAAATCGTATATTTTGAAAAAATTTCAGCTATTTTACAATATATGGCCAATATAATTAATAAAAACCAATTTTACAAAATAGATTATTTATGAAAATCTTAGATAACTATTAAATTTCTCGAAAGCTATCATGTATTTGGAAAAAATTTAATTACTTTACAATATGGGGCCAATGTAATTAATAAAAATCAATTTGACAACATAGATTATTTATACAAATCTTAGATAACTTTTAAAATTCTTTAAAGTTATCGTATATTTTGAAAAACTTTTAACTATTTTACAATATGGGGCCAATATAATTAATTAAAAACAATTATACAACATAGATTATTTATGCAAATCTTAGATAACTTTTGAAATTCTCGAAAGTTATCATATATTTCGAATAACTTTTAACTATTTTACAAGATGGGGCCAATATAATTAATAAAAATCAATTTTACAACATAGATTAATTATGCAAATCTTAGATAACTATTAAATTTCTCAAAAGCTATCATATATTTTGAAAAATTTTCAGCTATTTTACAATATACGGCCAATATCATTAATAAAAATCAATTTTACTACATAGATTAATTATGCAAATTTTAGATAACTTTTAAATTTCTCAAAAGTTATCCTGTATTTTGAAAAACTTTCAACTATTTTACACTATGGGGCCAATATAATTAATAAAAATCAATTTTACTACATAGATTAATTATGCAAATCTTAGATAACTTTTAAATTTCTCGAACGCTATCATATATTTTGAAAAACTTTTAATTATTTTACAATATGGGGCCAATGTAATTAATAAAAATCAATTGTTCTACATAGATGAATTATGCAAATCTTAGATAACTATTAAAATTCTCGAAAGTTATCATATATTTTGAAAAACTTTTAACTATTTTACAATATGGGGCCAATATAATTAATAAAAATCAATTTGACAACATAGATTATGTATGCAAATCTTACATAACTTATAAAATGCTCGAAAGTAATCATATATTTTGAAAAAATTTCAGCTATTTTCAATATAGGGCCAATATAATTAATAAAAATCAATTTTACAACGTAGATTATTTATGAAAATCTTAGATAACTATTAAATTTCTCAAAAGAAATCGTATATTTTGAAAAATTTTCATCTATTTTACAATATATGGCCAATATTAATATTATTAATAAAAACCAATTTCACAAAATAGATTATTTATGCTAATCTTAGATAACTATTAAATTTCTCAAAAGTTATCGTATATTTTGAAAATATTTCAGCTATTTTACAATATATGGCCAATATAATTAATAAAAACCAATTTTACAAAATAGATTATTTATGCTAATTTTAGATAAATTTTAAATTTCTCAAAAGTTATCGTATATTTTGAAAAATTTTCAGTTATTATACAATATAGGGCCAATATAATTAATAAAAATCAACTTTACAACATAGATTATTTATGCAAATTTGAGATAAATTTTAAATTTCTCAAAAGCTATCCTATATTTTGAAAAACTTTCAACTATTTTACAATCTGGGGCCAATATAATTAATAAAAATCAATTTTACAACATATATTATTTATGCTATTCTTAGATAACTTTTAAATTTCTCGAAAGCTATCATGTATTTGGAAAAAATTTAACTACTTTACAATATGGGGCCAATGTAATTAATAAAAATCAATTTGACAACATAGATTATTTATACAAATCTTAGATAACTTTTAAAATTCTTTAAAGTTATCGTATATTTTGAAAAACTTTTAACTATTTTACAATATGGGGCCAATATAATTAATTAAAAACAATTTGACAACATAGATTATTTATGCAAATCTTAGATAACTTTAAAATTTCAGGGAAGCTATCATATATTTTGAAAAACTTTAACTACTTTACAATATGGGGCCATTGTAATTAATAAAAATCAATTTGACAACATAGATTATTTATACAAATCTTAGATAACTTTTAAAATTCTCGTAAGTTATCGTATATTTTGAAAAACTTTGAACTATTTTACAATATGGGGCCAATATAATTAATTAAAAACAATTTGACAACATAGATTATTTATGCAAATCTTAGATAACTTTTAATTTTCTGGAAAGCTATCATATATTTTGAAAAACTTTAACTACTTTACAATATGGGGCCAATATATTTAATAAAAATCAATTTTACAACATAGATTAATTATGCAAATTTTAGATAACTTTTAAATTTCTCAAAAGTTATCCTGTATTTTGAAAAACTTTCAACTATTTTACACTATGGGGCCAATGTAATTAATAAAAATCAATTGTTCTACATAGATGAATTATGCAAATCTTAGATAACTATTAAAATTCTCGAAAGTTATCATATATTTTGAAAAACTTTTAACTATTTTACAATATGGGGCCAATATAATTAATAAAAATCAATTTGACAACATAGATTATGTATGCAAATCTTACATAACTTATAAAATGCTCGAAAGTAATCATATATTTTGAAAAAATTTCAGCTATTTTCAATATAGGGCCAATATAATTAATAAAAATCAATTTTACAACGTAGATTATTTATGAAAATCTTAGATAACTATTAAATTTCTCAAAAGAAATCGTATATTTTGAAAAATTTTCATCTATTTTACAATATATGGCCAATATTAATATTATTAATAAAAACCAATTTCACAAAATAGATTATTTGTGCTAATCTTAGATAACTATTAAATTTCTCAAAAGTTATCGTATATTTTGAAAATATTTCAGCTATTTTACAATATATGGCCAATATAATTAATAAAAACCAATTTTACAAAATAGATTATTTATGCTAATTTTAGATAAATTTTAAATATCTCAAAAGTTATCCTATATTTTGGAAAACTTTCAACTATTTTGCAATAGGCGGCCAATATAATTAATAAAAATCAATTTTACAACATAGATTATTTATGCAAATCTTAGATAACTATTAAATTACTCAACAGAAATCGTATATTTTGAAAAAATTTCAGCTATTTTACAATATATGGCCAATATAATTAATAAAAACCAATTTTACAAAATAGATTATTTATGAAAATCTTAGATAACTATTAAATTTCTCGAAAGCTATCATGTATTTGGAAAAAATTTAATTACTTTACAATATGGGGCCAATGTAATTAATAAAAATCAATTTGACAACATAGATTATTTATACAAATCTTAGATAACTTTTAAAATTCTTTAAAGTTATCGTATATTTTGAAAAACTTTTAACTATTTTACAATATGGGGCCAATATAATTAATTAAAAACAATTATACAACATAGATTATTTATGCAAATCTTAGATAACTTTTGAAATTCTCGAAAGTTATCATATATTTCGAATAACTTTTAACTATTTTACAAGATGGGGCCAATATAATTAATAAAAATCAATTTTACAACATAGATTAATTATGCAAATCTTAGATAACTATTAAATTTCTCAAAAGCTATCATATATTTTGAAAAATTTTCAGCTATTTTACAATATACGGCCAATATCATTAATAAAAATCAATTTTACTACATAGATTAATTATGCAAATTTTAGATAACTTTTAAATTTCTCAAAAGTTATCCTGTATTTTGAAAAACTTTCAACTATTTTACACTATGGGGCCAATATAATTAATAAAAATCAATTTTACTACATAGATTAATTATGCAAATCTTAGATAACTTTTAAATTTCTCGAACGCTATCATATATTTTGAAAAACTTTTAATTATTTTACAATATGGGGCCAATGTAATTAATAAAAATCAATTGTTCTACATAGATGAATTATGCAAATCTTAGATAACTATTAAAATTCTCGAAAGTTATCATATATTTTGAAAAACTTTTAACTATTTTACAATATGGGGCCAATATAATTAATAAAAATCAATTTGACAACATAGATTATGTATGCAAATCTTACATAACTTATAAAATGCTCGAAAGTAATCATATATTTTGAAAAAATTTCAGCTATTTTCAATATAGGGCCAATATAATTAATAAAAATCAATTTTACAACGTAGATTATTTATGAAAATCTTAGATAACTATTAAATTTCTCAAAAGAAATCGTATATTTTGAAAAATTTTCATCTATTTTACAATATATGGCCAATATTAATATTATTAATAAAAACCAATTTCACAAAATAGATTATTTATGCTAATCTTAGATAACTATTAAATTTCTCAAAAGTTATCGTATATTTTGAAAATATTTCAGCTATTTTACAATATATGGCCAATATAATTAATAAAAACCAATTTTACAAAATAGATTATTTATGCTAATTTTAGATAAATTTTAAATTTCTCAAAAGTTATCGTATATTTTGAAAAATTTTCAGTTATTATACAATATAGGGCCAATATAATTAATAAAAATCAACTTTACAACATAGATTATTTATGCAAATTTGAGATAAATTTTAAATTTCTCAAAAGCTATCCTATATTTTGAAAAACTTTCAACTATTTTACAATCTGGGGCCAATATAATTAATAAAAATCAATTTTACAACATATATTATTTATGCTATTCTTAGATAACTTTTAAATTTCTCGAAAGCTATCATGTATTTGGAAAAAATTTAACTACTTTACAATATGGGGCCAATGTAATTAATAAAAATCAATTTGACAACATAGATTATTTATACAAATCTTAGATAACTTTTAAAATTCTTTAAAGTTATCGTATATTTTGAAAAACTTTTAACTATTTTACAATATGGGGCCAATATAATTAATTAAAAACAATTTGACAACATAGATTATTTATGCAAATCTTAGATAACTTTAAAATTTCAGGGAAGCTATCATATATTTTGAAAAACTTTAACTACTTTACAATATGGGGCCATTGTAATTAATAAAAATCAATTTGACAACATAGATTATTTATACAAATCTTAGATAACTTTTAAAATTCTCGTAAGTTATCGTATATTTTGAAAAACTTTGAACTATTTTACAATATGGGGCCAATATAATTAATTAAAAACAATTTGACAACATAGATTATTTATGCAAATCTTAGATAACTTTTAATTTTCTGGAAAGCTATCATATATTTTGAAAAACTTTAACTACTTTACAATATGGGGCCAATATATTTAATAAAAATCAATTTTACAACATAGATTAATTATGCAAATTTTAGATAACTTTTAAATTTCTCAAAAGTTATCCTGTATTTTGAAAAACTTTCAACTATTTTACACTATGGGGCCAATATAATTAATAAAAATCAATTTTACAACATAGATTATTTATGCTAATCTTAGATAACTTTTAAATTTCTCGAAAGCTATCATGTATTTGGAAAAAATGTAACTACATTACAATATGGGGCGAATGTAATTAATAAAAATCAATTTTACAACATAGATTATTTATGCAAATCTTAGATAACGTTTAATTTTCTGGAAAGCTATCATATATTTTGAAAAACTTTTAACTATTTTACAATATGGGGCCAATATAATTAATTAAAAACAATTTGACAACATAGATTATTTATGCAAATCTTAGATAACTCTTAAATTTCAGGGAAGCTATCATATATTTTGAAAGACTTTAACTTCTTTACAATATGGGGCCAATGTAATTAATAAAAATCAATTTGACAACATAGATTATTTACGAAAATCTTAGATAACTATTAAATTTCCCAAAAGTTATCGTATATATTGAAAAATTTTCTGCTATTTTACAATATAGGGCCAATATAATTAATAAAAATCAACTTTACAACATAGATTAATTATGCTAATCTTAGATAACTTTAAATTTCTCGAAATCTATCACATATTTTGAAAAACTTTAACTACTTTACAATATAGGGCCAATGTAATTAATAAAAATCAATTTTACTACATAGATTAATTATGCAAATCTTAGATAACTTTTAAAATTCTCGAAAGTTATCATATATTTTGAAAAACTTTTAACTATTTTACAATATGGGGCCAATATAATTAATAAAAATCAATTTGACAACATAGATTATTTATGCAAAACTTACATAACTTATAAAATGCTCGAAAGTAATCATATATTTTGAAAAAATTTCAGCTATTTTCAATATAGGGCCAATATAATTAATAAAAATCAATTTTACAACGTACATTATTTATGAAAATCTTAGATAACTATTAAATTTCTCAAAAGAAATCGTATATTTTGAAAAATTTTCATCTATTTTACAATATATGGCCAATATTAATATTATTAATAAAAACCAATTTCACAAAATAGATTATTTATGCTAATCTTAGATAACTATTAAATTTCTCAAAAGTTATCGTATATTTTGAAAATATTTCAGCTATTTTACAATATATGGCCAATATAATTAATAAAAACCAATTTTACAAAATAGATTATTTATGCTAATTTTAGATAAATTTTAAATTTCTCAAAAGTTATCCTATATTTTGGAAAACTTTCAACTATTTTGCAATAGGCGGCCAATATAATTAATAAAAATCAATTTTACAACATAGATTATTTATGCAAATCTTAGATAACCATTTAATTTTCTCAACAGAAATCGTATATTTTGATAAAATTTCAGCTATTTTACAATATATGGCCAATATAATTAATAAAAACCAATTTTACAAAATAGATTATTTATGAAAATCTTAGATAACTATTAAATTTCTCGAAAGCTATCATGTATTTGGAAAAAATTTAATTACTTTACAATATGGGGCCAATGTAATTAATAAAAATCAATTTGACAACATAGATTATTTATACAAATCTTAGATAACTTTTAAAATTCTTTAAAGTTATCGTATATTTTGAAAAACTTTTAACTATTTTACAATATGGGGCCAATATAATTAATTAAAAACAATTATACAACATAGATTATTTATGCAAATCTTAGATAACTTTTGAAATTCTCGAAAGTTATCATATATTTCGAATAACTTTTAACTATTTTACAAGATGGGGCCAATATAATTAATAAAAATCAATTTTACAACATAGATTAATTATGCAAATCTTAGATAACTATTAAATTTCTCAAAAGCTATCATATATTTTGAAAAATTTTCAGCTATTTTACAATATACGGCCAATATCATTAATAAAAATCAATTTTACTACATAGATTAATTATGCAAATTTTAGATAACTTTTAAATTTCTCAAAAGTTATCCTGTATTTTGAAAAACTTTCAACTATTTTACACTATGGGGCCAATATAATTAATAAAAATCAATTTTACTACATAGATTAATTATGCAAATCTTAGATAACTTTTAAATTTCTCGAACGCTGTCATATATTTTGAAAATCTTTTAATTATTTTACAATATGGGGCCAATGTAATTAATAAAAATCAATTGTTCTACATAGATGAATTATGCAAATCTTAGATAACTATTAAAATTCTCGAAAGTTATCATATATTTTGAAAAACTTTTAACTATTTTACAATATGGGGCCAATATAATTAATAAAAATCAATTTGACAACATAGATTATGTATGCAAATCTTACATAACTTATAAAATGCTCGAAAGTAATCATATATTTTGAAAAAATTTCAGCTATTTTCAATATAGGGCCAATATAATTAATAAAAATCAATTTTACAACGTAGATTATTTATGAAAATCTTAGATAACTATTAAATTTCTCAAAAGAAATCGTATATTTTGAAAAATTTTCATCTATTTTACAATATATGGCCAATATTAATATTATTAATAAAAACCAATTTCACAAAATAGATTATTTGTGCTAATCTTAGATAACTATTAAATTTCTCAAAAGTTATCGTATATTTTGAAAATATTTCAGCTATTTTACAATATATGGCCAATATAATTAATAAAAACCAATTTTACAAAATAGATTATTTATGCTAATTTTAGATAAATTTTAAATTTCTCAAAAGTTATCCTATATTTTGGAAAACTTTCAACTATTTTGCAATAGGCGGCCAATATAATTAATAAAAATCAATTTTACAACATAGATTATTTATGCAAATCTTAGATAACTATTAAATTTATCAACAGAAATCGTATATTTTGAAAAAATTTCAGCTATATTACAATATATGGCCAATATAATTAATAAAAACCAATTTTACAAAATAGATTATTTATGAAAATCTTAGATAACTATTAAATATCTCGAAAGTTATGGTATATTTTGAAAAAATTTCAGCTATTTTACAATATATGGCCAATATAATTAATAAAAACCAATTTTACAACACAGATTATTTATGCAAATCTTAGATAACTATTAAATTTCCCAAAAGTTATCGTATATTTTGAAAAATTTTCAGTTATTATACAATATAGGGCCAATATAATTAATAAAAATCAACTTTACAACATAGATTATTTATGCAAATTTGAGATAAATTTTAAATTTCTCAAAAGCTATCCTATATTTTGAAAAACTTTCAACTATTTTACAATCTGGGGCCAATATAATTAATAAAAATCAATTTTACAACATATATTATTTATGCTATTCTTAGATAACTTTTAAATTTCTCGAAAGCTATCATGTATTTGGAAAAAATTTAACTACTTTACAATATGGGGCCAATGTAATTAATAAAAATCAATTTGACAACATAGATTATTTATACAAATCTTAGATAACTTTTAAAATTCTTTAAAGTTATCGTATATTTTGAAAAACTTTTAACTATTTTACAATATGGGGCCAATATAATTAATTAAAAACAATTTGACAACATAGATTATTTATGCAAATCTTAGATAACTTTAAAATTTCAGGGAAGCTATCATATATTTTGAAAAACTTTAACTACTTTACAATATGGGGCCATTGTAATTAATAAAAATCAATTTGACAACATAGATTATTTATACAAATCTTAGATAACTTTTAAAATTCTCGTAAGTTATCGTATATTTTGAAAAACTTTGAACTATTTTACAATATGGGGCCAATATAATTAATTAAAAACAATTTGACAACATAGATTATTTATGCAAATCTTAGATAACTTTTAAATTTCCGGGAAGCTATCATATATTTTGCAAAACTTTAACTACTTTACAATATGGGGCCAATGTAATTAATAAAAATCAATTGTTCTACATAGATTAATTATGCAAATCTTAAATAACTATTAAATTTCTCAAAAGTTATCGTATATTTTGAAAAATTTTCAAGTATTTTACAATATGTGGCCAATATAATTAATAAAAATCAATTTTACTACATAGATTAATTATGCAAATCTTAGATAACTTTTAAATATCTCGAAAGCTATCATATATATCATAGATTATATCATAGAGGCGTGAGAGTGTTCGTGTGTGTGTCACGGTATGGAGGCCAGCATTAAAAGCTGTGCTGAATGTGGTCTGCCTTCTAGTAAGGGCAAGACCTATAAGTACTGCTGCATTAAATGTAATAAGGCAGGTCATGTTAGATGCATGATCCTGCAAACTAATGCAGCAGTAAAGCAATACATGTGCAAAACATGCACAAAAGGTGTTGCCAATACATCTCGCAGTAGTAATAAAGCAGCGGCTGGACATAACGTGACGTCACGCCTAACAGCAAGTGTGTCTTCTGGTATAGTGCGTGCGAGCATACATTCAAAGCCGCAACGCTCGCTGCCTAGTGGGAAGGCTGCCCCCACCACGCCGAGAAGTTCCTCGCCGCTGCTCGGTGCCGGCACACCTTTAACACCTTTATCATCGCAAACGACGCTGATGCGGCAGCCGCAGACCAGTGTGCTCTCTGGTCCCACTACACCGCGCTTGCCTCTGTCTCTCTCTAGCGCTGACGCAAGCCTAAGAGGCAGTACTACCGATCAGCTCAGCTCCAGCGCGGGCCAACACCATGGGAGTCTCGTACCTGCGCTGCCTGCTGTACAGCGGGTTGCAGGCATGAAGGCGCTGAATCTTCACTCTTCGTATACGGACAGTGTTTTTTCACACACCTCGACGCCAGCTAAAGACGACATCGTTCTCCCTGGGGCAGTTTCGACGCCTTCAACATCTACCACGGACAAAGAAGAACTAGCTTCTAGATGTAAATCAACAGTACAAACAAGTAATTTCAGCAGCGTAAATGATGTTAATGCGTCGGTAATACGTATGTTAGACTCTACTACCTTTAAAAAAGGGATGACAGTCTCCTGCTTGGTAGAGTACGCCAATTCGACATCTAGAAACATAGACAATGCACTTTCTAGACATTCGTCCTCTCTTGAAAACAGATTGGATGCAATTGTTAAAAGGCTAGACTCGTTACCAGCAATACATACTCTAGCACTGACAATTGGGTCCAAAATGCAGGAAATAGAGGATAAGATGTTAAAACAACACTCCCAGCTGGAGGAGATGTTAAATGAAAAGCAAGTGCTTTGTCATGAAATTAATGATTTAAAAATTCAAAACAAACAGCTACACGAAACATGTCAAAATATAACAAATAATATGTTGAATAAGATCGAAGTTAATTACAATGCAATTATAGAAAGAGTCAATAACATTGAGCAGTCTAATTTTGAAGTGAAAAATCTAGTTAAAAATAATAGTGAGACAAAGAAATATGATAATGACCTTAAAATCATAATTGATAAAGTTAATAAAATTGAAAGTGACAACTCCGACATATTAAAGGCCATAAGAAAAATTATTGCACACGAGACCACAAGCAATAACAATCATGAAACTGCAATAAATAATAATAATAATAATAATATAGAGAAAACTTTGAAAATTATTCAACATAAACAACAAGAATTTTTAAGTAAAATTGAAAATTATCAAATTGGCCTGCCTACCAGTAAGGCAAATACAACTTTTTCGCCGCACAGTATTAGAAATACAAATATTAATGATAAGATAAATAGTGTATTTAGTAATAATGTAAATAATAATAATATATATAACATTGATAATAATTTGAATAACGAAAGCAACGGTACACTGCAAGATACGGCGTCGACGTCATCTGCACGAAGCACGCGGGTTAAAATGGTAGGTGGGAGGACAATAAAAAATAATAATAATACAATATGCAATAATGACTTAATAATTTCAAATATTTTTGACGGTAACAGCACTAAGCGTGTTGATGTAGTTCATGCTATACTGCGTCGTGTCCTCCCATCGATACAGAAAACGGATATAGTAAATACCCGCCTGCTTCGGTCAGATGAGTCGCTTTCGGTGACATCAACCGAGGTAACTAGCGAGCGCAGACGATCACCGTGGGTTGTTACCCTCTCCAGCAGTGAATTAGGAGATAAAATCATGCGACAAAAAAAGTTTATAACAGGCTTTCACACTAAAGATGTCGACATCTCGGCACTTGACCAGGAGACTAGTGATGCAATATTCAATAGTAAAATTTTTATAAATGAACATCTACCAAGGGAAACATTTAATAATTTTAGAAGCCTTAAAGCCCTTGCGATGAGGCTCAAATTTAAATATATCTGGCATAGGGGGGGCCGTTTCCTGGTCAAGATGCGGGATGGCGATGTTTCCCACGAATTTTTAACCGCGGCAGACCTCCAAGTACTTTTAGCCTCGTATGAAACTCCACAAATTGCATTAGATTCACATAAAAAAACAGGAAAAGCAAATATAAATGAAATAGATAAGTTGGACATTCAAACAAATAATCAAACGGAGGCTGTCGCAAATGAATGACTATCGTTGGACACTGCTGGGGGGGTGCACTGTAGGGGACTGAGAGCAGGATTTATCAATGTGACCTCTCTAGATTGTCATATTGGTACACTCCGTCAACACCTTCTATCTGGTCCCTCCTACCACCTTTTTGGAATTGCTGAGACGCACCTTGCTCAAAACATTGACGACAATCGCATTCAGATCAAGGGCTATTCAATTTTAAGATTAGATAGGAATAAATTTGGGGGTGGGTTAGTCCTGTATGTACACAATAGTTTTAAGGCAACCATACTAAGCCGCTCACGTACCACCCAGGATGGTACGCCGAACATTTCTGAATATATTATGTGTAGTGTGCAACAGGGCGACCTTCCCCCCGTATTCGTTGCTCTGATTTATAGGCCATCGCATGTACCATTCCTGCAAAATTCAGACCTAATTGATAAGCTAGCTACATACACGCAGGACTATAGCCATAAAATCTTGATGGGTGATCTGAATGCGAATCTGTTAAAGACGTCGGCTGATGCAAGATTCGTTAGGCGATAAGCCAACGATTTAAATCTAAAAATAATAGAGCATGGTGCGACTCATCACCTCGAGGGGTCTCACACATGGATTGATGTCGTTATGACAGATGACAACGACGTGCTGAATGCCAGCAATCAGGCGGCGCTCTTTGCCAGCAATCACACAATTATAGATGTTTAAATAGATTTTAAATTAAACAATAGCCCCA
>OX424572.1:155287603-155522603 GCA_949152435.1 Gastracanthus pulcherrimus | reverse complement strand
ATAACTTTTAAAATTCTCGGAAGTTATAATATATTTGGAAACACTTTTAACTATTTTACATTATGGGGCCAATATAATTAATAAAAATCAATTTGAAAACATAGATTATTTAAGCAAATCTTAGATAACTATTAAATTTCTCAAAAGTTATAGTATATTTTAAAAACTTTCAACTATTTTACAATATGGGCCAATATAATTAATAAAAATCAATTTTACAACGTAGATTATTTTTGCAAATCTTAGATAACTATTAAATTTCTCGAAAGTAATCGTGTATTTTGAAAAAATTTCAGCTATTTTACAATATAGAGCCAATATAATTAATAAAAACCAATTTTACAACATAGATTATTTATGCAAATCTTAGATAACTTTTAAATTTCTCGAAAGCTATCATATATTTTGAAAAACTTTAATTATTTTACAATATGGGGCCAATATAATTACTAAAAATCAATTGTTCTACATAGATGAATTATGCAAATCTTAGATAACTATTAAATTTCTCAATAAATATCGTATATTTTAAAAATCTTCAAGTATTCTACAATATGGGGCCAATATAATTAATAAAAATCAATTTTACTACATAGATTAATTATGCAAATCTTAGATAACTTTTAAAATTCTCGTAAGTTATCATATATTTTGAAAAACTTTAACTACTTTACAATATGGGGCCAATGTAATTAATAAAAATGAATTTTACTACATAGATTAGTTATGCAAATCTTAAATAACTATCAAATTTCTCAAAAGTTATCGTATATTCTGAAAAACTTTAACTACTTTACAATATGGGCCAATATAATTAATAAAAATCAATTTTACAACGTAGATTATTTTTGCAAATCTTAGATAACTATTAAATTTCTCGAAAGTAATCGTCTATTTTGAAAAAATTTCAGCTATTTTACAATATAGAGCCAATATAATTAATAAAAACCCATTTTACAACATAGATTATTTATGCAAATCGTAGATAACTTTTAAATTTCTCGAAAGCTATCATATATTTTGAAAAACTTTAATTATTTTACAATATGGGGCCAATATAATTACTAAAAATCAATTGTTCTACATAGATGAATTATGCAAATCTTAGATAACTATTAAATTTCTCAATAAATATCGTATATTTTAAAAATCTTCAAGTATTCTACAATATGGGGCCAATATAATTAATAAAAATCAATTTCACTACATAGATTAATTATGCAAATCTTAGATAACTTTTAAAATTCTCGTAAGTTATCATATATTTTGAAAAACTTTAACTACTTTACAATATGGGGCCAATGTAATTAATAAAAATGAATTTTACTACATAGATTAGTTATGCAAATCTTAAATAACTATTAAATTTCTCAAAAGTTATCGTATATTCTGAAAAACTTTAACTACTTTACAATATGGGGCCAATATAATTAATAAAAATCAATTTTACTACATAGATTAATTATGCAAATCTTAGATAACTTTTAAATATCTCGAAATCTATCATACATTTAAAAAAATTTTCAACTATTTTACAATATAGGGCCAATATAAAAAATAAAAATCAATTTTACAACATAGATTATTTATACAAATCTTAGATAACCTTTAAAATTCTGGAAAGCTATCACATATTTTGAAAAATTTTCAACTATTTTACAATATGGGGCCGTGAAATTAATAAAAATCAATTTGACAACATAGATTATTTATGCAAATCCTAGATAACTATTACGTTTTTCAAAAGCTATCGTATATTTTGAAAAATTTACAGCTATTTTACAATATAGGGCCAATATAATTAATAATAATCAACTTTACAACATAGATTATTTATGCAAATCTTAGATAACTTTTAAATTTCTCGAAAGCTATCATGTATTTTGAACAATTTTCAACTATTTTACAATATAGGGCCAATATAATTATTAAAAATCAATTTTACTACATAGATTGATTATGCAAATTTTAGATAACTTTTAATTTTCTGGAAAGCTATCATATATTTGGAAACACTTTAACTACTTTACAATATGGGGCCAATGTAATTAATAAAAATCAATTGTTCTACATAGATTAATTATGCAAATCTTAGATAACTATTAAATTTCTAAAAAGTTATCGTATATTTTAAAAACTTTCAACTATTTTACAATATGGGCCAATATAATTAATAAAAATCAATTTTACAACGTAGATTATTTTTGCAAATCTTAGATAACTATTAAATTTCTCGAAAGTAATCGTCTATTTTGAAAAAATTTCAGCTATTTTACAATATAGAGCCAATATAATTAATAAAAACCAATTTTACAACATAGATTATTTATGCAAATCTTAGATAACTTTTAAATTTCTCGAAAGCTATCATATATTTTGAAAAACTTTTAATTATTTTACAATATGGGGCCAATGTAATTACTAAAAATCAATTGTTCTACATAGATGAATTATGCAAATCTTAGATAACTATTAAATTTCTCAAAAGTTATCGTATATTTTAAAAATTTTCAAGTATTTTACAATATGGGGCCAATATAATTAATAAAAATCAATTTTACTACATAGATTAATTCTGCAAATCTTAGATAACTTTTAAATATCTCGAAATCCATCATACATTTAAAAAAATTTTCAACTATTTTACAATATAGGGCGAATATAAAAAATAAAAATCAATTTTACAACATAGATTATTTATACAAATCTTAGATAACCTTTAAAATTCTGGAAAGCTATCACATATTTTGAAAAATTTTCAACTATTTTACAATATGGGGCCATGTAATTAATAAAAATCAATTTGACAATATTGATTTTTATTAATTACATTGCCCCCATATTGTAAAGTAGTTAAAGTTTTTCAAAATATATGATAGCTTCCCTGAAATTTAAAAGTTATCTAAGATTTGCATAAATAATCTATGTCGTAAAATTGATTTTTATTAATTATTTTGGCCCCATATTGTAAAATATTTGATAGTTTTTCAAAATATACGATAACTTTTGGGAAATTTAATAGTTATCTAAGATTTGCGTGAATAATCTATGTTGTCAAATTGATTTTTATTAATTACATTGCCCCCATATTGTAAAGTAGTTAAAGTTTTTCAAAATATATGATAGCTTCCCTGAAATTTAAAAGTTATCTAAGATTTGCATAAATAATCTATTTGACAACATAGATTATTCACGCAAATCTTAGATAACTATTAAATTTCCCAAAAGTTATCGTATATTTTGAAAAACTATCAAATATTTTACAATATGGGGCCAAAATAATTAATAAAAATCAATTTTACGACATAGATTATTTATGCAAATCTTAGATAACTATTAAATTTCTCGAAAGCTATCACGTATTTTGAAAAATTTTCAGCTATTTTACAATATAGGGCCAATATAATTAATAAAAATCAATTTTACAACATAGATTATTTATGCAAATCTTAGATAACTATTAAATTTCTCGAAAGCTATCAAATATTTTGAAAAACTTTATCTACTTTACAATATGGAGCCAATGTAATTAATTAAAATCAATTTTACAACATAGATTATTTATGCTAATTTTAAATAAATTTTAAATTTCTCAAAAGTTATCCCATATTTTGACAGCTTTCAACTATTTTACAATACGGATCCAATGTAATTAATAAAAATCAATTCTACAACACAGATTATTTATGCAAATCTTAGATAACTATTAAATTTCTCGAAAGCTATCCTATATTTTGAAAAACTTTCAACTATTTTACAATCTGGGGCCAATATAATTAATAAAAATCAATTTTACAACATAGATTAATTATGCAAATCTTAGATAACTATTAAATTTCTCAAAAGTTATCGTATATTCTGAAAAATTTTCAAGTATTTTACAACATGGGGCCAATATAATTAATAAAAATCAATTTTTCTGCATAGATTAATTATGCAAATCTTAGATAACTTTTAAATTTCTCGAAAGCAATCTTATATTTTGAAAAATTTTCAAGTATTTTACAATATGGGGCCAATATAATTAATAAAAATCAATTTTACAACATAGATTATTTATACTAATCTTAAATAACTTTTAATATTCTCGTAAGTTGTCATATATTTTTAAAAACTTATAACTATTTTACAATATAGGGCCAATGTAATTAATAAAAATCAATTTTACTACATAGATTAGTTATGCAAATCTTAAATAACTATTAAATTTCTCATAAGTTATCGTATATTCTGAAAAATTTTCAAGTATTTTACAATATGGGGCCAATATAATTAATAAAAATCAATTTTACAACATAGATTATTTATACTAATCTTAAATAACTTTTAATATTCTCGTAAGTTGTCATATATTTTTAAAAACTTATAACTATTTTACAATATAGGGCCAATGTAATTAATAAAAATCAATTTTACTACATAGATTAATTATGCAAATCTTAGATAACTTTTAAATTACTCGAAAGCTATCAAATATTTTGAAAAACTTTCAACTATTTTACAATCTGGGGCCAATGTAATTAATAAAAATCAATTTGACAACATAGATTATTTACGCAAATCTTAGATAACTATTAAATTTCCCAAAAGTTATCGTATATTTTGAAAAATTTTCAGCTTTTTTACAATACAGGGCCAATATAATTAATAAAAATTAATTTGACAACATAGATTAATTATGCAAATTTTAGATAACTTTTAAATTTCTCAAAAGTTATCCTTTATTTTGAAAAACTTTCAACTATTTTACAATATGGGGCCAATATAATTAATTAAAAACAATTTGACAACATAGATTATTTATGCAAATCTTAGATAACTATTAAATTTCTCGAAAGCTATCATATATTTTGAAAAACTTTAACTACTTTACAATATGGGGCCAAAGTAATTAATAAAAATCAATTGGACAACATAGATTATTTATGCAAATCTTAGATAACTATTAAATTTCTCGAAAGCTATCACGTATTTTGAAAAATTTTCAGCTATTTTACAATATAGGGCCAATATAATTAATAAAAATCAATTTTACAACATAGATTATTTATGCAAATCTTAGATAACTATTAAATTTCTCGAAAGCTATCAAATATTTTGAAAAACTTTATCTACTTTACAATATGGAGCCAATGTAATTAATTAAAATCAATTTTACAACATAGATTATTTATGCTAATTTTAAATAAATTTTAAATTTCTCAAAAGTTATCCCATATTTTGACAGCTTTCAACTATTTTACAATACGGATCCAATGTAATTAATAAAAATCAATTCTACAACACAGATTATTTATGCAAATCTTAGATAACTATTAAATTTCTCGAAAGCTATCCTATATTTTGAAAAACTTTCAACTATTTTACAATCTGGGGCCAATATAATTAATAAAAATCAATTTTACAACATAGATTAATTATGCAAATCTTAGATAACTATTAAATTTCTCAAAAGTTATCGTATATTCTGAAAAATTTTCAAGTATTTTACAACATGGGGCCAATATAATTAATAAAAATCAATTTTTCTGCATAGATTAATTATGCAAATCTTAGATAACTTTTAAATTTCTCGAAAGCAATCTTATATTTTGAAAAACTTTTAACTATTTTACAATATGGGGCCAATGTAATTAATAAAAATGAATTTTACTACATAGATTAGTTATGCAAATCTTAAATAACTATTAAATTTCTCATAAGTTATCGTATATTCTGAAAAATTTTCAAGTATTTTACAATATGGGGCCAATATAATTAATAAAAATCAATTTTACAACATAGATTATTTATACTAATCTTAAATAACTTTTAATATTCTCGTAAGTTGTCATATATTTTTAAAAACTTATAACTATTTTACAATATAGGGCCAATGTAATTAATAAAAATCAATTTTACTACATAGATTAATTATGCAAATCTTAGATAACTTTTAAATTACTCGAAAGCTATCAAATATTTTGAAAAACTTTCAACAATTTTACAATCTGGGGCCAATGTAATTAATAAAAATCAATTTGACAACATAGATTATTTACGCAAATCTTAGATAACTATTAAATTTCCCAAAAGTTATCGTATATTTTGAAAAATTTTCACCTTTTTTACAATACAGGGCCAATATAATTAATAAAAATTAATTTGACAACATAGATTAATTATGCAAATTTTAGATAACTTTTAAATTTCTCAAAAGTTATCCTTTATTTTGAAAAACTTTCAACTATTTTACAATATGGGGCCAATATAATTAATTAAAAACAATTTGACAACATAGATTATTTATGCAAATCTTAGATAACTATTAAATTTCTCGAAAGCTATCATATATTTTGAAAAACTTTAACTACTTTACAATATGGGGCCAAAGTAATTAATAAAAATCAATTGGACAACATAGATTAATTATGCAAATTTTAGATAACTTTTAAATTTCTCAAAAGTTATCCTGTATTTTGAAAAACTTTCAACTATTTTACAATATGGGGCCAATATAATTAATAAAAATCAATTTTACAACATAGATTATTTATGCTAATCTTAGATAACTTTTAAATTTCTCGAAAGCTATCATGTATTTGGAAAAAATTTAACTACTTTACAATATCGGGCCAATGTAATTAATAAAAATCAATTTGACAACATAGATTATTTATACAAATCTTAGATAACTTTTAAAATTCTCGAAAGTTATCGTATATTTTGAAAAACTTTTAACTATTTTACAATATGGGGCCAATATAATTAATTAAAAACAATTTGACAACATAGATTATTTATGCAAATCTTAGATAACTTTTAAATTTCAGGGAAGCTATCATATATTTTGAAAAACTTTAACTACTTTACAATATGGGGGCAATGTAATTAATAAAAATCAATTTGACAACATAAATTATTCACGCAAATCTTAGATAACTATTAAATTTCCCAAAAGTTATCGTATATTTTGAAAAACTTTCAAATATTTTACAATATGGGGCCAAAATAATTAATAAAAATCAATTTTACGACATAGATTATTTATGCAAATCTTAGATAACTATTAAATTTCCCTAAAGTTATCCTATATTTTGAAAAATTTTCAGTTATTATACAATATAGGGCCAATATAATTAATAAAAATCGACTTTACAACATAGATGATTTATGCAAATCTTAGATAACTTTTAAATTTCTCGAAAGCTATCACGTATTTTGAAAAATTTTCAGCTATTTTACAATATAGGGCCAATATAATTAATAAAAATCAATTTTACAACATAGATTATTTATGCAAATCTTAGATAACTATTAAATTTCTCGAAAGCTATCAAATATTTTGAAAAACTTTATCTACTTTACAACATGGAGCCAATGTAATTAATTAAAATCAATTTTACAACATAGATTATTTATGCTAATTTTAAATAAATTTTAAATTTCTCAAAAGTTATCCTATATTTTGAAAGCTTTCAACTATTTTACAATACGGATCCAATGTAATTACTAAAAATCAATTCTACAACACAGATTATTTATGCAAATCTTAGATAACTATTAAATTTCTCGAAAGCTATCCTATATTTTGAAAAACTTTCAACTATTTTACAATCTGGGGCCAATATAATTATTGAAAATCAATTTTACAACATGGATTAATTATGCAAATCTTAGATAACTATTAAATTTCTCAAAAGTTATCGTATATTCTGAAAAATTTTCAAGTATTTTACAACATGGGGCCAATATAATTAATAAAAATCAATTTTTCTGCATAGATTAATTATGCAAATCTTAGATAACTTTTAAATTTCTCGAAAGCAATCTTATATTTTGAAAAACTTTTAACTATTTTACAATATGGGGCAAATGTAATTCATAAAAATCAATTTCACAACATAGATTATTTATTCAAATCTTAGATAACTTTTAAATTTCTCGAAAGCTATCATGTATTTTGAAATATTTTCAGCTATTTTACAATATAGGGCCAATATAATTAATAAAAATCAATTTTACAACATAGATTATTTATGCTAATCTCAGATAACTTTTAAATTTCTCGAAAGCTATCATGTATTTGGAAAAAATTTAACTACTTTACAATATGGGGCCAATGTAATTAATAAAAATCAATTTGACAACACAGATTATTTATGCTAATTTTAGATAAATTTTAAATTTCTCAAAAGTTATCCTATATTTTGAAAAACTTTCAACTATTTTACAATATGGGGCCAATATAATTAATAAAAACCAATTTTACAAAATAGATTATTTATGCTAATTTTAGATAACTATTAAATTTCTGAAAAGTTATCGTATATCTTTAAAAACTTTTAATTAATTTACAATATGGGACCAATATAATTAATAAAAACCAATTTTACAACATAGATTATTATACAAATCTTAGATAACTTTTAAAATTTTCGAAAGTTGTCATATATTTTGAAAAACTTTTAACTATTTTACAATACGGGGCCAATGCAATTATTAAAAATCAATTTTACTACATACATTAATTATGCAAATCTTAGATAACATTTAAATTTCTCGAAAGCTATCCTATATTTTGAAATACTTTCAACTATTTTACAATCTGGGGCCAATATAATTAATAAAAATCAATTTTACAACATAGATTATTTATGCAAATCTTAGATAACTATTAAATTTCTCAAAAGTTATCGTATATGTTTAAAAACTTTTAATTAATTTACAATATGGGGCCAATATAATTAATAAAAACCAATCATACAACATAGATTATTATGCAAATCTTAGATAACTATTAAATTTCTGAAAAGTTATCGTATATCTTTAAAAACTTTTAATTAATTTACAATATGGGGCCGTGTAATTAATAAAAATCAATTTGACAACATAGATTATTTATGCAAATCCTAGATAACTATTACGTTTTTCAAAAGCTATAGTATATTTTGAAAAATTTACAGCTATTTTACAATATAGGGCCGATATAATTAATAATAATCAACTTTACAACATAGATTATTTATGCAAATCTTAGATAACTTTTAAATTTCTCGAAAGCTATCATGTATTTTGAACAATTTTCAACTATTTTACAATATAGGGCCAATATAATTATTAAAAATCAATTTTACTACATAGATTGATTATGCAAATTTTAGATAACTTTTAATTTTCTGGAAAGCTATCATATATTTTGAAAAACTTTAACTACTTTACAATATGGGGTGAATGTAATTAATTAAAATCAATTTTACTACATAGATTAATTATGCAAATCTTAGATAACTTTTAAATTTCTCGAAAGCTATCATATATTTTGAAAACTTTTCAACTATTTTACAATATAGGGCCAATTTAATTAATAAAAACCAATTTTACAAAATAGATTATTTATACAAATCTTAGATAACTTTTAAAATTCTCGGAAGTTATAATATATTTGGAAACACTTTGAACTATTTTACATTATGGGGCCAATATAATTAATAAAAATCAATTTGAAAACATAGATTATTTAAGAAAATCTTAGATAACTATTAAATTTCTCAAAAGTTATCGTATATTTTAAAAACTTTCAACTATTTTACAATATGGGCCAATATAATTAATAAAAATCAATTTTACAACGTAGATTATTTATGCAAATCTTAGATAACTTTTAAATTTCTCGAAAGCTATCATATATTTTGAAAAATTTTCAACTATTTTACAATATAAGACCAATATAATTATTAAAAACCAATTTTACAACATGGATTATTTATACAAATCTTAGATAACTTTTAAAATTCTCGAAATTATCATATATTTCGAATAACTTTTAACTATTTTACAATTTGGTGCCAATATTATTAATAAAAATCAATTTTTCTACATAGATTAATTATGCAAATCTTAGATAACTTTTTAAATTCTCGAAAGTTATAATATATTTGGAAAAACTTTTAACTATTTTACAATATGGGGCCAATATAATTAATAAAAATCAATTTTACTACATAGATTAATTATGCAAATCTTAGATAACTTTTAAATTTCTCGAAGGCTATCATATATTTTGAAAAACTTTAACTACTTTACAATATGGGGCCAATATAATTAATAAAAATCAATTTTACTACATAGGTTAATTATGCAAATCTTAGATAACTTTTAAATATCTCGAAATCTATCATACATTTAAAAAAATTTTCAACTATTTTATAATATAGGGCCAATATAAAAAATAAAAATCAATTATACAACATAGATTATTTATACAAATCTTAGATAACCTTTAAATTTTTGGGAATCTATCACATATTTTGAAAAATTTTCAACTATTTTACAATATGGGGCCGTGTAATTAATAAAAATCAATTTGACAACATAGATTATTTATGCAAATCCTAGATAACTGTTACGTTTTTCAAAAGCCATCGTATATTTTGAAAAATTTACAGCTATTTTACAATATTGGGCCAATATAATTATTAAAAATCAATTTTACTACATAGATTGATTATGCAAATTTTAATAACTTTTAATTTTCTGGAAAGCTATTATATATTTTGAAAAACTTTAACTACTTTACAATATGGGGTCAATGTAATTAATTAAAATCAACTTTACAACATAGATTATTTATGCAAATCTTAGATAACTTTTAAATTTCTCGAAAGCTATCATGTATTTTGAACAATTTTCAACTATTTTACATTATAGGGCCAATATAATTATTAAAAATCAATTTTACTACATAGATTGATTATGCAAATTTTAGATAACTTTTAATTTTCTGGAAAGCTATCATATATTTTGAAAAACTTTAACTACTTTACAATATGGGGTCAATGTAATTAATTAAAATCAATTTTACTACATAGATTAATTATGCAAATCTTAGATAACTTTTAAATTTCTCGAAAGCTATCATATATTTTGAAAACTTTTCAACTATTTTACAATATAGGGCCAATTTAATTAATAAAAACCAATTTTACAAAATAGATTATTTATACAAATCTTAGATAACTTTTAAAATTCTCGAAAGTTATAATATATTTGGAAATACTTTTAACTATTTTACATTATGGGGCCAATGTAATTAATAAAAATCAATTTGAAAACATAGATTATTTAAGCAAATCTTAGATAACTATTAAATTTCTCAAAAGTTATCGTATATTTTAAAAACTTTCAACTATTTTACAATATGGGCCAATATAATTAATAAAAATCAATTTTACAACGTAGATTATTTTTGCAAATCATAGATAACTATTAAATTTCTCGAAAGTAATCGTCTATTTTGAAAAAATTTCAGCTATTTTACAATATAGAGCCAATATAATTAATAAAAACCAATTTTACAACATAGATTATTTATGCAAATCTTAGATAACTTTTAAATTTCTCGAAAGCTATCATATATTTTGAAAAACTTTTAATTATTTTACAATATGGGGCCAATATAATTAATAAAAATCAATTTTACTACATAGATTAATTCTGCAAATCTTAGATAACTTTTAAATATCTCGAAAACCATCATACATTTAAAAAAATTTTCAACTATTTTACAATATAGGGCCAATATAAAAAATAAAAATCAATTTTACAACATAGATTATTTATACAAATCTTAGATAACCTTTAAAATTCTGGAAAGCTATCACATATTTTGAAAAACTTTCAACTATTTTACAATATGGGCCAATATAATTAATAAAAACCAATTTTACAACATAGATTATTTATACAAATCTTAGATAACTTTTAAAATTCTCGAAAGTTATAATATATTTGGAAATACTTTTAACTATTTTACATTATGGGGCAAATGTAATTAATAAAAATCAATTTTATTACATAGATTAATTATGCAAATCTTAACCAAAATTCTCGAAATTATCATATATTTCGAATAACTTTTAACTATTTTACAATTTGGTGCCAATATTATTAATAAAAATCAATTTTTCTACATAGATTAATTATGCAAATCTTAGATAACTTTTTAAATTCTCGAAAGTTATAATATATTTGGAAATACTTTTAACTATTTTACATTATGGGGCCAATGTAATTAATAAAAATCAATTTTATTACATAGATTAATTATGCAAATCTTAACCAAAATTCTCGAAAGTTATCATATATTTTGAAAAACTTTTAACTATTTTACAATATGGGGCCAATATAATTAATAAAAATCAATTTTACAACATAGATTATTTATACTAATCTTAAATAACTTTTAATATTCTCGTAAGTTGTCATATATTTTTAAAAACTTATAACTATTTTACAATATAAAGCCAATATAATTAATAAAAATCAATTTTACTACATAGATTAATTATGCAAATCTTAGATAACTTTTAAATTACTCGAAAGCTATCAAATATTTTGAAAAACTTTTGACTATTTTACAATCTGGGGCCAATGTAATTAATAAAAATCAATTTGACAACATAGATTATTTGCGCAAATCTTAGATAACTATTAAATTTCCCAAAAGTAATCGTATATTTTGAAAAATTTTCAGCTTTTTTACAATATAGGGCCAATATAATTAATAAAAATTAATTTGACAACATAGATTAATTATGGAAATTATAGATAACTTTTAAATTTCTCAAAAGTTATCCTTTATTTTGAAAAACTTTCAACTATTTTACAATATGGGGCCAATATAATTAATTAAAAACAATTTGACAACATAGATTATTTATGCAAATCTTAGATAACTATTAAATTTCTCGAAAGCTATCATATATTTTGAAAAACTTTAACTACTTTACAATATGGGTCCAAAGTAATTAATAAAAATCAATTGGACAACATAGATTAATTATGCAAATTTTAGATAACTTTTAAATTTCTCAAAAGTTATCCTGTATTTTGAAAAACTTTCAACTATTTTACAATATGGGGCCAATATAATTAATAAAAATCAATTTTACAACATAGATTATTTATGCTAATCTTAGATAACTTTTAAATTTCTCGAAAGCTATCATGTATTTGGAAAAAATTTAACTACTTTACAATATGGGGCCAATGTAATTAATAAAAATCAATTTGACAACATAGATTATTTATACAAATCTTAGATAACTTTTAAAATTCTCGAAAGTTATCGTATATTTTGAAAAACTTTTAACTATTTTACAATATGGGGCCAATATAATTAATTAAAAACAATTTGACAACATAGATTATTTATGCAAATCTTAGATAACTTTTAAATTTCAGGGAAGCTATCATATATTTTGAAAAACTTTAACTACTTTACAATATGGGGGCAATGTAATTAATAAAAATCAATTTGACAACATAGATTATTCACGCAAATCTTAGATAACTATTAAATTTCCCAAAAGTTATAGTATATTTTGAAAAACTTTCAAATATTTTACAATATAGGGCCAAAATAATTAATAAAAATCAATTTTACGACATAGATTATTTATGCAAATCTTAGATAACTATTAAATTTCCCTAAAGTTATCCTATATTTTGAAAAATTTTCAGTTATTATACAATATAGGGCCAATATAATTAATAAAAATCAATTTTACTACATAGATTAATTATTCAAATATTAGATAACTTTTAATTTTCTGGAAAGCTATCATATATTTTTGAAAACTTTAACTACTTTACAATATAGGGCCAATGTAATTAATAATAATCAATGTTACTACATAGATTAATTATGCAAATCTTAGATAACTTTTAAATTTCTCGAAAGCTATCATATATTTTGAAAAATTTTCAACTATTTTACAATATAAGACCAATATAATTATTAAAAACCAATTTTACAACATGGATTATTTATACAAATCTTAGATAACTTTTAAAATTCTCGAAATTATCATATATTTCGAATAACTTTTAACTATTTTACAATTTGGTGCCAATATTATTAATAAAAATCAATTTTTCTACATAGATTAATTATGCAAATCTTAGATAACTTTTTAAATTCTCGAAAGTTATAATATATTTGGAAAAACTTTTAACTATTTTACAATATGGGGCCAATATAATTAATAAAAATCAATTTTACTACATAGATTAATTATGCAAATCTTAGATAACTTTTAAATATCTCGAAATCTATCATACATTTAAAAAAATTTTCAACTATTTTAAAATATAGGGCAAATATAAAAAATAAAAATCAATTATACAACATAGATTATTTATACAAATCTTAGATAACCTTTAAATTTTTGGGAATCTATCACATATTTTGAAAAATTTTCAACTATTTTACAATATGGGGCCGTGTAATTAATAAAAAAAATTTGACAACATAGATTATTTATGCAAATCCTAGATAACTATTACGTTTTTCAAAAGCCATCGTATATTTTGAAAAATTTACAGCTATTTTACAATATAGGGCCAATATAATTATTAAAAATCAATTTTACTACATAGATTGATTATGCAAATTTTAATAACTTTTAATTTTCTGGAAAGCTATCATGTATTTGGAAAAAATTTAACTACTTTACAATATGGGGTCAATGTAATTAATAAAAACCAATTTTACAAAATAGATTATTTATACAAATCTTAGATAACTTTTAAAATTCTCGGAAGTTATAATATATTTGGAAACACTTTAACTACTTTACAATATGGGGCCAATGTAATTAATAAAAATCAATTTGAAAACATAGATTATTTAAGCAAATCTTAGATAACTATTAAATTTCTCAAAAGTTATCGTATATTTTAAAAACTTTCAACTATTTTACAATATGGGCCAATATAATTAATAAAAATCAATTTTACAACGTAGATTATTTTTGCAAATCATAGATAACTATTAAATTTCTCGAAAGTAATCGTCTATTTTGAAAAAATTTCAGCTATTTTACAATATAGAGCCAACATAATTAATAAAAACCAATTTTACAACATAGATTATTTATGCAAATCTTAGATAACTTTTAAATTTCTCGAAAGCTATCATATATTTTGAAAAACTTTTAATTATTTTACAATATGGGGCCAATATAATGAATAAAAATCAATTTTACTACATAGATTAATTCTGCAAATCTTAGATAACTTTTAAATATCTCGAAATCCATCATACATTTAAAAAAAATTTCAACTATTTTACAATATAGGGCCAATATAAAAAATAAAAATCAATTTTACAACATAGATTATTTATACAAATCTTAGATAACGTTTAAAATTCTGGAAAGCTATCACATATTTTGAAAAACTTTCAACTATTTTACAATATGGGCCAATATAATTAATAAACGCAATTTTACAACATAGATTATTTATACAAATCTTAGATAACTTTTAAAATTCTCGAAAGTTATAATATATTTGGAAATACTTTTAACTATTTTACATTATGGGACCAATGTAATTAATAAAAATCAATTTTATTACATAGATTAATTATGCAAATCTTAACCAAAATTCTCGAAATTATCATATATTTCGAATAACTTTTAACTATTTTACAATTTGGTGCCAATATTATTAATAAAAATCAATTTTTCTACATAGATTAATTATGCAAATCTTAGATAACTTTTTAAATTCTCGAAAGTTATAATATATTTGGAAATACTTTTAACTATTTTACATTATGGGGCCAATGTAATTAATAAAAATCAATTTTATTACATAGATTAATTATGCAAATCTTAACCAAAATTCTCGAAAGTTATCATATATTTTGAAAAACTTTTAACTATTTTACAATATGGGGCCAATATAATTAATAAAAATCAATTTTACAACATAGATTATTTATACTAATCTTAAATAACTTTTAATATTCTCGTAAGTTGTCATATATTTTTAAAAACTTATAACTATTTTACAATATAGGGCCAATATAATTAATAAAAATCAATTTTACTACATAGATTAATTATGCAAATCTTAGATAACTTTTAAATTACTCGAAAGCTATCAAATATTTTGAATAACTTTTGACTATTTTACAATCTGGGGCCAATGTAATTAATAAAAATCAATTTGACAACATAGATTATTTGCGCAAATCTTAGATAACTATTAAATTTCCCAAAAGTTATCGTATATTTTGAAAAATTTTCAGCTTTTTTACAATATAGGGCCAATATAATTAATAAAAATTAATTTGACAACATAGATTAATTATGCAAATTTTAGATAACTTTTAAATTTCTCAAAAGTTATCCTTTATTTTGAAAAACTTTCAACTATTTTACAATATGGGGCCAATATAATTAATTAAAAACAATTTGACAACATAGATTATTTATGCAAATCTTAGATAACTATTAAATTTCTCGAAAGCTATCATATATTTTGAAAAACTTTAACTACTTTACAATATGGGGCCAAAGTAATTAATAAAAATCAATTGGACAACATAGATGAATTATGCAAATTTTAGATAACTTTTAAATTTCTCAATAGTTATCCTGTATTTTGAAAAACTTTCAACTATTTTACAATATGGGGCCAATATAATTAATAAAAATCAATTTTACAACATAGATTATTTATGCTAATCTTAGATAACTTTTAAATTTCTCGAAAGCTATCATGTATTTGGAAAAAATTTAACTACTTTACAATATGGGGCCAATGTAATTAATAAAAATCAATTTGACAACATAGATTATTTATACAAATCTTAGATAACTTTTAAAATTCTCGAAAGTTATCGTATATTTTGAAAAACTTTTAACTATTTTACAATATGGGGCCAATATAATTAATTAAAAACATTTTGACAACATAGATTATTTATGCAAATCTTAGATAACTTTTAAATTTCAGGGAAGCTATCATATATTTTGAAAAACTTTCAAATATTTTACAATATAGGGCCAAAATAATTAATAAAAATCAATTTTACGACATAGATTATTTATGCAAATCTTAGATAACTATTAAATTTCCCTAAAGTTATCCTATATTTTGAAAAATTTTCAGTTATTATACAATATAGGGCCAATATAATTAATAAAAATCGACTTTACAACATAGATGATTTATGCAAATCTTAGATAACTTTTAAATTTCTCGAAAGCTATCACGTATTTTGAAAAATTTTCAGCTATTTTACAATATAGGGCCAATATAATTAATAAAAATCAATTTTACAACATAGATTATTTATGCAAATCTTAGATAACTATTAAATTTCTCGAAAGCTATCATATATTTTTTAAAACTTTAACTACTTTACAATATAGGGCCAATGTAATTAATAATAATCAATTTTACTACATACATTAATTATGCAAATCTTAGATAACTTTTAAATTTCTCGAAAGCTATCATATATTTTGAAAAATTTTCAACTATTTTACAATATAAGACCAATATAATTATTAAAAACCAATTTTACAACATGGATTATTTATACAAATCTTAGATAACTTTTAAAATTCTCGAAATTATCATATATTTCGAATAACTTTTAACTATTTTACAATATGGTGCCAATATTATTAATAAAAATCAATTTTTCTACATAGATTATTTATGCATATCTTTGATAACTATTAAGTTTCTCAAAAGTTATCGCATATTTTGAAAAACTTTTAACTATTTTACAATATAGGGCCAATATAATTAATAAAAATCAATTTTACTACATAGATGAATTATGCAAATTTTAGATAACTTTTAAATTTCACAAAAGCTAACTTATATTTTGAAAAACTTTCAACTATTTTACAATATGGGCCAATATAATTAATAAAAATCAATTTTACTACATAGATTAATTATTCAAATATTAGATAACTTTTAATTTTCTGGAAAGCTATCATATATTTTTGAAAACTTTAACTACTTTACAATATAGGGCCAATGTAATTAATAATAATCAATTTTACTACATAGATTAATTATGCAAATCTTAGATAACTTTTAAATTTCTCGAAAGCTATCATATATTTTGAAAAATTTTCAACTATTTTACAATATAAGACCAATATAATTATTAAAAACCAATTTTACAACATGGATTATTTATACAAATCTTAGATAACTTTTAAAATTCTCGAAATTATCATATATTTCGAATAACTTTTAACTATTTTACAATTTGGTGCCAATATTATTAACAAAAATCAATTTTTCTACATAGATTAATTATGCAAATCTTAGATAACTTTTTAAATTCTCGAAAGTTATAATATATTTGGAAAAACTTTTAACTATTTTACAATATGGGGCCAATATAATTAATAAAAATCAATTTTACTACATAGATTAATTATGCAAATCTTAGATAACTTTTAAATTTCTCGAAGGCTATCATATATTTTGAAAAACTTTAACTACTTTACAATATGGGGTCAATATAATTAATAAAAATCAATTTTACTACATAGATTAATTATGCAAATCTTAGATAACTTTTAAATATCTCGAAATCTATCATACATTTAAAAAAATTTTCAACTATTTTACAATATAGGGCCAATATAAAAAATAAAAATCAATTATACAACATAGATTATTTATACAAATCTTAGATAACCTTTAAATTTTTGGGAATCTATCAGATATTTTGAAAAATTTTCAACTATTTTACAATATGGGGCCGTGTAATTAATAAAAATCAATTTGACAACATAGATTATTTATGCAAATCCTAGATAACTATTACGTTTTTCAAAAGCCATCGTATATTTTGAAAAATTTACAGCTATTTTACAATATAGGGCCAATATAATTATTAAAAATCAATTTTACTACATAGATTGATTATGCAAATTTTAATAACTTTTAATTTTCTGGAAAGCTATCACATATTTTGAAAATCTTTAACTACTTTACAATATGGGGTCAATGTAATTAATTAAAATCAACTTTACAACATAGATTATTTATGCAAATCTTAGATAACTTTTAAATTTCTCGAAAGCTATCATGTATTTTGAACAATTTTCAACTATTTTACAATATAGGGCCAATATAATTATTAAAAATCAATTTTACTACATAGATTGATTATGCAAATTTTAGATAACTTTTAATTTTCTGGAAAGCTATCATATATTTTGAAAAACTTTAACTACTTTACAATATGGGGTCAATGTAATTAATTAAAATCAATTTTACTACATAGATTAATTATGCAAATCTTAGATAACTTTTAAATTTCTCGAAAGCTATCATATATTTTGAAAACTTTTCAACTATTTTACAATATAGGGCCAATTTAATTAATAAAAACCAATTTTACAAAATAGATTATTTATACAAATCTTAGATAACTTTTAAAATTCTCGGAAGTTATAATATATTTGGAAACACTTTAACTACTTTACAATATGGGGCCAATGTAATTAATAAAAATCAATTGTTCTACATAGATTAATTATGCAAATCTTAGATAACTATTAAATTTCTCAAAAGCTATCTTATATTTTGAAAAATTTCAGCTATTTTACAATATGGGGCCAATGTAATTAATAAAAATCAATTTGACAACATAGATTATTTATACAAATCTTAGATAACTTTTAAATTTTTGGGAAGCTATCATATATTTTGACAAACTTTAACTACTTTACAATATGGGGCCAATGTAATTAATAAAAATCAATTTGAAAACATAGATTATTTAAGCAAATCTTAGATAACTATTAAATTTCTCAAAAGTTATCGTATATTTTAAAAACTTTCAACTATTTTACAATATGGGCCAATATAATTAATAAAAATCAATTTTACAACGTAGATTATTTTTGCAAATCATAGATAACTATTAAATTTCTCGAAAGTAATCGTCTATTTTGAAAAAATTTCAGCTATTTTACAATATAGAGCCAATATAATTAATAAAAACCAATTTTACAACATAGATTATTTATGCAAATCTTAGATAACTTTTAAATTTCTCGAAAGCTATCATATATTTTGAAAAACTTTTAATTATTTTACAATATGGGGCCAATGTAATTACTAAAAATCAATTGTTCTACATAGATGAATTATGCAAATCTTAGATAACTATTAAATTTCTCAAAAGTTATCGTATATTTTAAAAATTTTCAAGTATTTTACAATATGGGGCCAATATAATTAATAAAAATCAATTTTACTACATAGATTAATTCTGCAAATCTTAGATAACTTTTAAATATCTCGAAATCCATCATACATTTAAAAAAATTTTCAACTATTTTACAATATAGGGCCAATATAAAAAATAAAAATCAATTTTACAACATAGATTATTTATACAAATCTTAGATAACCTTTAAAATTCTGGAAAGCTATCACATATTTTGAAAAACTTTCAACTATTTTACAATATGGGCCAATATAATTAATAAAAACCAATTTTACAACATAGATTATTTATACAAATCTTAGATAACTTTTAAAATTCTCGAAAGTTATAATATATTTGGAAATACTTTTAACTATTTTACATTATGGGGCCAATGTAATTAATAAAAATCAATTTTATTACATAGATTAATTATGCAAATCTTAACCAAAATTCTCGAAATTATCATATATTTCGAATAACTTTTAACTATTTTACAATTTGGTGCCAAAATTATTAATAAAAATCAATTTTTCTACATAGATTAATTATGCAAATCTTAGATAACATTTTAAATTCTCGAAAGTTATAATATATTTGGAAATACTTTTAACTATTTTACATTATGGGGCCAATGTAATTAATAAAAATCAATTTTATTACATAGATTAATTATGCAAATCTTAACCAAAATTCTCGAAAGTTATCATATATTTTGAAAAACTTTTAACTATTTTACAATATGGGGCCAATATAATTAATAAAAATCAATTTTACAACATAGATTATTTATACTAATCTTAAATAACTTTTAATATTCTCGTAAGTTGTCATATATTTTTAAAAACTTATAACTATTTTACAATATAGGGCCAATATAATTAATAAAAATCAATTTTACTACATAGATTAATTATGCAAATCTTAGATAACTTTTAAATTACTCGAATGCTATCAAATATTTTGAAAAACTTTTGACTATTTTACAATCTGGGGCCAATGTAATTAATAAAAATCAATTTGACAACATAGATTATTTGCGCAAATCTTAGATAACTATTAAATTTCCTAAAAGTTATCGTATATTTTGAAAAATTTTCAGCTTTTTTACAATATAGGGCCAATATAATTAATAAAAATTAATTTGACAACATAGATTAATTATGCAAATTTTAGATAACTTTTAAATTTCTCAAAAGTTATCCTTTATTTTGAAAAACTTTCAACTATTTTACAATATGGGGCCAATATAATTAATTAAAAACAATTTGACAACATAGATTATTTATGCAAATCTTAGATAACTATTAAATTTCTCGAAAGCTATCATATATTTTGAAAAACTTTAACTACTTTACAATATGGGGCCAAAGTAATTAATAAAAATCAATTGGACAACATAGATTAATTATGCAAATTTTAGATAACTTTTAAATTTCTCAAAAGTTATCCTGTATTTTGAAAAACTTTCAACTATTTTACAATATGGGGCCAATATAATTAATAAAAATCAATTTTACAACATAGATTATTTATGCTAATCTTAGATAACTTTTAAATTTCTCGAAAGCTATCATGTATTTGGAAAAAATTTTCAACTATTTTACAATATAGGGCCAATATAAAAAATAAAAATCAATTTTACAACATAGATTATTTATGCTAATCTTAGATAACTTTTAAATTTCTCGAAAGCTATCATGTATTTGGAAAAAATTTAACTACTTTACAATATGGGGCCAATGTAATAAATAAAAATCAATTTGACAACATAGATTATTTATACAAATCTTAGATAACTTTTAAAATTCTCGAAAGTTATCGTATATTTTGAAAAACTTTTAACTATTTTACAATATGGGGCCAATATAATTAATTAAAAACAATTTGACAACATAGATTATTTATGCAAATCTTAGATAACTTTTAAATTTCAGGGAAGCTATCATATATTTTGAAAAACTTTAACTACTTTACAATATGGGGGCAATGTAATTAATAAAAATCAATTTGACAACATAGATTATTCACGCAAATCTTAGATAACTATTAAATTTCCCAAAAGTTATCGTATATTTTGAAAAACTTTCAAATATTTTACAATATAGGGCCAAAATAATTAATAAAAATCAATTTTACGACATAGATTATTTATGCAAATCTTAGATAACTATTAAATTTCCCTAAAGTTATCCTATATTTTGAAAAATTTTCAGTTATTATACAATATAGGGCCAATATAATTAATAAAAATCGACTTTACAACATAGATGATTTATGCAAATCTTAGATAACTTTTAAATTTCTCGAAAGCTATCACGTATTTTGAAAAATTTTCAGCTATTTTACAATATAGGGCCAATATAATTAATAAAAATCAATTTTACAACATAGATTATTTATGCAAATCTTAGATAACTATTAAATTTCTCGAAAGCTATCATATATTTTTTAAAACTTTAACTACTTTACAATATAGGGCCAATGTAATTAATAATAATCAATTTTACTACATAGATTAATTATGCAAATCTTAGATAACTTTTAAATTTCTCGAAAGCTATCATATATTTTGAAAAATTTTCAACTATTTTACAATATAAGACCAATATAATTATTAAAAACCAATTTTACAACATGGATTATTTATACAAATCTTAGATAACTTTTAAAATTCTCGAAATTATCATATATTTCGAATAACTTTTAACTATTTTACAATTTGGTGCCAATATTATTAATAAAATTCAATTTTTCTACATAGATTAATTATGCAAATCTTAGATAACTTTTTAAATTCTCGAAAGTTATAATATATTTGGAAAAACTTTTAACTATTTTACAATATGGGGCCAATATAATTAATAAAAATCAATTTTACTACATAGATTAATTATGCAAATCTTAGATAACTTTTAAATTTCTCGAAGGCTATCATATATTTTGAAAAACTTTAACTACTTTACAATATGGGGTCAATATAATTAATAAAAATCAATTTTACTACATAGATTAATTATGCAAATCTTAGATAACTTTTAAATATCTCGAAATCTATCATACATTTAAAAAAATTTTCAACTATTTTACAATATAGGGCCAATATAAAAAATAAAAATCAATTATACAACATAGATTATTTATACAAATCTTAGATAACCTTTAAATTTTTGGGAATCTATCAGATATTTTGAAAAATTTTCAACTATTTTACAATATGGGGCCGTGTAATTAATAAAAATCAATTTGACAACATAGATTATTTATGCAAATCCTAGATAACTATTACGTTTTTCAAAAGCCATCGTATATTTTGAAAAATTTACAGCTATTTTACAATATAGGGCCAATATAATTATTAAAAATCAATTTTACTACATAGATTGATTATGCAAATTTTAATAACTTTTAATTTTCTGGAAAGCTATCACATATTTTGAAAATCTTTAACTACTTTACAATATGGGGTCAATGTAATTAATTAAAATCAACTTTACAACATAGATTATTTATGCAAATCTTAGATAACTTTTAAATTTCTCGAAAGCTATCATGTATTTTGAACAATTTTCAACTATTTTACAATATAGGGCCAATATAATTATTAAAAATCAATTTTACTACATAGATTGATTATGCAAATTTTAGATAACTTTTAATTTTCTGGAAAGCTATCATATATTTTGAAAAACTTTAACTACTTTACAATATGGGGTCAATGTAATTAATTAAAATCAATTTTACTACATAGATTAATTATGCAAATCTTAGATAACTTTTAAATTTCTCGAAAGCTATCATATATTTTGAAAACTTTTCAACTATTTTACAATATAGGGCCAATTTAATTAATAAAAACCAATTTTACAAAATAGATTATTTATACAAATCTTAGATAACTTTTAAAATTCTCGGAAGTTATAATATATTTGGAAACACTTTAACTACTTTACAATATGGGGCCAATGTAATTAATAAAAATCAATTGTTCTACATAGATTAATTATGCAAATCTTAGATAACTATTAAATTTCTCAAAAGCTATCTTATATTTTGAAAAATTTCAGCTATTTTACAATATGGGGCCAATGTAATTAATAAAAATCAATTTGACAACATAGATTATTTATACAAATCTTAGATAACTTTTAAATTTTTGGGAAGCTATCATATATTTTGAAAAACTTTAACTACTTTACAATATGGGGCCAATGTAATTAATAAAAATCAATTTGAAAACATAGATTATTTAAGCAAATCTTAGATAACTATTAAATTTCTCAAAAGTTATCGTATATTTTAAAAACTTTCAACTATTTTACAATATGGGCCAATATAATTAATAAAAATCAATTTTACAACGTAGATTATTTTTGCAAATCATAGATAACTATTAAATTTCTCGAAAGTAATCGTCTATTTTGAAAAAATTTCAGCTATTTTACAATATAGAGCCAATATAATTAATAAAAACCAATTTTACAACATAGATTATTTATGCAAATCTTAGATAACTTTTAAATTTCTCGAAAGCTATCATATATTTTGAAAAACTTTTAATTATTTTACAATATGGGGCCAATGTAATTACTAAAAATCAATTGTTCTACATAGATGAATTATGCAAATCTTAGATAACTATTAAATTTCTCAAAAGTTATCGTATATTTTAAAAATTTTCAAGTATTTTACAATATGGGGCCAATATAATTAATAAAAATCAATTTTACTACATAGATTAATTCTGCAAATCTTAGATAACTTTTAAATATCTCGAAATCCATCATACATTTAAAAAAATTTTCAACTATTTTACAATATAGGGCCAATATAAAAAATAAAAATCAATTTTACAACATAGATTATTTATACAAATCTTAGATAACCTTTAAAATTCTGGAAAGCTATCACATATTTTGAAAAACTTTCAACTATTTTACAATATGGGCCAATATAATTAATAAAAACCAATTTTACAACATAGATTATTTATACAAATCTTAGATAACTTTTAAAATTCTCGAAAGTTATAATATATTTGGAAATACTTTTAACTATTTTACATTATGGGGCCAATGTAATTAATAAAAATCAATTTTATTACATAGATTAATTATGCAAATCTTAACCAAAATTCTCGAAATTATCATATATTTCGAATAACTTTTAACTATTTTACAATTTGGTGCCAATATTATTAATAAAAATCAATTTTTCTACATAGATTAATTATGCAAATCTTAGATAACATTTTAAATTCTCGAAAGTTATAATATATTTGGAAATACTTTTAACTATTTTACATTATGGGGCCAATGTAATTAATAAAAATCAATTTTATTACATAGATTAATTATGCAAATCTTAACCAAAATTCTCGAAAGTTATCATATATTTTGAAAAACTTTTAACTATTTTACAATATGGGGCCAATATAATTAATAAAAATCAATTTTACAACATAGATTATTTATACTAATCTTAAATAACTTTTAATATTCTCGTAAGTTGTCATATATTTTTAAAAACTTATAACTATTTTACAATATAGGGCCAATATAATTAATAAAAATCAATTTTACTACATAGATTAATTATGCAAATCTTAGATAACTTTTAAATTACTCGAAAGCTATCAAATATTTTGAAACACTTTTGACTATTTTACAATCTGGGGCCAATGTAATTAATAAAAATCAATTTGACAACATAGATTATTTGCGCAAATCTTAGATAACTATTAAATTTCCTAAAAGTTATCGTATATTTTGAAAAATTTTCAGCTTTTTTACAATATAGGGCCAATATAATTAATAAAAATTAATTTGACAACATAGATTAATTATGCAAATTTTAGATAACTTTTAAATTTCTCAAAAGTTATCCTTTATTTTGAAAAACTTTCAACTATTTTACAATATGGGGCCAATATAATTAATTAAAAACAATTTGACAACATAGATTATTTATGCAAATCTTAGATAACTATTAAATTTCTCGAAAGCTATCATATATTTTGAAAAACTTTAACTACTTTACAATATGGGGCCAAAGTAATTAATAAAAATCAATTGGACAACATAGATTAATTATGCAAATTTTAGATAACTTTTAAATTTCTCAAAAGTTATCCTGTATTTTGAAAAACTTTCAACTATTTTACAATATGGGGCCAATATAATTAATAAAAATCAATTTTACAACATAGATTATTTATGCTAATCTTAGATAACTTTTAAATTTCTCGAAAGCTATCATGTATTTGGAAAAAATTTAACTACTTTACAATATGGGGCCAATGTAATTAATAAAAATCAATTTGACAACATAGATTATTTATACAAATCTTAGATAACTTTTAAAATTCTCGAAAGTTATCGTATATTTTAAAAACTTTTAACTATTTTACAATATGGGGCCAATATAATTAATTAAAAACAATTTGACAACATAGATTATTTATGCAAATCTTAGATAACTTTTAAATTTCAGGGAAGCTATCATATATTTTGAAAAACTTTAACTACTTTACAATATGGGGGCAATGTAATTAATAAAAATCAATTTGACAACATAGATTATTCACGCAAATCTTAGATAACTATTAAATTTCCCAAAAGTTATCGTATATTTTGAAAAACTTTCAAATATTTTACAATATAGGGCCAAAATAATTAATAAAAATCAATTTTACGACATAGATTATTTATGCAAATCTTAGATAACTATTAAATTTCCCTAAAGTTATCCTATATTTTGAAAAATTTTCATTTATTATACAATATAGGGCCAATATAATTAATAAAAATCGACTTTACAACATAGATGATTTATGCAAATCTTAGATAACTTTTAAATTTCTCGAAAGCTATCACGTATTTTGAAAAATTTTCAGCTATTTTACAATATAGGGCCAATATAATTAATAAAAATCAATTTTACAACATAGATTATTTATGCAAATCTTAGATAACTATTAAATTTCTCGAAAGCTATCATATATTTTTGAAAACTTTAACTACTTTACAATATAGGGCCAATGTAATTAATAATAATCAATTTTACTACATAGATTAATTATGCAAATCTTAGATAACTTTTAAATTTCTCGAAAGCTATCATATATTTTGAAAAATTTTCAACTATTTTACAATATAAGACCAATATAATTATTAAAAACCAATTTTACAACATGGATTATTTATACAAATCTTAGATAACTTTTAAAATTCTCGAAATTATCATATATTTCGAATAACTTTTAACTATTTTACAATATGGTGCCAATATTATTAATAAAAATCAATTTTTCTACATAGATTATTTATGCATATCTTTGATAACTATTAAGTTTCTCAAAAGTTATCGCATATTTTGAAAAACTTTTAACTATTTTACAATATAGGGCCAATATAATTAATAAAAATCAATTTTACTACATAGATGAATTATGCAAATTTTAGATAACTTTTAAATTTCACAAAAGCTAACTTATATTTTGAAAAACTTTCAACTATTTTACAATATGGGCCAATATAATTAATAAAAATCAATTTTACTACATAGATTAATTATTCAAATATTAGATAACTTTTAATTTTCTGGAAAGCTATCATATATTTTTGAAAACTTTAACTACTTTACAATATAGGGCCAATGTAATTAATAATAATCAATTTTACTACATAGATTAATTATGCAAATCTTAGATAACTTTTAAATTTCTCGAAAGCTATCATATATTTTGAAAAACTTTTGACTATTTTACAATCTGGGGCCAATGTAATTAATAAAAATCAATTTGACAACATAGATTATTTGCGCAAATCTTAGATAACTATTAAATTTCCCAAAAGTTATCGTATATGTTGAAAAATTTTCAGCTTTTTTACAATATAGGGCCAATATAATTAATAAAAATTAATTTGACAACATAGATTAATTATGCAAATTTTAGATAACTTTTAAATTTCTCAAAAGTTATCCTTTATTTTGAAAAACTTTCAACTATTTTACAATATGGGGCCAATATAATTAATTAAAAACAATTTGACAACATAGATTATTTATGCAAATCTTAGATAACTATTAAATTTCTCGAAAGCTATCATATATTTTGAAAAACTTTAACTACTTTACAATATGGGGCCAAAGTAATTAATAAAAATCAATTGGACAACATAGATTAATTATTCAAATTTTAGATAACTTTTAAATTTCTCAAAAGTTATCCTGTATTTTGAAAAACTTTCAACTATTTTACAATATGGGGCCAATATAATTAATAAAAATCAATTTTACAACATAGATTATTTATGCTAATCTTAGATAACTTTTAAATTTCTCGAAAGCTATCATGTATTTGGAAAAAATTTATCTACTTTACAATATGGGGCCAATGTAATTAATAAAAATCAATTTGACAACATAGATTATTTATACAAATCTTAGATAACTTTTAAAATTCTCGAAAGTTATCGTATATTTTGAAAAACTTTTAACTATTTTACAATATGGGGCCAATATAATTAATTAAAAACAATTTGACAACATAGATTATTTATGCAAATCTTAGATAACTATTAAATTTCTCGAAAGCTATCATATATTTTGAAAAACTTTAACTACTTTACAATATGGGGCCAAAGTAATTAATAAAAATCAATTGGACAACATAGATTAATTATGCAAATTTTAGATAACTTTTAAATTTCTCAAAAGTTATCCTGTATTTTGAAAAACTTTCAACTATTTTACAATATGGGGCCAATATAATTAATAAAAATCAATTTTACAACATAGATTATTTATGCTAATCTTAGATAACTTTTAAATTTCTCGAAAGCTATCATGTATTTGGAAAAAATTTAACTACTTTACAATATGGGGCCAATGTAATTAATAAAAATCAATTTGACAACATAGATTATTTATACAAATCTTAGATAACTTTTAAAATTCTCGAAAGTTATCGTATATTTTGAAAAACTTTTAACTATTTTACAATATGGGGCCAATATAATTAATTAAAAACAATTTGACAACATAGATTATTTATGCAAATCTTAGATAACTTTTAAATTTCAGGGAAGCTATCATATATTTTGAAAAACTTTAACTACTTTACAATATGGGGGCAATGTAATTAATAAAAATCAATTTGACAACATAGATTATTCACGCAAATCTTAGATAACTATTAAATTTCCCAAAAGTTATCGTATATTTTGAAAAACTTTCAAATATTTTACAATATAGGGCCAAAATAATTAATAAAAATCAATTTTACGACATAGATTATTTATGCAAATCTTAGATAACTATTAAATTTCCCTAAAGTTATCCTATATTTTGAAAAATTTTCATTTATTATACAATATAGGGCCAATATAATTAATAAAAATCGACTTTACAACATAGATGATTTATGCAAATCTTAGATAACTTTTAAATTTCTCGAAAGCTATCACGTATTTTGAAAAATTTTCAGCTATTTTACAATATAGGGCCAATATAATTAATAAAAATCAATTTTACAACATAGATTATTTATGCAAATCTTAGATAACTATTAAATTTCTCGAAAGCTATCATATATTTTTGAAAACTTTAACTACTTTACAATATAGGGCCAATGTAATTAATAATAATCAATTTTACTACATAGATTAATTATGCAAATCTTAGATAACTTTTAAATTTCTCGAAAGCTATCATATATTTTGAAAAATTTTCAACTATTTTACAATATAAGACCAATATAATTATTAAAAACCAATTTTACAACATGGATTATTTATACAAATCTTAGATAACTTTTAAAATTCTCGAAATTATCATATATTTCGAATAACTTTTAACTATTTTACAATATGGTGCCAATATTATTAATAAAAATCAATTTTTCTACATAGATTATTTATGCATATCTTTGATAACTATTAAGTTTCTCAAAAGTTATCGCATATTTTGAAAAACTTTTAACTATTTTACAATATAGGGCCAATATAATTAATAAAAATCAATTTTACTACATAGATGAATTATGCAAATTTTAGATAACTTTTAAATTTCACAAAAGCTAACTTATATTTTGAAAAACTTTCAACTATTTTACAATATGGGCCAATATAATTAATAAAAATCAATTTTACTACATAGATTAATTATTCAAATATTAGATAACTTTTAATTTTCTGGAAAGCTATCATATATTTTTGAAAACTTTAACTACTTTACAATATAGGGCCAATGTAATTAATAATAATCAATTTTACTACATAGATTAATTATGCAAATCTTAGATAACTTTTAAATTTCTCGAAAGCTATCATATATTTTGAAAAACTTTTGACTATTTTACAATCTGGGGCCAATGTAATTAATAAAAATCAATTTGACAACATAGATTATTTGCGCAAATCTTAGATAACTATTAAATTTCCCAAAAGTTATCGTATATGTTGAAAAATTTTCAGCTTTTTTACAATATAGGGCCAATATAATTAATAAAAATTAATTTGACAACATAGATTAATTATGCAAATTTTAGATAACTTTTAAATTTCTCAAAAGTTATCCTTTATTTTGAAAAACTTTCAACTATTTTACAATATGGGGCCAATATAATTAATTAAAAACAATTTGACAACATAGATTATTTATGCAAATCTTAGATAACTATTAAATTTCTCGAAAGCTATTATATATTTTGAAAAACTTTAACTACTTTACAATATGGGGCCAAAGTAATTAATAAAAATCAATTGGACAACATAGATTAATTATTCAAATTTTAGATAACTTTTAAATTTCTCAAAAGTTATCCTGTATTTTGAAAAACTTTCAACTATTTTACAATATGGGGCCAATATAATTAATAAAAATCAATTTTACAACATAGATTATTTATGCTAATCTTAGATAACTTTTAAATTTCTCGAAAGCTATCATGTATTTGGAAAAAATTTAACTACTTTACAATATGGGGCCAATGTAATTAATAAAAATCAATTTGACAACATAGATTATTTATACAAATCTTAGATAACTTTTAAAATTCTCGAAAGTTATCGTATATTTTGAAAAACTTTTAACTATTTTACAATATGGGGCCAATATAATTAATTAAAAACAATTTGACAACATAGATTATTTATGCAAATCTTAGATAACTATTAAATTTCCCAAAAGTTATCGTATATTTTGAAAAACTTTCAAATATTTTACAATATAGGGCCAAAATAATTAATAAAAATCAATTTTACGACATAGATTATTTATGCAAATCTTAGATAACTATTAAATTTCCCTAAAGTTATCCTATATTTTGAAAAATTTTCAGTTATTATACAATATAGGGCCAATATAATTAATAAAAATCGACTTTACAACATAGATGATTTATGCAAATCTTAGATAACTTTTAAATTTCTCGAAAGCTATCACGTATTTTGAAAAATTTTCAGCTATTTTACAATATAGGGCCAATATAATTAATAAAAATCAATTTTACAACATAGATTATTTATGCAAATCTTAGATAACTATTAAATTTCTCGAAAGCTATCATATATTTTTTAAAACTTTAACTACTTTACAATATAGGGCCAATGTAATTAATAATAATCAATTTTACTACATAGATTAATTATGCAAATCTTAGATAACTTTTAAATTTCTCGAAAGCTATCATATATTTTGAAAAATTTTCAACTATTTTACAATATAAGACCAATATAATTATTAAAAACCAATTTTACAACATGGATTATTTATACAAATCTTAGATAACTTTTAAAATTCTCGAAATTATCATATATTTCGAATAACTTTTAACTATTTTACAATATGGTGCCAATATTATTAATAAAAATCAATTTTTCTACATAGATTATTTATGCATATCTTTGATAACTATTAAGTTTCTCAAAAGTTATCGCATATTTTGAAAAACTTTTAACTATTTTACAATATAGGGCCAATATAATTAATAAAAATCAATTTTACTACATAGATGAATTATGCAAATTTTAGATAACTTTTAAATTTCACAAAAGCTAACTTATATTTTGAAAAACTTTCAACTATTTTACAATATGGGCCAATATAATTAATAAAAATCAATTTTACTACATAGATTAATTATTCAAATATTAGATAACTTTTAATTTTCTGGAAAGCTATCATATATTTTTGAAAACTTTAACTACTTTACAATATAGGGCCAATGTAATTAATAATAATCAATTTTACTACATAGATTAATTATGCAAATCTTAGATAACTTTTAAATTTCTCGAAAGCTATCATATATTTTGAAAAATTTTCAACTATTTTACAATATAAGACCAATATAATTATTAAAAACCAATTTTACAACATGGATTATTTATACAAATCTTAGATAACTTTTAAAATTCTCGAAATTATCATACATTTCGAATAACTTTTAACTATTTTACAATTTGGTGCCAATATTATTAATAAAAATCAATTTTTCTACATAGATTAATTATGCAAATCTTAGATAACTTTTTAAATTCTCGAAAGTTATAATATATTTGGAAAAACTTTTAACTATTTTACAATATGGGGCCAATATAATTAATAAAAATCAATTTTACTACATAGATTAATTATGCAAATCTTAGATAACTTTTAAATTTCTCGAAGGCTATCATATATTTTGAAAAACTTTAACTACTTTACAATATGGGGTCAATATAATTAATAAAAATCAATTTTACTACATAGATTAATTATGCAAATCTTAGATAACTTTTAAATATCTCGAAATCTATCATACATTTAAAAAAATTTTCAACTATTTTACAATATAGGGCCAATATAAAAAATAAAAATCAATTATACAACATAGATTATTTATACAAATCTTAGATAACCTTTAAATTTTTGGGAATCTATCAGATATTTTGAAAAATTTTCAACTATTTTACAATATGGGGCCGTGTAATTAATAAAAATCAATTTGACAACATAGATTATTTATGCAAATCCTAGATAACTATTACGTTTTTCAAAAGCCATCGTATATTTTGAAAAATTTACAGCTATTTTACAATATAGGGCCAATATAATTATTAAAAATCAATTTTACTACATAGATTGATTATGCAAATTTTAATAACTTTTAATTTTCTGGAAAGCTATCACATATTTTGAAAATCTTTAACTACTTTACAATATGGGGTCAATGTAATTAATTAAAATCAACTTTACAACATAGATTATTTATGCAAATCTTAGATAACTTTTAAATTTCTCGAAAGCTATCATGTATTTTGAACAATTTTCAACTATTTTACAATATAGGGCCAATATAATTATTAAAAATCAATTTTACTACATAGATTAATTATGCAAATCTTAGATAACTTTTAAATTTCTCGAAAGCTATCATATATTTTGAAAACTTTTCAACTATTTTACAATATAGGGCCAATTTAATTAATAAAAACCAATTTTACAAAATAGATTATTTATACAAATCTTAGATAACTTTTAAAATTCTCGGAAGTTATAATATATTTGGAAACACTTTAACTACTTTACAATATGGGGCCAATGTAATTAATAAAAATCAATTGTTCTACATAGATTAATTATGCAAATCTTAGATAACTATTAAATTTCTCAAAAGGTATCTTATATTTTGAAAAATTTCAGCTATTTTACAATATGGGGCCAATGTAATTAATAAAAATCAATTTGACAACATAGATTATTTATACAAATCTTAGATAACTTTTAAATTTTTGGGAAGCTATCATATATTTTGAAAAACTTTAACTACTTTACAATATGGGGCCAATGTAATTAATAAAAATCAATTTGAAAACATAGATTATTTAAGCAAATCTTAGATAACTATTAAATTTCTCAAAAGTTATCGTATATTTTAAAAACTTTCAACTATTTTACAATATGGGCCAATATAATTAATAAAAATCAATTTTACAACGTAGATTATTTTTGCAAATCATAGATAACTATTAAATTTCTCGAAAGTAATCGTCTATTTTGAAAAAATTTCAGCTATTTTACAATATAGAGCCAATATAATTAATAAAAACCAATTTTACAACATAGATTATTTATGCAAATCTTAGATAACTTTTAAATTTCTCGAAAGCTATCATATATTTTGAAAAACTTTTAATTATTTTACAATATGGGGCCAATGTAATTACTAAAAATCAATTGTTCTACATAGATGAATTATGCAAATCTTAGATAACTATTAAATTTCTCAAAAGTTATCGTATATTTTAAAAATTTTCAAGTATTTTACAATATGGGGGCAATATAATTAATAAAAATCAATTTTACTACATAGATTAATTCTGCAAATCTTAGATAACTTTTAAATATCTCGAAATCCATCATACATTTAAAAAAATTTTCAACTATTTTACAATATAGGGACAATATAAAAAATAAAAATCAATTTTACAACATAGATTATTTATACAAATCTTAGATAACCTTTAAAATTCTGGAAAGCTATCACATATTTTGAAAAACTTTCAACTATTTTACAATATGGGCCAATATAATTAATAAAAACCAATTTTACAACATAGATTATTTATACAAATCTTAGATAACTTTTAAAATTCTCGAAAGTTATAATATATTTGGAAATACTTTTAACTATTTTACATTATGGGGCCAATGTAATTAATAAAAATCAATTTTATTACATAGATTAATTATGCAAATCTTAACCAAAATTCTCGAAATTATCATATATTTCGAATAACTTTTAACTATTTTACAATTTGGTGCCAATATTATTAATAAAAATCAATTTTTCTACATAGATTAATTATGCAAATCTTAGATAACATTTTAAATTCTCGAAAGTTATAATATATTTGGAAATACTTTTAACTATTTTACATTATGGGGCCAATGTAATTAATAAAAATCAATTTTATTACATAGATTAATTATGCAAATCTTAACCAAAATTCTCGAAAGTTATCATATATTTTGAAAAACTTTTAACTATTTTACAATATGGGGCCAATATAATTAATAAAAATCAATTTTACAACATAGATTATTTATACTAATCTTAAATAACTTTTAATATTCTCGTAAGTTGTCATATATTTTTAAAAACTTATAACTATTTTACAATATAGGGCCAATATAATTAATAAAAATCAATTTTACTACATAGATTAATTATGCAAATCTTAGATAACTTTTAAATTACTCGAAAGCTATCAAATATTTTGAAAAACTTTTGACTATTTTACAATCTGGGGCCAATGTAATTAATAAAAATCAATTTGACAACATAGATTATTTGCGCAAATCTTAGATAACTATTAAATTTCCTAAAAGTTATCGTATATTTTGAAAAATTTTCAGCTTTTTTACAATATAGGGTCAATATAATAAATAAAAATTAATTTGACAACATAGATTAATTATGCAAATTTTAGATAACTTTTAAATTTCTCAAAAGTTATCCTTTATTTTGAAAAACTTTCAACTATTTTACAATATGGGGCCAATATAATTAATTAAAAACAATTTGACAACATAGATTATTTATGCAAATCTTAGATAACTATTAAATTTCTCGAAAGCTATCATATATTTTGAAAAACTTTAACTACTTTACAATATGGGGCCAAAGTAATTAATAAAAATCAATTGGACAACATAGATTAATTATACAAATTTTAGATAACTTTTAAATTTCTCAAAAGTTATCCTGTATTTTGAAAAACTTTCAACTATTTTACAATATGGGGCCAATATAATTAATAAAAATCAATTTTACAACATAGATTATTTATGCTAATCTTAGATAACTTTTAAATTTCTCGAAAGCTATCATGTATTTGGAAAAAATTTAACTACTTTACAATATGGGGCCAATGTAATTAATAAAAATCAATTTGACAACATAGATTATTTATACAAATCTTAGATAACTTTTAAAATTCTCGAAAGTTATCGTATATTTTGAAAAACTTTTAACTATTTTACAATATGGGGCCAATATAATTAATTAAAAACAATTTGACAACATAGTTTATTTATGCAAATCTTAGATAACTATTAAATTTCTCGAAAGCTATCATATATTTTGAAAAACTTTAACTACTTTACAATATGGGGCCAAAGTAATTAATAAAAATCAATTGGACAACATAGATTAATTATGCAAATTTTAGATAACTTTTAAATTTCTCAAAAGTTATCCTGTATTTTGAAAAACTTTCAACTATTTTACAATATGGGGCCAATATAATTAATAAAAATCAATTTTACAACATAGATTATTTATGCTAATCTTAGATAACTTTTAAATTTCTCGAAAGCTATCATGTATTTGGAAAAAATTTAACTACTTTACAATATGGGGCCAATGTAATTAATAAAAATCAATTTGACAACATAGATTATTTATACAAATCTTAGATAACTTTTAAAATTCTCGAAAGTTATCGTATATTTTGAAAAACTTTTAACTATTTTACAATATGGGGCCAATATAATTAATTAAAAACAATTTGACAACATAGATTATTTATGCAAATCTTAGATAACTTTTAAATTTCAGGGAAGCTATCATATATTTTGAAAAACTTTAACTACTTTACAATATGGGGGCAATGTAATTAATAAAAATCAATTTGACAACATAGATTATTCACGCAAATCTTAGATAACTATTAAATTTCCCAAAAGTTATCGTATATTTTGAAAAACTTTCAAATATTTTACAATATAGGGCCAAAATAATTAATAAAAATCAATTTTACGACATAGATTATTTATGCAAATCTTAGATAACTATTAAATTTCCCTAAAGTTATCCTATATTTTGAAAAATTTTCATTTATTATACAATATAGGGCCAATATAATTAATAAAAATCGACTTTACAACATAGATGATTTATGCAAATCTTAGATAACTTTTAAATTTCTCGAAAGCTATCACGTATTTTGAAAAATTTTCAGCTATTTTACAATATAGGGCCAATATAATTAATAAAAATCAATTTTACAACATAGATTATTTATGCAAATCTTAGATAACTATTAAATTTCTCGAAAGCTATCATATATTTTTGAAAACTTTAACTACTTTACAATATAGGGCCAATGTAATTAATAATAATCAATTTTACTACATAGATTAATTATGCAAATCTTAGATAACTTTTAAATTTCTCGAAAGCTATCATATATTTTGAAAAATTTTCAACTATTTTACAATATAAGACCAATATAATTATTAAAAACCAATTTTACAACATGGATTATTTATACAAATCTTAGATAACTTTTAAAATTCTCGAAATTATCATATATTTCGAATAACTTTTAACTATTTTACAATATGGTGCCAATATTATTAATAAAAATCAATTTTTCTACATAGATTATTTATGCATATCTTTGATAACTATTAAGTTTCTCAAAAGTTATCGCATATTTTGAAAAACTTTTAACTATTTTACAATATAGGGCCAATATAATTAATAAAAATCAATTTTACTACATAGATGAATTATGCAAATTTTAGATAACTTTTAAATTTCACAAAAGCTAACTTATATTTTGAAAAACTTTCAACTATTTTACAATATGGGCCAATATAATTAATAAAAATCAATTTTACTACATAGATTAATTATTCAAATATTAGATAACTTTTAATTTTCTGGAAAGCTATCATATATTTTTGAAAACTTTAACTACTTTACAATATAGGGCCAATGTAATTAATAATAATCAATTTTACTACATAGATTAATTATGCAAATCTTAGATAACTTTTAAATTTCTCGAAAGCTATCATATATTTTGAAAAACTTTTGACTATTTTACAATCTGGGGCCAATGTAATTAATAAAAATCAATTTGACAACATAGATTATTTGCGCAAATCTTAGATAACTATTAAATTTCCCAAAAGTTATCGTATATGTTGAAAAATTTTCAGCTTTTTTACAATATAGGGCCAATATAATTAATAAAAATTAATTTGACAACATAGATTAATTATGCAAATTTTAGATAACTTTTAAATTTCTCAAAAGTTATCCTTTATTTTGAAAAACTTTCAACTATTTTACAATATGGGGCCAATATAATTAATTAAAAACAATTTGACAACATAGATTATTTATGCAAATCTTAGATAACTATTAAATTTCTCGAAAGCTATTATATATTTTGAAAAACTTTAACTACTTTACAATATGGGGCCAAAGTAATTAATAAAAATCAATTGGACAACATAGATTAATTATTCAAATTTTAGATAACTTTTAAATTTCTCAAAAGTTATCCTGTATTTTGAAAAACTTTCAACTATTTTACAATATGGGGCCAATATAATTAATAAAAATCAATTTGACAACATAGATTATTTATACAAATCTTAGATAACTTTTAAAATTCTCGAAAGTTATCGTATATTTTGAAAAACTTTTAACTATTTTACAATATGGGGCCAATGTAATTAATAAAAATCAATTTGACAACATAGATTATTTATACAAATCTTAGATAACTTTTAAATTTCAGGGAAGCTATCATATATTTTGAAAAACTTTAACTACTTTACAATATGGGGGCAATGTAATTAATAAAAATCAATTTGACAACATAGATTATTCACGCAAATCTTAGATAACTATTAAATTTCCCAAAAGTTATCGTATATTTTGAAAAACTTTCAAATATTTTACAATATAGGGCCAAAATAATTAATAAAAATCAATTTTACGACATAGATTATTTATGCAAATCTTAGATAACTATTAAATTTCCCTAAAGTTATCCTATATTTTGAAAAATTTTCATTTATTATACAATATAGGGCCAATATAATTAATAAAAATCGACTTTACAACATAGATGATTTATGCAAATCTTAGATAACTTTTAAATTTCTCGAAAGCTATCACGTATTTTGAAAAATTTTCAGCTATTTTACAATATAGGGCCAATATAATTAATAAAAATCAATTTTACAACATAGATTATTTATGCAAATCTTAGATAACTATTAAATTTCTCGAAAGCTATCATATATTTTTGAAAACTTTAACTACTTTACAATATAGGGCCAATGTAATTAATAATAATCAATTTTACTACATAGATTAATTATGCAAATCTTAGATAACTTTTAAATTTCTCGAAAGCTATCATATATTTTGAAAAATTTTCAACTATTTTACAATATAAGACCAATATAATTATTAAAAACCAATTTTACAACATGGATTATTTATACAAATCTTAGATAACTTTTAAAATTCTCGAAATTATCATATATTTCGAATAACTTTTAACTATTTTACAATATGGTGCCAATATTATTAATAAAAATCAATTTTTCTACATAGATTATTTATGCATATCTTTGATAACTATTAAGTTTCTCAAAAGTTATCGCATATTTTGAAAAACTTTTAACTATTTTACAATATAGGGCCAATATAATTAATAAAAATCAATTTTACTACATAGATGAATTATGCAAATTTTAGATAACTTTTAAATTTCACAAAAGCTAACTTATATTTTGAAAAACTTTCAACTATTTTACAATATGGGCCAATATAATTAATAAAAATCAATTTTACTACATAGATTAATTATTCAAATATTAGATAACTTTTAATTTTCTGGAAAGCTATCATATATTTTTGAAAACTTTAACTACTTTACAATATAGGGCCAATGTAATTAATAATAATCAATTTTACTACATAGATTAATTATGCAAATCTTAGATAACTTTTAAATTTCTCGAAAGCTATCATATATTTTGAAAAACTTTTGACTATTTTACAATCTGGGGCCAATGTAATTAATAAAAATCAATTTGACAACATAGATTATTTGCGCAAATCTTAGATAACTATTAAATTTCCCAAAAGTTATCGTATATGTTGAAAAATTTTCAGCTTTTTTACAATATAGGGCCAATATAATTAATAAAAATTAATTTGACAACATAGATTAATTATGCAAATTTTAGATAACTTTTAAATTTCTCAAAAGTTATCCTTTATTTTGAAAAACTTTCAACTATTTTACAATATGGGGCCAATATAATTAATTAAAAACAATTTGACAACATAGATTATTTATGCAAATCTTAGATAACTATTAAATTTCTCGAAAGCTATTATATATTTTGAAAAACTTTAACTACTTTACAATATGGGGCCAAAGTAATTAATAAAAATCAATTGGACAACATAGATTAATTATTCAAATTTTAGATAACTTTTAAATTTCTCAAAAGTTATCCTGTATTTTGAAAAACTTTCAACTATTTTACAATATGGGGCCAATATAATTAATAAAAATCAATTTTACAACATAGATTATTTATGCTAATCTTAGATAACTTTTAAATTTCTCGAAAGCTATCATGTATTTGGAAAAAATTTAACTACTTTACAATATGGGGCCAATGTAATTAATAAAAATCAATTTGACAACATAGATTATTTATACAAATCTTAGATAACTTTTAAAATTCTCGAAAGTTATCGTATATTTTGAAAAACTTTTAACTATTTTACAATATGGGGCCAATATAATTAATTAAAAACAATTTGACAACATAGATTATTTATGCAAATCTTAGATAACTATTAAATTTCCCAAAAGTTATCGTATATTTTGAAAAACTTTCAAATATTTTACAATATAGGGCCAAAATAATTAATAAAAATCAATTTTACGACATAGATTATTTATGCAAATCTTAGATAACTATTAAATTTCCCTAAAGTTATCCTATATTTTGAAAAATTTTCAGTTATTATACAATATAGGGCCAATATAATTAATAAAAATCGACTTTACAACATAGATGATTTATGCAAATCTTAGATAACTTTTAAATTTCTCGAAAGCTATCACGTATTTTGAAAAATTTTCAGCTATTTTACAATATAGGGCCAATATAATTAATAAAAATCAATTTTACAACATAGATTATTTATGCAAATCTTAGATAACTATTAAATTTCTCGAAAGCTATCATATATTTTTTAAAACTTTAACTACTTTACAATATAGGGCCAATGTAATTAATAATAATCAATTTTACTACATAGATTAATTATGCAAATCTTAGATAACTTTTAAATTTCTCGAAAGCTATCATATATTTTGAAAAATTTTCAACTATTTTACAATATAAGACCAATATAATTATTAAAAACCAATTTTACAACATGGATTATTTATACAAATCTTAGATAACTTTTAAAATTCTCGAAATTATCATATATTTCGAATAACTTTTAACTATTTTACAATATGGTGCCAATATTATTAATAAAAATCAATTTTTCTACATAGATTATTTATGCATATCTTTGATAACTATTAAGTTTCTCAAAAGTTATCGCATATTTTGAAAAACTTTTAACTATTTTACAATATAGGGCCAATATAATTAATAAAAATCAATTTTACTACATAGATGAATTATGCAAATTTTAGATAACTTTTAAATTTCACAAAAGCTAACTTATATTTTGAAAAACTTTCAACTATTTTACAATATGGGCCAATATAATTAATAAAAATCAATTTTACTACATAGATTAATTATTCAAATATTAGATAACTTTTAATTTTCTGGAAAGCTATCATATATTTTTGAAAACTTTAACTACTTTACAATATAGGGCCAATGTAATTAATAATAATCAATTTTACTACATAGATTAATTATGCAAATCTTAGATAACTTTTAAATTTCTCGAAAGCTATCATATATTTTGAAAAATTTTCAACTATTTTACAATATAAGACCAATATAATTATTAAAAACCAATTTTACAACATGGATTATTTATACAAATCTTAGATAACTTTTAAAATTCTCGAAATTATCATACATTTCGAATAACTTTTAACTATTTTACAATTTGGTGCCAATATTATTAATAAAAATCAATTTTTCTACATAGATTAATTATGCAAATCTTAGATAACTTTTTAAATTCTCGAAAGTTATAATATATTTGGAAAAACTTTTAACTATTTTACAATATGGGGCCAATATAATTAATAAAAATCAATTTTACTACATAGATTAATTATGCAAATCTTAGATAACTTTTAAATTTCTCGAAGGCTATCATATATTTTGAAAAACTTTAACTACTTTACAATATGGGGTCAATATAATTAATAAAAATCAATTTTACTACATAGATTAATTATGCAAATCTTAGATAACTTTTAAATATCTCGAAATCTATCATACATTTAAAAAAATTTTCAACTATTTTACAATATAGGGCCAATATAAAAAATAAAAATCAATTATACAACATAGATTATTTATACAAATCTTAGATAACCTTTAAATTTTTGGGAATCTATCAGATATTTTGAAAAATTTTCAACTATTTTACAATATGGGGCCGTGTAATTAATAAAAATCAATTTGACAACATAGATTATTTATGCAAATCCTAGATAACTATTACGTTTTTCAAAAGCCATCGTATATTTTGAAAAATTTACAGCTATTTTACAATATAGGGCCAATATAATTATTAAAAATCAATTTTACTACATAGATTGATTATGCAAATTTTAATAACTTTTAATTTTCTGGAAAGCTATCACATATTTTGAAAATCTTTAACTACTTTACAATATGGGGTCAATGTAATTAATTAAAATCAACTTTACAACATAGATTATTTATGCAAATCTTAGATAACTTTTAAATTTCTCGAAAGCTATCATGTATTTTGAACAATTTTCAACTATTTTACAATATAGGGCCAATATAATTATTAAAAATCAATTTTACTACATAGATTAATTATGCAAATCTTAGATAACTTTTAAATTTCTCGAAAGCTATCATATATTTTGAAAACTTTTCAACTATTTTACAATATAGGGCCAATTTAATTAATAAAAACCAATTTTACAAAATAGATTATTTATACAAATCTTAGATAACTTTTAAAATTCTCGGAAGTTATAATATATTTGGAAACACTTTAACTACTTTACAATATGGGGCCAATGTAATTAATAAAAATCAATTGTTCTACATAGATTAATTATGCAAATCTTAGATAACTATTAAATTTCTCAAAAGGTATCTTATATTTTGAAAAATTTCAGCTATTTTACAATATGGGGCCAATGTAATTAATAAAAATCAATTTGACAACATAGATTATTTATACAAATCTTAGATAACTTTTAAATTTTTGGGAAGCTATCATATATTTTGAAAAACTTTAACTACTTTACAATATGGGGCCAATGTAATTAATAAAAATCAATTTGAAAACATAGATTATTTAAGCAAATCTTAGATAACTATTAAATTTCTCAAAAGTTATCGTATATTTTAAAAACTTTCAACTATTTTACAATATGGGCCAATATAATTAATAAAAATCAATTTTACAACGTAGATTATTTTTGCAAATCATAGATAACTATTAAATTTCTCGAAAGTAATCGTCTATTTTGAAAAAATTTCAGCTATTTTACAATATAGAGCCAATATAATTAATAAAAACCAATTTTACAACATAGATTATTTATGCAAATCTTAGATAACTTTTAAATTTCTCGAAAGCTATCATATATTTTGAAAAACTTTTAATTATTTTACAATATGGGGCCAATGTAATTACTAAAAATCAATTGTTCTACATAGATGAATTATGCAAATCTTAGATAACTATTAAATTTCTCAAAAGTTATCGTATATTTTAAAAATTTTCAAGTATTTTACAATATGGGGGCAATATAATTAATAAAAATCAATTTTACTACATAGATTAATTCTGCAAATCTTAGATAACTTTTAAATATCTCGAAATCCATCATACATTTAAAAAAATTTTCAACTATTTTACAATATAGGGACAATATAAAAAATAAAAATCAATTTTACAACATAGATTATTTATACAAATCTTAGATAACCTTTAAAATTCTGGAAAGCTATCACATATTTTGAAAAACTTTCAACTATTTTACAATATGGGCCAATATAATTAATAAAAACCAATTTTACAACATAGATTATTTATACAAATCTTAGATAACTTTTAAAATTCTCGAAAGTTATAATATATTTGGAAATACTTTTAACTATTTTACATTATGGGGCCAATGTAATTAATAAAAATCAATTTTATTACATAGATTAATTATGCAAATCTTAACCAAAATTCTCGAAATTATCATATATTTCGAATAACTTTTAACTATTTTACAATTTGGTGCCAATATTATTAATAAAAATCAATTTTTCTACATAGATTAATTATGCAAATCTTAGATAACATTTTAAATTCTCGAAAGTTATAATATATTTGGAAATACTTTTAACTATTTTACATTATGGGGCCAATGTAATTAATAAAAATCAATTTTATTACATAGATTAATTATGCAAATCTTAACCAAAATTCTCGAAAGTTATCATATATTTTGAAAAACTTTTAACTATTTTACAATATGGGGCCAATATAATTAATAAAAATCAATTTTACAACATAGATTATTTATACTAATCTTAAATAACTTTTAATATTCTCGTAAGTTGTCATATATTTTTAAAAACTTATAACTATTTTACAATATAGGGCCAATATAATTAATAAAAATCAATTTTACTACATAGATTAATTATGCAAATCTTAGATAACTTTTAAATTACTCGAAAGCTATCAAATATTTTGAAAAACTTTTGACTATTTTACAATCTGGGGCCAATGTAATTAATAAAAATCAATTTGACAACATAGATTATTTGCGCAAATCTTAGATAACTATTAAATTTCCTAAAAGTTATCGTATATTTTGAAAAATTTTCAGCTTTTTTACAATATAGGGTCAATATAATAAATAAAAATTAATTTGACAACATAGATTAATTATGCAAATTTTAGATAACTTTTAAATTTCTCAAAAGTTATCCTTTATTTTGAAAAACTTTCAACTATTTTACAATATGGGGCCAATATAATTAATTAAAAACAATTTGACAACATAGATTATTTATGCAAATCTTAGATAACTATTAAATTTCTCGAAAGCTATCATATATTTTGAAAAACTTTAACTACTTTACAATATGGGGCCAAAGTAATTAATAAAAATCAATTGGACAACATAGATTAATTATACAAATTTTAGATAACTTTTAAATTTCTCAAAAGTTATCCTGTATTTTGAAAAACTTTCAACTATTTTACAATATGGGGCCAATATAATTAATAAAAATCAATTTTACAACATAGATTATTTATGCTAATCTTAGATAACTTTTAAATTTCTCGAAAGCTATCATGTATTTGGAAAAAATTTAACTACTTTACAATATGGGGCCAATGTAATTAATAAAAATCAATTTGACAACATAGATTATTTATACAAATCTTAGATAACTTTTAAAATTCTCGAAAGTTATCGTATATTTTGAAAAACTTTTAACTATTTTACATTATGGGGCCAATATAATTAATTAAAAACAATTTGACAACATAGATTATTTATGCAAATCTTAGATAACTTTTAAATTTCAGGGAAGCTATCATATATTTTGAAAAACTTTAACTACTTTACAATATGGGGGCAATGTAATTAATAAAAATCAATTTGACAACATAGATTATTCACGCAAATCTTAGATAACTATTAAATTTCCCAAAAGTTATCGTATATTTTGAAAAACTTTCAAATATTTTACAATATAGGGCCAAAATAATTAATAAAAATCAATTTTACGACATAGATTATTTATGCAAATCTTAGATAACTATTAAATTTCCCTAAAGTTATCCTATATTTTGAAAAATTTTCAGTTATTATACAATATAGGGCCAATATAATTAATAAAAATCGATTTTACAACATAGATGATTTATGCAAATCTTAGATAACTTTTAAATTTCTCGAAAGCTATCACGTATTTTGAAAAATTTTCAGCTATTTTACAATATAGGGCCAATATAATTAATAAAAATCAATTTTACAACATAGATTATTTATGCAAATCTTAGATAACTATTAAATTTCTCGAAAGCTATCATATATTTTTTAAAACTTTAACTACTTTACAATATAGGGCCAATGTAATTAATAATAATCAATTTTACTACATAGATTAATTATGCAAATCTTAGATAACTTTTAAATTTCTCGAAAGCTATCATATATTTTGAAAAATTTTCAACTATTTTACAATATAAGACCAATATAATTATTAAAAACCAATTTTACAACATGGATTATTTATACAAATCTTAGATAACTTTTAAAATTCTCGAAATTATCATATATTTCGAATAACTTTTAACTATTTTACAATATGGTGCCAATATTATTAATAAAAATCAATTTTTCTACATAGATTATTTATGCATATCTTTGATAACTATTAAGTTTCTCAAAAGTTATCGCATATTTTGAAAAACTTTAAACTATTTTACAATATACGGCCAATATAATTAATAAAAATCAATTTTACTACATAGATGAATTATGCAAATTTTAGATAACTTTTAAATTTCACAAAAGCTAACTTATATTTTGAAAAACTTTCAACTATTTTACAATATGGGCCAATATAATTAATAAAAATCAATTTTACTACATAGATTAATTATTCAAATATTAGATAACTTTTAATTTTCTGGAAAGCTATCATATATTTTTGAAAACTTTAACTACTTTACAATATAGGGCCAATGTAATTAATAATAATCAATTTTACTACATAGATTAATTATGCAAATCTTAGATAACTTTTAAATTTCTCGAAAGCTATCATATATTTTGAAAAATTTTCAACTATTTTACAATATAAGACCAATATAATTATTAAAAACCAATTTTACAACATGGATTATTTATACAAATCTTAGATAACTTTTTAAATTCTCGAAAGTTATAATATATTTGGAAAAACTTTTAACTATTTTACAATATGGGGCCAATATAATTAATAAAAATCAATTTTACTACATAGATTAATTATGCAAATCTTAGATAACTTTTAAATTTCTCGAAGGCTATCATATATTTTGAAAAACTTTAACTACTTTACAATATGGGGTCAATATAATTAATAAAAATCAATTTTACTACATAGATGAATTATGCAAATTTTAGATAACTTTTAAATTTCACAAAAGCTAACTTATATTTTGAAAAACTTTCAACTATTTTACAATATGGGCCAATATAATTAATAAAAATCAATTTTACTACATAGATTAATTATTCAAATATTAGATAACTTTTAAATTTTTAGGAATCTATCAGATATTTTGAAAAATTTTCAACTATTTTACAATATGGGGCCGTGTAATTAATAAAAATCAATTTGACAACATAGATTATTTATGCAAATCCTAGATAACTATTACGTTTTTCAAAAGACATCGTATATTTTGAAAAATTTACAGCTATTTTACAATATAGGGCCAATATAATTATTAAAAATCAATTTTACTACATAGATTGATTATGCAAATTTTAATAACTTTTAATTTTCTGGAAAGCTATCACATATTTTGAAAATCTTTAACTACTTTACAATATGGGGTCAATGTAATTAATTAAAATCAACTTTACAACATAGATTATTTATGCAAATCTTAGATAACTTTTAAATTTCTCGAAAGCTATCATGTATTTTGAACAATTTTCAACTATTTTACAATATAGGGCCAATATAATTATTAAAAATCAATTTTACTACATAGATTGATTATGCAAATATTAGATAACTTTTAATTTTCTGGAAAGCTATCATATATTTTTGAAAACTTTAACTACTTTACAATATAGGGCCAATGTAATTAATAATAATCAATTTTACTACATAGATTAATTATGCAAATCTTAGATAACTTTTAAATTTCTCGAAAGCTATCATATATTTTGAAAACTTTTCAACTATTTTACAATATAGGGTCAATTTAATTAATAAAAACCAATTTTACAAAATAGATTATTTATACAAATCTTAGATAACTTTTAAAATTCTCGGAAGTTATAATATATTTGGAAACACTTTAACTACTTTACAATATGGGGCCAATGTAATTAATAAAAATCAATTGTTCTACATAGATTAATTATGCAAATCTTAGATAACTATTAAATTTCTCAAAAGCTATCTTATATTTTGAAAAATTTCAGCTATTTTACAATATGGGGCCAATGTAATTAATAAAAATCAATTTGACAACATAGATTATTTATACAAATCTTAGATAACTTTTAAATTTTTGGAAAGCTATCATATATTTTGAAAAACTTTAACTACTTTACAATATGGGGCCAATGTAATTAATAAAAATCAATTTGAAAACATAGATTATTTAAGCAAATCTTAGATAACTATTAAATTTCTCAAAAGTTATCGTATATTTTAAAAACTTTCAACTATTTTACAATATGGGCCAATATAATTAATAAAAATCAATTTTACAACGTAGATTATTTTTGCAAATCATAGATAACTATTAAATTTCTAGAAAGTAATCGTCTATTTTGAAAAAATTTCAGCTATTTTACAATATAGAGCCAATATAATAAATAAAAACCAATTTTACAACATAGATTATTTATGCAAATCTTAGATAACTTTTAAATTTCTCGAAAGCTATCATATATTTTGAAAAACTTTTAATTATTTTACAATATGGGGCCAATGTAATTACTAAAAATCAATTGTTCTACATAGATGAATTATGCAAATCTTAGATAACTATTAAATTTCTCAAAAGTTATCGTATATTTTAAAAATTTTCAAGTATTTTACAATATGGGGCCAATATAATTAATAAAAATCAATTTTACTACATAGATTAATTCTGCAAATCTTAGATAACTTTTAAATATCTCGAAATCCATCATACATTTAAAAAAATTTTCAACTATTTTACAATATAGGGCCAATATAATTAATAAAAATCAATTTTACAACATAGATTATTTATACAAATCTTAGATAACTTTTAAAATTCTCGAAAGTTATAATATATTTGGAAATACTTTTAACTATTTTACATTATGGGGCCAATGTAATTAATAAAAATCAATTTTATTACATAGATTAATTATGCAAATCTTAACCAAAATTCTCGAAATTATCATATATTTCGAATAACTTTTAACTATTTTACAATTTGGTGCCAATATTATTAATAAAAATCAATTTTTCTACATAGATTAATTATGCAAATCTTAGATAACTTTTTAAATTCTCGAAAGTTATAATATATTTGGAAATACTTTTAACTATTTTACATTATGGGGCCAATGTAATTAATAAAAATCAATTTTATTACATAGATTAATTATGCAAATCTTAACCAAAATTCTCGAAAGTTATCATATATTTTGAAAAACTTTTAACTATTTTACAATATGGGGCCAATATAATTAATAAAAATCAATTTTACAACATAGATTATTTATACTAATCTTAAATAACTTTTAATATTCTCGTAAGTTGTCATATATTTTTAAAAACTTATAACTATTTTACAATATAGGGCCAATATAATTAATAAAAATCAATTTTACTACATAGATTAATTATGCAAATCTTAGATAACTTTTAAATTACTCGAAAGCTATCAAATATTTTGAAAAACTTTTGACTATTTTACAATCTGGGGCCAATGTAATTAATAAAAATGAATTTGACAACATAGATTATTTGCGCAAATCTTAGATAACTATTAAATTTCCTAAAAGTTATCGTATATTTTGAAAAATTTTCAGCTTTTTTACAATATAGGGCCAATATAATTAATAAAAATTAATTTGACAACATAGATTAATTATGCAAATTTTAGATAACTTTTAAATTTCTCAAAAGTTATCCTTTATTTTGAAAAACTTTCAACTATTTTACAATATGGGGCCAATATAATTAATTAAAAACAATTTGACAACATAGATTATTTATGCAAATCTTAGATAACTATTAAATTTCTCGAAAGCTATCATATATTTTGAAAAACTTTAACTACTTTACAATATGGGGCCAAAGTAATTAATAAAAATCAATTGGACAACATAGATTAATTATGCAAATTTTAGATAACTTTTAAATTTCTCAAAAGTTATCCTGTATTTTGAAAAACTTTCAACTATTTTACAATATGGGGCCAATATAATTAATAAAAATCAATTTTACAACATAGATTATTTATGCTAATCTTAGATAACTTTTAAATTTCTCGAAAGCTATCATGTATTTGGAAAAAATTTAACTACTTTACAATATGGGGCCAATGTAATTAATAAAAATCAATTTGACAACATAGATTATTTATACAAATCTTAGATAACTTTTAAAATTCTCGAAAGTTATCGTATATTTTGAAAAACTTTTAACTATTTTACAATATGGGGCCAATATAATTAATTAAAAACAATTTGACAACATAGATTATTTATGCAAATCTTAGATAACTTTTAAATTTCAGGGAAGCTATCATATATTTTGAAAAACTTTAACTACTTTACAATATGGGGGCAATGTAATTAATAAAAATCAATTTGACAACATAGATTATTCACGCCAATCTTAGATAACTATTAAATTTCCCAAAAGTTATCGTATATTTTGAAAAACTTTCAAATATTTTACAATATAGGGCCAAAATAATTAATAAAAATCAATTTTACGACATAGATTATTTATGCAAATCTTAGATAACTATTAAATTTCCCTAAAGTTATCCTATATTTTGAAAAATTTTCAGTTATTATACAATATAGGGCCAATATAATTAATAAAAATCGACTTTACAACATAGATGATTTATGCAAATCTTAGATAACTTTTAAATTTCTCGAAAGCTATCACGTATTTTGAAAAATTTTCAGCTATTTTACAATATAGGGCCAATATAATTAATAAAAATCAATTTTACAACATAGATTATTTATGCAAATCTTAGATAACTATTAAATTTCTCGAAAGCTATCATATATTTTTTAAAACTTTAACTACTTTACAATATAGGGCCAATGTAATTAATAATAATCAATTTTACTACATAGATTAATTATGCAAATCTTAGATAACTTTTAAATTTCTCGAAAGCTATCATATATTTTGAAAAATTTTCAACTATTTTACAATATAAGACCAATATAATTATTAAAAACCAATTTTACAACATGGATTATTTATACAAATCTTAGATAACTTTTAAAATTCTCGAAATTATCATATATTTCGAATAACTTTTAACTATTTTACAATATGGTGCCAATATTATTAATAAAAATCAATTTTTCTACATAGATTATTTATGCATATCTTTGATAACTATTAAGTTTCTCAAAAGTTATCGCATATTTTGAAAAACTTTTAACTATTTTACAATATAGGGCCAATATAATTAATAAAAATCAATTTTACTACGTAGATGAATTATGCAAATTTTAGATAACTTTTAAATTTCACAAAAGCTAACTTATATTTTGAAAAACTTTCAACTATTTTACAATATGGGCCAATATAATTAATAAAAATCAATTTTACTACATAGATTAATTATTCAAATATTAGATAACTTTTAATTTTCTGGAAAGCTATCATATATTTTTGAAAACTTTAACTACTTTACAATATAGGGCCAATGTAATTAATAATAATCAATTTTACTACATAGATTAATTATGCAAATCTTAGATAACTTTTAAATTTCTCGAAAGCTATCATATATTTTGAAAAATTTTCAACTATTTTACAATATAAGACCAATATAATTATTAAAAACCAATTTTACAACATGGATTATTTATACAAATCTTAGATAACTTTTAAAATTCTCGAAATTATCATATATTTCGAATAACTTTTAACTATTTTACAATTTGGTGCCAATATTATTAATAAAAATCAATTTTTCTACATAGATTAATTATGCAAATCTTAGATAACTTTTTAAATTCTCGAAAGTTATAATATATTTGGAAAAACTTTTAACTATTTTACAATATGGGGCCAATATAATTAATAAAAATCAATTTTACTACATAGATTAATTATGCAAATCTTAGATAACTTTTAAATTTCTCGAAGGCTATCATATATTTTGAAAAACTTTAACTACTTTACAATATGGGGTTAATATAATTAATAAAAATCAATTTTACTACATAGATTAATTATGCAAATCTTAGATAACTTTTAAATATCTCGAAATCTATCATACATTTAAAAAAATTTTCAACTATTTTACAATATAGGGCCAATATAAAAAATAAAAATCAATTATACAACATAGATTATTTATACAAATCTTAGATAACCTTTAAATTTTTGGGAATCTATCAGATATTTTGAAAAATTTTCAACTATTTTACAATATGGGGCCGTGTAATTAATAAAAATCAATTTGACAACATAGATTATTTATGCAAATCCTAGATAACTATTACGTTTTTCAAAAGCCATCGTATATTTTGAAAAATTTACAGCTATTTTACAATATAGGGCCAATATAATTATTAAAAATCAATTTTACTACATAGATTGATTATGCAAATTTTAATAACTTTTAATTTTCTGGAAAGCTATCACATATTTTGAAAATCTTTAACTACTTTACAATATGGGGTCAATGTAATTAATTAAAATCAACTTTACAACGTAGATTATTTATGCAAATCTTAGATAACTTTTAAATTTCTCGAAAGCTATCATGTATTTTGAACAATTTTCAACTATTTTACAATATAGGGCCAATATAATTATTAAAAATCAATTTTACTACATAGATTAATTATGCAAATCTTAGATAACTTTTAAATTTCTCGAAAGCTATCATATATTTTGAAAACTTTTCAACTGTTTTACAATATAGGGCCAATTTAATTAATAAAAACCAATTTTACAAAATAGATTATTTATACAAATCTTAGATAACTTTTAAAATTCTCGGAAGTTATAATATATTTGGAAACACTTTAACTACTTTACAATATGGGGCCAATGTAATTAATAAAAATCAATTGTTCTACATAGATTAATTATGCAAATCTTAGATAACTATTAAATTTCTCAAAAGCTATCTTATATTTTGAAAAATTTCAGCTATTTTACAATATGGGGCCAATGTAATTAATAAAAATCAATTTGACAACATAGATTATTTATACAAATCTTAGATAACTTTTAAATTTTTGGGAAGCTATCATATATTTTGAAAAACTTTAACTACTTTACAATATGGGGCCAATGTAATTAATAAAAATCAATTTGAAAACATAGATTATTTAAGCAAATCTTAGATAACTATTAAATTTCTCAAAAGTTATCGTATATTTTAAAAACTTTCAACTATTTTACAATATGGGCCAATATAATTAATAAAAATCAATTTTACAACGTAGATTATTTTTGCAAATCATAGATAACTATTAAATTTCTCGAAAGTAATCGTCTATTTTGAAAAAATTTCAGCTATTTTACAATATAGAGCCAATATAATTAATAAAAACCAATTTTACAACATAGATTATTTATGCAAATCTTAGATAACTTTTAAATTTCTCGAAAGCTATCATATATTTTGAAAAACTTTTAATTATTTTACAATATGGGGCCAATGTAATTACTAAAAATCAATTGTTCTACATAGATGAATTATGCAAATCTTAGATAACTATTAAATTTCTCAAAAGTTATCGTATATTTTAAAAATTTTCAAGTATTTTACAATATGGGGCCAATATAATTAATAAAAATCAATTTTACTACATAGATTAATTCTGCAAATCTTAGATAACTTTTAAATATCTCGAAATCCATCATACCTTTAAAAAAATTTTCAACTATTTTACAATATAGGGACAATATAAAAAATAAAAATCAATTTTACAACATAGATTATTTATACAAATCTTAGATAACCTTTAAAATTCTGGAAAGCTATCACATATTTTGAAAAACTTTCAACTATTTTACAATATGGGCCAATATAATTAATAAAAACCAATTTTACAACATAGATTATTTATACAAATCTTAGATAACTTTTAAAATTCTCGAAAGTTATAATATATTTGGAAATACTTTTAACTATTTTACATTATGGGGCCAATGTAATTAATAAAAATCAATTTTATTACATAGATTAATTATGCAAATCTTAACCAAAATTCTCGAAATTATCATATATTTCGAATAACTTTTAACTATTTTACAATTTGGTGCCAATATTATTAATAAAAATCAATTTTTCTACATAGATTAATTATGCAAATCTTAGATAACATTTTAAATTCTCGAAAGTTATAATATATTTGGAAATACTTTTAACTATTTTACATTATGGGGCCAATGTAATTAATAAAAATCAATTTTATTACATAGATTAATTATGCAAATCTTAACCAAAATTCTCGAAAGTTATCATATATTTTGAAAAACTTTTAACTATTTTACAATATGGGGCCAATATAATTAATAAAAATCAATTTTACAACATAGATTATTTATACTAATCTTAAATAACTTTTAATATTCTCGTAAGTTGTCATATATTTTTAAAAACTTATAACTATTTTACAATATAGGGCCAATATAATTAATAAAAATCAATTTTACTACATAGATTAATTATGCAAATCTTAGATAACTTTTAAATTACTCGAAAGCTATCAAATATTTTGAAAAACTTTTGACTATTTTACAATCTGGGGCCAATGTAATTAATAAAAATCAATTTGACAACATAGATTATTTGCGCAAATCTTAGATAACTATTAAATTTCCTAAAAGTTATCGTATATTTTGAAAAATTTTCAGCTTTTTTACAATATAGGGCCAATATAATTAATAAAAATTAATTTGACAACATAGATTAATTATGCAAATTTTAGATAACTTTTAAATTTCTCAAAAGTTATCCTTTATTTTGAAAAACTTTCAACTATTTTACAATATGGGGCCAATATAATTAATTAAAATCAATTTGACAACATAGATTATTTATGCAAATCTTAGATAACTATTAAATTTCTCGAAAGCTATCATATATTTTGAAAAACTTTAACTACTTTACAATATGGGGCCAAAGTAATTAATAAAAATCAATTGGACAACATAGATTAATTATACAAATTTTAGATAACTTTTAAATTTCTCAAAAGTTATCCTGTATTTTGAAAAACTTTCAACTATTTTACAATATGGGGCCAATATAATTAATAAAAATCAATTTTACAACATAGATTATTTATGATAATCTTAGATAACTTTTAAATTTCTCGAAAGCTATCATGTATTTGGAAAAAATTTAACTACTTTACAATATGGGGCCAATGTAATTAATAAAAATCAATTTGACAACATAGATTATTTATACAAATCTTAGATAACTTTTAAAATTCTCGAAAGTTATCGTATATTTTGAAAAACTTTTAACTATTTTACATTATGGGGCCAATATAATTAATTAAAAACAATTTGACAACATAGATTATTTATGCAAATCTTAGATAACTTTTAAATTTCAGGGAAGCTATCATATATTTTGAAAAACTTTAACTACTTTACAATATGGGGGCAATGTAATTAATAAAAATCAATTTGACAACATAGATTATTCACGCAAATCTTAGATAACTATTAAATTTCCCAAAAGTTATCGTATATTTTGAAAAACTTTCAAATATTTTACAATATAGGGCCAAAATAATTAATAAAAATCAATTTTACGACATAGATTATTTATGCAAATCTTAGATAACTATTAAATTTCCCTAAAGTTATCCTATATTTTGAAAAATTTTCAGTTATTATACAATATAGGGCCAATATAATTAATAAAAATCGACTTTACAACATAGATGATTTATGCAAATCTTAGATAACTTTTAAATTTCTCGAAAGCTATCACGTATTTTGAAAAATTTTCAGCTATTTTACAATATAGGGCCAATATAATTAATAAAAATCAATTTTACAACATAGATTATTTATGCAAATCTTAGATAACTATTAAATTTCTCGAAAGCTATCAAATATTTTAAAAAACTTTATCTACTTTACAATATGGAGCCAATGTAATTAATTAAAATCAATTTTACAACATAGATTATTTATGCTAATTTTAAATAAATTTTAAATTTCTCAAAAGTTATCCTATATTTTGAAAGCTTTCAACTATTTTACAATACGGATCCAGTGTAATTAATAAAAATCAATTCTACAACACAGATTTTTTATGCAAATCTTAGATAACTATTAAATTTCTCGAAAGCTATCCTATATTTTGAAAAACTTTCAACTATTTTACAATCTGGGGCCAATATAATTAATAAAAATCAATTTTACAACATAGATTAATTATGCAAATCTTAGATAACTATTAAATTTCTCAAAAGTTATCGTATATTCTGAAAAATTTTCAAGTATTTTACAACATGGGGCCAATATAATTAATAAAAATCAATTTTTCTGCATAGATTAATTATGCAAATCTTAGATAACTTTTAAATTTCTCGAAAGCAATCTTATATTTTGAAAAACTTTTAACTATTTTACAATATGGGGCAAATGTAATTCATAAAAATCAATTTCACAACATAGATTATTTATTCAAATCTTAGATACCTTTTAAATTTCTCGAAAGCTATCATATATTTTTGAAAACTTTAACTACTTTACAATATAGGGCCAATGTAATTAATAATAATCAATTTTACTACATAGATTAATTATGCAAATCTTAGATAACTTTTAAATTTCTCGAAAGCTATCATATATTTTGAAAAATTTTCAACTATTTTACAATATAAGACCAATATAATTATTAAAAACCAATTTTACAACATGGATTATTTATACAAATCTTAGATAACTTTTAAAATTCTCGAAATTATCATATATTTCGAATAACTTTTAACTATTTTACAATATGGTGCCAATATTATTAATAAAAATCAATTTTTCTACATAGATTATTTATGCATATCTTTGATAACTATTAAGTTTCTCAAAAGTTATCGCATATTTTGAAAAACTTTTAACTATTTTACAATATAGGGCCAATATAATTAATAAAAATCAATTTTACTACATAGATGAATTATGCAAATTTTAGATAACTTTTAAATTTCACAAAAGCTAACTTATATTTTGAAAAACTTTCAACTATTTTACAATATGGGCCAATATAATTAATAAAAATCAATTTTACTACATAGATTAATTATTCAAATATTAGATAACTTTTAATTTTCTGGAAAGCTATCATATATTTTTGAAAACTTTAACTACTTTACAATATAGGGCCAATGTAATTAATAATAATCAATTTTACTACATAGATTAATTATGCAAATCTTAGATAACTTTTAAATTTCTCGAAAGCTATCATATATTTTGAAAAACTTTTGACTATTTTACAATCTGGGGCCAATGTAATTAATAAAAATCAATTTGACAACATAGATTATTTGCGCAAATCTTAGATAACTATTAAATTTCCCAAAAGTTATCGTATATTTTGAAAAATTTTCAGCTTTTTTACAATATAGGGCCAATATAATTAATAAAAATTAATTTGACAACATAGATTAATTATGCAAATTATAGATAACTTTTAAATTTCTCAAAAGTTATCCTTTATTTTGAAAAACTTTCAACTATTTTACAATATGGGGCCAATATAATTAATTAAAAACAATTTGACAACATAGATTATTTATGCAAATCTTAGATAACTATTAAATTTCTCGAAAGCTATCATATATTTTGAAAAACTTTAACTACTTTACAATATGGGGCCAAAGTAATTAATAAAAATCAATTGGACAACATAGATTAATTATGCAAATTTTAGATAACTTTTAAATTTCTCAAAAGTTATCCTGTATTTTGAAAAACTTTCAACTATTTTACAATATGGGGCCAATATAATTAATAAAAATCAATTTTACAACATAGATTATTTATGCTAATCTTAGATATCTTTTAAATTTCTCGAAAGCTATCATGTATTTGGAAAAAATTTAACTACTTTACAATATGGGGCCAATGTAATTAATAAAAATCAATTTGACAACATAGATTATTTATACAAATCTTAGATAACTTTTAAAATTCTCGAAAGTTATCGTATATTTTGAAAAACTTTTAACTATTTTACAATATGGGGCCAATATAATTAATTAAAAACAATTTGACAACATAGATTATTTATGCAAATCTTAGATAACTTTTAAATTTCAGGGAAGCTATCATATATTTTGAAAAACTTTAACTACTTTACAATATGGGGGCAATGTAATTAATAAAAATCAATTTGACAACATAGATTATTCACGCAAATCTTAGATAACTATTAAATTTCCCAAAAGTTATCGTATATTTTGAAAAACTTTCAAATATTTTACAATATAGGGCCAAAATAATTAATAAAAATCAATTTTACGACATAGATTATTTATGCTAATCTTAGATAACTATTAAATTTCCCTAAAGTTATCCTATATTTTGAAAAATTTTCAGTTATTATACAATATAGGGCCAATATAATTAATAAAAATCGACTTTACAACGTAGATTATTTTTGCAAATCATAGATAACTATTAAATTTCTCGAAAGTAATCGTCAATTTTGAAAAAATTTCAGCTATTTTACAATATAGAGCCAATATAATTAATAAAAACCAATTTTACAACATAGATTATTTATGCAAATCTTAGATAACTTTTAAATTTCTCGAAAGCTATCATATATTTTGAAAAACTTTTAATTATTTTACAATATGGGGCCAATGTAATTACTAAAAATCAATTGTTCTACATAGATGAATTATGCAAATCTTAGATAACTATTAAATTTCTCAAAAGTTATCGTATATTTTAAAAATTTTCAAGTATTTTACAATATGGGGCCAATATAATTAATAAAAATCAATTTTACTACATAGATTAATTCTGCAAATCTTAGATAACTTTTAAATATCTCGAAATCCATCATACATTTAAAAAAATTTTCAACTATTTTACAATATAGGGCCAATATAAAAAATAAAAATCAATTTTACAACATAGATTATTTATACAAATCTTAGATAACCTTTAAAATTCTGGAAAGCTATCACATATTTTGAAAAACTTTCAACTATTTTACAATATGGGCCAATATAATTAATAAAAACCAATTTTACAACATAGATTATTTATACAAATCTTAGATAACTTTTAAAATTCTCGAAAGTTATAATATATTTGGAAATACTTTTAACTATTTTACATTATGGGGCCAATGTAATTAATAAAAATCAATTTTATTACATAGATTAATTATGCAAATCTTAACCAAAATTCTCGAAATTATCATATATTTCGAATAACTTTTAACTATTTTACAATTTGGTGCCAATATTATTAATAAAAATCAATTTTTCTACATAGATTAATTATGCAAATCTTAGATAACTTTTTAAATTCTCGAAAGTTATAATATATTTGGAAATACTTTTAACTATTTTACATTATGGGGCCAATGTAATTAATAAAAATCAATTTTATTACATAGATTAATTATGCAAATCTTAACCAAAATTCTCGAAAGTTATCATATATTTTGAAAAACTTTTAACTATTTTACAATATGGGGCCAATATAATTAATAAAAATCAATTTTACAACATAGATTATTTATACTAATCTTAAATAACTTTTAATATTCTCGTAAGTTGTCATATATTTTTAAAAACTTATAACTATTTTACAATATAGGGCCAATATAATTAATAAAAATCAATTTTACTACATAGATTAATTATGCAAATCTTAGATAACTTTTAAATTACTCGAAAGCTATCAAATATTTTGAAAAACTTTTGACTATTTTACAATCTGGGGCCAATGTAATTAATAAAAATCAATTTGACAACATAGATTATTTGCGCAAATCTTAGATAACTATTAAATTTCCCAAAAGTTATCGTATATTTTGAAAAATTTTCAGCTTTTTTACAATATAGGGCCAATATAATTAATAAAAATTAATTTGACAACATAGATTAATTATGCAAATTTTAGATAACTTTTAAATTTCTCAAAAGTTATCCTTTATTTTGAAAAACTTTCAGCTATTTTACAATATGGGGCCAATATAATTAATTAAAAACAATTTGACAACATAGATTATTTATGCAAATCTTAGATAACTATTAAATTTCTCGAAAGCTATCATATATTTTGAAAAACTTTAACTACTTTACAATATGGGGCCAAAGTGATTAATAAAAATCAATTGGACAACATAGATTAATTATGCAAATTTTAGATAACTTTTAAATTTCTCAAAAGTTATCCTGTATTTTGAAAAACTTTCAACTATTTTACAATATGGGGCCAATATAATTAATAAAAATCAATTTTACAACATAGATTATTTATGCTAATCTTAGATAACTTTTAAATTTCTCGAAAGCTATCATGTATTTGGAAAAAATTTAACTACTTTACAATATGGGGCCAATGTAATTAATAAAAATCAATTTGACAACATAGATTATTTATACAAATCTTAGATAACTTTTAAAATTCTCGAAAGTTATCGTATATTTTGAAAAACTTTTAACTATTTTACAATATGGGGCCAATATAATTAATTAAAAACAATTTGACAACATAGATTATTTATGCAAATCTTAGATAACTTTTAAATTTCAGGGAAGCTATCATATATTTTGAAAAACTTTAACTACTTTACAATATGGGGGCAATGTAATTAATAAAAATCAATTTGACAACATAGATTATTCACGCAAATCTTAGATAACTATTAAATTTCCCAAAAGTTATCGTATATTTTGAAAAACTTTCAAATATTTTACAATATAGGGCCAAAATAATTAATAAAAATCAATTTTACGACATAGATTATTTATGCAAATCTTAGATAACTATTAAATTTCCCTAAAGTTATCCTATATTTTGAAAAATTTTCAGTTATTATACAATATAGGGCCAATATAATTAATAAAAGTCGACTTTACAACATAGATGATTTATGCAAATCTTAGATAACTTTTAAATTTCTCGAAAGCTATCACGTATTTTGAAAAATTTTCAGCTATTTTACAATATAGGGCCAATATAATTAATAAAAATCAATTTTACAACATAGATTATTTATGCAAATCTTAGATAACTATTAAATTTCTCGAAAGCTATCATATATTTTTTAAAACTTTAACTACTTTACAATATAGGGCCAATGTAATTAATAATAATCAATTTTACTACATAGATTAATTATGCAAATCTTAGATAACTTTTAAATTTCTCGAAAGCTATCATATATTTTGAAAAATTTTCAACTATTTTACAATATAAGACCAATATAATTATTAAAAACCAATTTTACAACATGGATTATTTATACAAATCTTAGATAACTTTTAAAATTCTCGAAATTATCATATATTTCGAATAACTTTTAACTATTTTACAATATGGTGCCAATATTATTAATAAAAATCAATTTTTCTACATAGATTATTTATGCATATCTTTGATAACTATTAAGTTTCTCAAAAGTTATCGCATATTTTGAAAAACTTTTAACTATTTTACAATATAGGGCCAATATAATTAATAAAAATCAATTTTACTACATAGATGAATTATGCAAATTTTAGATAACTTTTAAATTTCACAAAAGCTAACTTATATTTTGAAAAACTTTCAACTATTTTACAATATGGGCCAATATAATTAATAAAAATCAATTTTACTACATAGATTAATTATTCAAATATTAGATAACTTTTAATTTTCTGGAAAGCTATCATATATTTTTGAAAACTTTAACTACTTTACAATATAGGGCCAATGTAATTAATAATAATCAATTTTACTACATAGATTAATTATGCAAATCTTAGATAACTTTTAAATTTCTCGAAAGCTATCATATATTTTGAAAAATTTTCAACTATTTTACAATATAAGACCAATATAATTATTAAAAACCAATTTTACAACATGGATTATTTATACAAATCTTAGATAACTTTTTAAATTCTCGAAAGTTATAATATATTTGGAAAAACTTTTAACTATTTTACAATATGGGGCCAATATAATTAATAAAAATCAATTTTACTACATAGATTAATTATGCAAATCTTAGATAACTTTTAAATTTCTCGAAGGCTATCATATATTTTGAAAAACTTTAACTACTTTACAATATGGGGTCAATATAATTAATAAAAATCAATTTTACTACATAGATGAATTATGCAAATTTTAGATAACTTTTAAATTTCACAAAAGCTAACTTATATTTTGAAAAACTTTCAACTATTTTACAATATGGGCCAATATAATTAATAAAAATCAATTTTACTACATAGATTAATTATTCAAATATTAGATAACTTTTAAATTTTTAGGAATCTATCAGATATTTTGAAAAATTTTCAACTATTTTACAATATGGGGCCGTGTAATTAATAAAAATCAATTTGACAACATAGATTATTTATGCAAATCCTAGATAACTATTACGTTTTTCAAAAGCCATCGTATATTTTGAAAAATTTACAGCTATTTTACAATATAGGGCCAATATAATTATTAAAAATCAATTTTACTACATAGATTGATTATGCAAATTTTAATAACTTTTAATTTTCTGGAAAGCTATCACATATTTTGAAAATCTTTAACTACTTTACAATATGGGGTCAATGTAATTAATTAAAATCAACTTTACAACATAGATTATTTATGCAAATCTTAGATAACTTTTAAATTTCTCGAAAGCTATCATGTATTTTGAACAATTTTCAACTATTTTACAATATAGGGCCAATATAATTATTAAAAATCAATTTTACTACATAGATTGATTATGCAAATTTTAGATAACTTTTAATTTTCTGGAAAGCTATCATATATTTTGAAAAACTTTAACTACTTTACAATATGGGGTCAATGTAATTAATTAAAATCAATTTTACTACATAGATTAATTATGCAAATCTTAGATAACTTTTAAATTTCTCGAAAGCTATCATATATTTTGAAAACTTTTCAACTATTTTACAATATAGGGTCAATTTAATTAATAAAAACCAATTTTACAAAATAGATTATTTATACAAATCTTAGATAACTTTTAAAATTCTCGGAAGTTATAATATATTTGGAAACACTTTAACTACTTTACAATATGGGGCCAATGTAATTAATAAAAATCAATTGTTCTACATAGATTAATTATGCAAATCTTAGATAACTATTAAATTTCTCAAAAGCTATCTTATATTTTGAAAAATTTCAGCTATTTTACAATATGGGGCCAATGTAATTAATAAAAATCAATTTGACAACATAGATTATTTATACAAATCTTAGATAACTTTTAAATTTTTGGGAAGCTATCATATATTTTGAAAAACTTTAACTACTTTACAATATGGGGCCAATGTAATTAATAAAAATCAATTTGAAAACATAGATTATTTAAGCAAATCTTAGATAACTATTAAATTTCTCAAAAGTTATCGTATATTTTAAAAACTTTCAACTATTTTACAATATGGGCCAATATAATTAATAAAAATCAATTTTACAACGTAGATTATTTTTGCAAATCATAGATAACTATTAAATTTCTAGAAAGTAATCGTCTATTTTGAAAAAATTTCAGCTATTTTACAATATAGAGCCAATATAATTAATAAAAACCAATTTTACAACATAGATTATTTATGCAAATCTTAGATAACTTTTAAATTTCTCGAAAGCTATCATATATTTTGAAAAACTTTTAATTATTTTACAATATGGGGCCAATGTAATTACTAAAAATCAATTGTTCTACATAGATGAATTATGCAAATCTTAGATAACTATTAAATTTCTCAAAAGTTATCGTATATTTTAAAAATTTTCAAGTATTTTACAATATGGGGCCAATATAATTAATAAAAATCAATTTTACTACATAGATTAATTCTGCAAATCTTAGATAACTTTTAAATATCTCGAAATCCATCATACATTTAAAAAAATTTTCAACTATTTTACAATATAGGGCCAATATAAAAAATAAAAATCAATTTTACAACATAGATTATTTATACAAATCTTAGATAACCTTTAAAATTCTGGAAAGCTATCACATATTTTGAAAAACTTTCAACTAGTTTACAATATGGGCCAATATAATTAATAAAAACCAATTTTACAACATAGATTATTTATACAAATCTTAGATAACTTTTAAAATTCTCGAAAGTTATAATATATTTGGAAATACTTTTAACTATTTTACATTATGGGGCCAATGTAATTAATAAAAATCAATTTTATTACATAGATTAATTATGCAAATCTTAACCAAAATTCTCGAAATTATCATATATTTCGAATAACTTTTAACTATTTTACAATTTGGTGCCAATATTATTAATAAAAATCAATTTTTCTACATAGATTAATTATGCAAATCTTAGATAACTTTTTAAATTCTCGAAAGTTATAATATATTTGGAAATACTTTTAACTATTTTACATTATGGGGCCAATGTAATTAATAAAAATCAATTTTATTACATAGATTAATTATGCAAATCTTAACCAAAATTCTCGAAAGTTATCATATATTTTGAAAAACTTTTAACTATTTTACAATATGGGGCCAATATAATTAATAAAAATCAATTTTACAACATAGATTATTTATACTAATCTTAAATAACTTTTAATATTCTCGTAAGTTGTCATATATTTTTAAAAACTTATAACTATTTTACAATATAGGGCCAATATAATTAATAAAAATCAATTTTACTACATAGATTAATTATGCAAATCTTAGATAACTTTTAAATTACTCGAAAGCTATCAAATATTTTGAAAAACTTTTGACTATTTTACAATCTGGGGCCAATGTAATTAATAAAAATCAATTTGACAACATAGATTATTTGCGCAAATCTTAGATAACTATTAAATTTCCTAAAAGTTATCGTATATTTTGAAAAATTTTCAGCTTTTTTACAATATAGGGCCAATATAATTAATAAAAATTAATTTGACAACATAGATTAATTATGCAAATTTTAGATAACTTTTAAATTTCTCAAAAGTTATCCTTTATTTTGAAAAACTTTCAACTATTTTACAATATGGGGCCAATATAATTAATTAAAAACAATTTGACAACATAGATTATTTATGCAAATCTTAGATAACTATTAAATTTCTCGAAAGCTATCATATATTTTGAAAAACTTTAACTACTTTACAATATGGGGCCAAAGTAATTAATAAAAATCAATTGGACAACATAGATTAATTATGCAAATTTTAGATAACTTTTAAATTTCTCAAAAGTTATCCTGTATTTTGAAAAACTTTCAACTATTTTACAATATGGGGCCAATATAATTAATAAAAATCAATTTTACAACATAGATTATTTATGCTAATCTTAGATAACTTTTAAATTTCTCGAAAGCTATCATGTATTTGGAAAAAATTTAACTACTTTACAATATGGGGCCAATGTAATTAATAAAAATCAATTTGACAACATAGATTATTTATACAAATCTTAGATAACTTTTAAAATTCTCGAAAGTTATCGTATATTTTGAAAAACTTTTAACTATTTTACAATATGGGGCCAATATAATTAATTAAAAACAATTTGACAACATAGATTATTTATGCAAATCTTAGATAACTTTTAAATTTCAGGGAAGCTATCATATATTTTGAAAAACTTTAACTACTTTACAATATGGGGGCAATGTAATTAATAAAAATCAATTTGACAACATAGATTATTCACGCCAATCTTAGATAACTATTAAATTTCCCAAAAGTTATCGTATATTTTGAAAAACTTTCAAATATTTTACAATATAGGGCCAAAATTATTAATAAAAATCAATTTTACGACATAGATTATTTATGCAAATCTTAGATAACTATTAAATTTCCCTAAAGTTATCCTATATTTTGAAAAATTTTCAGTTATTATACAATATAGGGCCAATATAATTAATAAAAATCGACTTTACAACATAGATGATTTATGCAAATCTTAGATAACTTTTAAATTTCTCGAAAGCTATCACGTATTTTGAAAAATTTTCAGCTATTTTACAATATAGGGCCAATATAATTAATAAAAATCAATTTTACAACATAGATTATTTATGCAAATCTTAGATAACTATTAAATTTCTCGAAAGCTATCATATATTTTTTAAAACTTTCAACTATTTTACAATATGGGCCAATATAATTAATAAAAATCAATTTTACTACATAGATTAATTATTCAAATATTAGATAACTTTTAATTTTCTGGAAAGCTATCATATATTTTTGAAAACTTTAACTACTTTACAATATAGGGCCAATGTAATTAATAATAATCAATTTTACTACATAGATTAATTATGCAAAACTTAGATAACTTTTAAATTTCTCGAAAGCTATCATATATTTTGAAAAATTTTCAACTATTTTACAATATAAGACCAATATAATTATTAAAAACCAATTTTACAACATGGATTATTTATACAAATCTTAGATAACTTTTAAAATTCTCGAAATTATCATATATTTCGAATAACTTTTAACTATTTTACAATTTGGTGCCAATATTATTAATAAAAATCAATTTTTCTACATAGATTAATTATGCAAATCTTAGATAACTTTTTAAATTCTCGAAAGTTATAATATATTTGGAAAAACTTTTAACTATTTTACAATATGGGGCCAATATAATTAATAAAAATCAATTTTACTACATAGATTAATTATGCAAATCTTAGATAACTTTTAAATTTCTCGAAGGCTATCATATATTTTGAAAAACTTTAACTACTTTACAATATGGGGTCAATATAATTAATAAAAATCAATTTTACTACATAGATTAATTATGCAAATCTTAGATAACTTTTAAATATCTCGAAATCTATCATACATTTAAAAAAATTTTCAACTATTTTACAATATAGGGCCAATATAAAAAATAAAAATCAATTATACAACATAGATTATTTATACAAATCTTAGATAACCTTTAAATTTTTGGGAATCTATCAGATATTTTGAAAAATTTTCAACTATTTTACAATATGGGGCCGTGTAATTAATAAAAATCAATTTGACAACATAGATTATTTATGCAAATCCTAGATAACTATTACGTTTTTCAAAAGCCATCGTATATTTTGAAAAATTTACAGCTATTTTACAATATAGGGCCAATATAATTATTAAAAATCAATTTTACTACATAGATTGATTATGCAAATTTTAATAACTTTTAATTTTCTGGAAAGCTATCACATATTTTGAAAATCTTTAACTACTTTACAATATGGGGTCAATGTAATTAATTAAAATCAACTTTACAACATAGATTATTTATGCAAATCTTAGATAACTTTTAAATTTCTCGAAAGCTATCATGTATTTTGAACAATTTTCAACTATTTTACAATATAGGGCCAATATAATTATTAAAAATCAATTTTACTACATAGATTAATTATGCAAATCTTAGATAACTTTTAAATTTCTCGAAAGCTATCATATATTTTGAAAACTTTTCAACTATTTTACAATATAGGGCCAATTTAATTAATAAAAACCAATTTTACAAAATAGATTATTTATACAAATCTTAGATAACTTTTAAAATTCTCGGAAGTTATAATATATTTGGAAACACTTTAACTACTTTACAATATGGGGCCAATGTAATTAATAAAAATCAATTGTTCTACATAGATTAATTATGCAAATCTTAGATAACTATTAAATTTCTCAAAAGCTATCTTATATTTTGAAAAATTTCAGCTATTTTACAATATGGGGCCAATGTAATTAATAAAAATCAATTTGACAACATAGATTATTTATACAAATCTTAGATAACTTTTAAATTTTTGGGAAGCTATCATATATTTTGAAAAACTTTAACTACTTTACAATATGGGGCCAATGTAATTAATAAAAATCAATTTGAAAACATAGATTATTTAAGCAAATCTTAGATAACTATTAAATTTCTCAAAAGTTATCGTATATTTTAAAAACTTTCAACTATTTTACAATATGGGCCAATATAATTAATAAAAATCAATTTTACAACGTAGATTATTTTTGCAAATCATAGATAACTATTAAATTTCTCGAAAGTAATCGTCTATTTTGAAAAAATTTCAGCTATTTTACAATATAGAGCCAATATAATTAATAAAAACCAATTTTACAACATAGATTATTTATGCAAATCTTAGATAACTTTTAAATTTCTCGAAAGCTATCATATATTTTGAAAAACTTTTAATTATTTTACAATATGGGGCCAATGTAATTACTAAAAATCAATTGTTCTACATAGATGAATTATGCAAATCTTAGATAACTATTAAATTTCTCAAAAGTTATCGTATATTTTAAAAATTTTCAAGTATTTTACAATATGGGGCCAATATAATTAATAAAAATCAATTTTACTACATAGATTAATTCTGCAAATCTTAGATAACTTTTAATTATCTCGAAATCCATCAAACATTTAAAAAAATTTTCAACTATTTTACAATATAGGGACAATATAAAAAATAAAAATCAATTTTACAACATAGATTAATTATGCAAATCTTAGATAACTTTTAAATTACTCGAAAGCTATCAAATATTTTGAAAAACTTTTGACTATTTTACAATCTGGGGCCAATGTAATTAATAAAAATCAATTTGACAACATAGATTATTTGCGCAAATCTTAGATAACTATTAAATTTCCTAAAAGTTATCGTATATTTTGAAAAATTTTCAGCTTTTTTACAATATAGGGCCAATATAATTAATAAAAATTAATTTGACAACATAGATTAATTATGCAAATTTTAGATAACTTTTAAATTTCTCAAAAGTTATCCTTTATTTTGAAAAACTTTCAACTATTTTACAATATGGGGCCAATATAATTAATTAAAAACAATTTGACAACATAGATTATTTATGCAAATCTTAGATAACTATTAAATTTCTCGAAAGCTATCATATATTTTGAAAAACTTTAACTACTTTACAATATGGGGCCAAAGTAATTAATAAAAATCAATTGGACAACATAGATTAATTATACAAATTTTAGATAACTTTTAAATTTCTCAAAAGTTATCCTGTATTTTGAAAAACTTTCAACTATTTTACAATATGGGGCCAATATAATTAATAAAAATCAATTTTACAACATAGATTATTTATGCTAATCTTAGATAACTTTTAAATTTCTCGAAAGCTATCATGTATTTGGAAAAAATTTAACTACTTTACAATATGGGGCCAATGTAATTAATAAAAATCAATTTGACAACATAGATTATTTATACAAATCTTAGATAACTTTTAAAATTCTCGAAAGTTATCGTATATTTTGAAAAACTTTTAACTATTTTACAATATGGGGCCAATATAATTAATTAAAAACAATTTGACAACATAGATTATTTATGCAAATCTTAGATAACTTTTAAATTTCAGGGAAGCTATCATATATTTTGAAAAACTTTAACTACTTTACAATATGGGGGCAATGTAATTAATAAAAATCAATTTGACAACATAGATTATTCACGCAAATCTTAGATAACTATTAAATTTCCCAAAAGTTATCGTATATTTTGAAAAACTTTCAAATATTTTACAATATAGGGCCAAAATAATTAATAAAAATCAATTTTACGACATAGATTATTTATGCAAATCTTAGATAACTATTAAATTTCCCTAAAGTTATCCTATATTTTGAAAAATTTTCAGTTATTATACAATATAGGGCCAATATAATTAATAAAAATCGACTTTACAACATAGATGATTTATGCAAATCTTAGATAACTTTTAAATTTCTCGAAAGCTATCACGTATTTTGAAAAATTTTCAGCTATTTTACAATATAGGGCCAATATAATTAATAAAAATCAATTTTACAACATAGATTATTCATGCAAATCTTAGATAACTATTAAATTTCTCGAAAGCTATCAAATATTTTAAAAAACTTTATCTACTTTACAATATGGAGCCAATGTAATTAATTAAAATCAATTTTACAACATAGATTATTTATGCTAATTTTAAATAAATTTTAAATTTCTCAAAAGTTATCCTATATTTTGAAAGCTTTCAACTATTTTACAATACGGATCCAATGTAATTAATAAAAATCAATTCTACAACACAGATTTTTTATGCAAATCTTAGATAACTATTAAATTTCTCGAAAGCTATCCTATATTTTGAAAAACTTTCAACTATTTTACAATCTGGGGCCAATATAATTAATAAAAATCAATTTTACAACATAGATTAATTATGCAAATCTTAGATAACTATTAAATTTCTCAAAAGTTATCGTATATTCTGAAAAATTTTCAAGTATTTTACAACATGGGGCCAATATAATTAATAAAAATCAATTTTTCTGCATAGATTAATTATGCAAATCTTAGATAACTTTTAAATTTCTCGAAAGCAATCTTATATTTTGAAAAACTTTTAACTATTTTACAATATGGGGCAAATGTAATTCATAAAAATCAATTTCACAACATAGATTATTTATTCAAATCTTAGATAACTTTTAAATTTCTCGAAAGCTATCATATATTTTTGAAAACTTTAACTACTTTACAATATAGGGCCAATGTAATTAATAATAATCAATTTTACTACATAGATTAATTATGCAAATCTTAGATAACTTTTAAATTTCTCGAAAGCTATCATATATTTTGAAAAATTTTCAACTATTTTACAATATAAGACCAATATAATTATTAAAAACCAATTTTACAACATGGATTATTTATACAAATCTTAGATAACTTTTAAAATTCTCGAAATTATCATATATTTCGAATAACTTTTAACTATTTTACAATATGGTGCCAATATTATTAATAAAAATCAATTTTTCTACATAGATTATTTATGCATATCTTTGATAACTATTAAGTTTCTCAAAAGTTATCGCATATTTTGAAAAACTTTTAACTATTTTACAATATAGGGCCAATATAATTAATAAAAATCAATTTTACTACATAGATGAATTATGCAAATTTTAGATAACTTTTAAATTTCACAAAAGCTAACTTATATTTTGAAAAACTTTCAACTATTTTACAATATGGGCCAATATAATTAATAAAAATCAATTTTACTACATAGATTAATTATTCAAATATTAGATAACTTTTAATTTTCTGGAAAGCTATCATATATTTTTGAAAACTTTAACTACTTTACAATATAGGGCCAATGTAATTAATAATAATCAATTTTACTACATAGATTAATTATGCAAATCTTAGATAACTTTTAAATTTCTCGAAAGCTATCATATATTTTGAAAAACTTTTGACTATTTTACAATCTGGGGCCAATGTAATTAATAAAAATCAATTTGACAACATAGATTATTTATGCAAATCTTAGATAACTATTAAATTTCTCGAAAGCTATCATATATTTTGAAAAACTTTAACTACTTTACAATATGGGGCCAAAGTAATTAATAAAAATCAATTGGACAACATAGATTAATTATGCAAATTTTAGATAACTATTAAATTTCCCAAAAGTTATCGTATATTTTGAAAAATTTTCAGCTTTTTTACAATATAGGGCCAATATAATTAATAAAAATTAATTTGACAACATAGATTAATTATGCAAATTTTAGATAACTTTTAAATTTCTCAAAAGTTATCCTTTATTTTGAAAAACTTTCAACTATTTTACAATATGGGGCCAATATAATTAATTAAAAACAATTTGACAACATAGATTATTTATGCAAATCTTAGATAACTATTAAATTTCTCGAAAGCTATCATATATTTTGAAAAACTTTAACTACTTTACAATATGGGGCCAAAGTAATTAATAAAAATCAATTGGACAACATAGATTAATTATGCAAATTTTAGATAACTTTTAAATTTCTCAAAAGTTATCCTGTATTTTGAAAAACTTTCAACTATTTTACAATATGGGGCCAATATAATTAATAAAAATCAATTTTACAACATAGATTATTTATGCTAATCTTAGATATCTTTTAAATTTCTCGAAAGCTATCATGTATTTGGAAAAAATTTAACTACTTTACAATATGGGGCCAATGTAATTAATAAAAATCAATTTGACAACATAGATTATTTATACAAATCTTAGATAACTTTTAAAATTCTCGAAAGTTATCGTATATTTTGAAAAACTTTTAACTATTTTACAATATGGGGCCAATATAATTAATTGAAAACAATTTGACAACATAGATTATTTATGCAAATCTTAGATAACTTTTAAATTTCAGGGAAGCTATCATATATTTTGAAAAACTTTAACTACTTTACAATATGGGGGCAATGTAATTAATAAAAATCAATTTGACAACATAGATTATTCACGCAAATCTTAGATAACTATTAAATTTCCCAAAAGTTATCGTATATTTTGAAAAACTTTCAAATATTTTACAATATAGGGCCAAAATAATTAATAAAAATCAATTTTACGACATAGATTATTTATGCTAATCTTAGATAACTATTAAATTTCCCTAAAGTTATCCTATATTTTGAAAAATTTTCAGTTATTATACAATATAGGGCCAATATAATTAATAAAAATCGACTTTACAACGTAGATTATTTTTGCAAATCATAGATAACTATTAAATTTCTCGAAAGTAATCGTCAATTTTGAAAAAATTTCAGCTATTTTACAATATAGAGCCAATATAATTAATAAAAACCAATTTTACAACATAGATTATTTATGCAAATCTTAGATAACTTTTAAATTTCTCGAAAGCTATCATATATTTTGAAAAACTTTTAATTATTTTACAATATGGGGCCAATGTAATTACTAAAAATCAATTGTTCTACATAGATGAATTATGCAAATCTTAGATAACTATTAAATTTCTCAAAAGTTATCGTATATTTTAAAAATTTTCAAGTATTTTACAATATGGGGCCAATATAATTAATAAAAATCAATTTTACTACATAGATTAATTCTGCAAATCTTAGATAACTTTTAAATATCTCGAAATCCATCATACATTTAAAAAAATTTTCAACTATTTTACAATATAGGGCCAATATAAAAAATAAAAATCAATTTTACAACATAGATTATTTATACAAATCTTAGATAACCTTTAAAATTCTGGAAAGCTATCACATATTTTGAAAAACTTTCAACTATTTTACAATATGGGCCAATATAATTAATAAAAACCAATTTTACAACATAGATTATTTATACAAATCTTAGATAACTTTTAAAATTCTCGAAAGTTATAATATATTTGGAAATACTTTTAACTATTTTACATTATGGGGCCAATGTAATTAATAAAAATCAATTTTATTACATAGATTAATTATGCAAATCTTAACCAAAATTCTCGAAATTATCATATATTTCGAATAACTTTTAACTATTTTACAATTTGGTGCCAATGTTATTAATAAAAATCAATTTTTCTACATAGATTAATTATGCAAATCTTAGATAACTTTTTAAATTCTCGAAAGTTATAATATATTTGGAAATACTTTTAACTATTTTACATTATGGGGCCAAAGTAATTAATAAAAATCAATTGGACAACATAGATTAATTATGCAAATTTTAGATAACTTTTAAATTTCTCAAAAGTTATCCTGTATTTTGAAAAACTTTCAACTATTTTACAATATGGGGCCAATATAATTAATAAAAATCAATTTTACAACATAGATTATTTATGCTAATCTTAGATATCTTTTAAATTTCTCGAAAGCTATCATGTATTTGGAAAAAATTTAACTACTTTACAATATGGGGCCAATGTAATTAATAAAAATCAATTTGACAACATAGATTATTTATACAAATCTTAGATAACTTTTAAAATTCTCGAAAGTTATCGTATATTTTGAAAAACTTTTAACTATTTTACAATATGGGGCCAATATAATTAATTGAAAACAATTTGACAACATAGATTATTTATGCAAATCTTAGATAACTTTTAAATTTCAGGGAAGCTATCATATATTTTGAAAAACTTTAACTACTTTACAATATGGGGGCAATGTAATTAATAAAAATCAATTTGACAACATAGATTATTCACGCAAATCTTAGATAACTATTAAATTTCCCAAAAGTTATCGTATATTTTGAAAAACTTTCAAATATTTTACAATATAGGGCCAAAATAATTAATAAAAATCAATTTTACGACATAGATTATTTATGCTAATCTTAGATAACTATTAAATTTCCCTAAAGTTATCCTATATTTTGAAAAATTTTCAGTTATTATACAATATAGGGCCAATATAATTAATAAAAATCGACTTTACAACGTAGATTATTTTTGCAAATCATAGATAACTATTAAATTTCTCGAAAGTAATCGTCAATTTTGAAAAAATTTCAGCTATTTTACAATATAGAGCCAATATAATTAATAAAAACCAATTTTACAACATAGATTATTTATGCAAATCTTAGATAACTTTTAAATTTCTCGAAAGCTATCATATATTTTGAAAAACTTTTAATTATTTTACAATATGGGGCCAATGTAATTACTAAAAATCAATTGTTCTACATAGATGAATTATGCAAATCTTAGATAACTATTAAATTTCTCAAAAGTTATCGTATATTTTAAAAATTTTCAAGTATTTTACAATATGGGGCCAATATAATTAATAAAAATCAATTTTACTACATAGATTAATTCTGCAAATCTTAGATAACTTTTAAATATCTCGAAATCCATCATACATTTAAAAAAATTTTCAACTATTTTACAATATAGGGCCAATATAAAAAATAAAAATCAATTTTACAACATAGATTATTTATACAAATCTTAGATAACCTTTAAAATTCTGGAAAGCTATCACATATTTTGAAAAACTTTCAACTATTTTACAATATGGGCCAATATAATTAATAAAAACCAATTTTACAACATAGATTATTTATACAAATCTTAGATAACTTTTAAAATTCTCGAAAGTTATAATATATTTGGAAATACTTTTAACTATTTTACATTATGGGGCCAATGTAATTAATAAAAATCAATTTTATTACATAGATTAATTATGCAAATCTTAACCAAAATTCTCGAAATTATCATATATTTCGAATAACTTTTAACTATTTTACAATTTGGTGCCAATATTATTAATAAAAATCAATTTTTCTACATAGATTAATTATGCAAATCTTAGATAACTTTTTAAATTCTCGAAAGTTATAATATATTTGGAAATACTTTTAACTATTTTACATTATGGGGCCAATGTAATTAATAAAAATCAATTTTATTACATAGATGAATTATGCAAATCTTAACCAAAATTCTCGAAAGTTATCATATATTTTGAAAAACTTTTAACTATTTTACAATATGGGGCCAATATAATTAATAAAAATCAATTTTACAACATAGATTATTTATACTAATCTTAAATAACTTTTAATATTCTCGTAAATTGTCATATATTTTTGAAAACTTATAACTATTTTACAATATAGGGCCAATATAATTAATAAAAATCAATTTTACTACATAGATTAATTATGCAAATCTTAGATAACTTTTAAATTACTCGAAAGCTATCAAATATTTTGAAAAACTTTTGACTATTTTACAATCTGGGGCCAATGTAATTAATAAAAATCAATTTGACAACATAGATTATTTGCGCAAATCTTAGATAACTATTAAATTTCCCAAAAGTTATCGTATATTTTGAAAAATTTTCAGCTTTTTTACAATATAGGGCCAATATAATTAATAAAAATTAATTTGACAACATAGATTAATTATGCAAATTTTAGATAACTTTTAAATTTCTCAAAAGTTATCCTTTATTTTGAAAAACTTTCAACTATTTTACAATATGGGGCCAATATAATTAATTAAAAACAATTTGACAACATAGATTATTTATGCAAATCTTAGATAACTATTAAATTTCTCGAAAGCTATCATATATTTTGAAAAACTTTAACTACTTTACAATATGGGGCCAAAGTGATTAATAAAAATCAATTGGACAACATAGATTAATTATGCAAATTTTAGATAACTTTTAAATTTCTCAAAAGTTATCCTGTATTTTGAAAAACTTTCAACTATTTTACAATATGGGGCCAATATAATTAATAAAAATCAATTTTACAACATAGATTATTTATGCTAATCTTAGATAACTTTTAAATTTCTCGAAAGCTATCATGTATTTGGAAAAAATTTAACTACTTTACAATATGGGGCCAATGTAATTAATAAAAATCAATTTGACAACATAGATTATTTATACAAATCTTAGATAACTTTTAAAATTCTCGAAAGTTATCGTATATTTTGAAAAACTTTTAACTATTTTACAATATGGGGCCAATATAATTAATTAAAAACAATTTGACAACATAGATTATTTATGCAAATCTTAGATAACTTTTAAATTTCAGGGAAGCTATCATATATTTTGAAAAACTTTAACTACTTTACAATATGGGGGCAATGTAATTAATAAAAATCAATTTGACAACATAGATTATTCACGCCAATCTTAGATAACTATTAAATTTCCCAAAAGTTATCGTATATTTTGAAAAACTTTCAAATATTTTACAATATAGGGCCAAAATAATTAATAAAAATCAATTTTACGACATAGATTATTTATGCAAATCTTAGATAACTATTAAATTTCCCTAAAGTTATCCTATATTTTGAAAAATTTTCAGTTATTATACAATATAGGGCCAATATAATTAATAAAAATCGACTTTACAACATAGATGATTTATGCAAATCTTAGATAACTTTTAAATTTCTCGAAAGCTATCACGTATTTTGAAAAATTTTCAGCTATTTTACAATATAGGGCCAATATAATTAATAAAAATCAATTTTACAACATAGATTATTTATGCAAATCTTAGATAACTATTAAATTTCTCGAAAGCTATCATATATTTTTTAAAACTTTAACTACTTTACAATATAGGGCCAATGTAATTAATAATAATCAATTTTACTACATAGATTAATTATGCAAATCTTAGATAACTTTTAAATTTCTCGAAAGCTATCATATATTTTGAAAAATTTTCAACTATTTTACAATATAAGACCAATATAATTATTAAAAACCAATTTTACAACATGGATTATTTATACAAATCTTAGATAACTTTTAAAATTCTCGAAATTATCATATATTTCGAATAACTTTTAACTATTTTACAATATGGTGCCAATATTATTAATAAAAATCAATTTTTCTACATAGATTATTTATGCATATCTTTGATAACTATTAAGTTTCTCAAAAGTTATCGCATATTTTGAAAAACTTTTAACTATTTTACAATATAGGGCCAATATAATTAATAAAAATCAATTTTACTACATAGATGAATTATGCAAATTTTAGATAACTTTTAAATTTCACAAAAGCTAACTTATATTTTGAAAAACTTTCAACTATTTTACAATATGGGCCAATATAATTAATAAAAATCAATTTTACTACATAGATTAATTATTCAAATATTAGATAACTTTTAATTTTCTGGAAAGCTATCATATATTTTTGAAAACTTTAACTACTTTACAATATAGGGCCAATGTAATTAATAATAATCAATTTTACTACATAGATTAATTATGCAAATCTTAGATAACTTTTAAATTTCTCGAAAGCTATCATATATTTTGAAAAATTTTCAACTATTTTACAATATAAGACCAATATAATTATTAAAAACCAATTTTACAAAATGGATTATTTATACAAATCTTAGATAACTTTTAAAATTCTCGAAATTATCATATATTTCGAATAACTTTTAACTATTTTACAATTTGGTGCCAATATTATTAATAAAAATCAATTTTTCTACATAGATTAATTATGCAAATCTTAGATAACTTTTTAAATTCTCGAAAGTTATAATATATTTGGAAAAACTTTTAACTATTTTACAATATGGGGCCAATATAATTAATAAAAATCAATTTTACTACATAGATTAATTATGCAAATCTTAGATAACTTTTAAATTTCTCGAAGGCTATCATATATTTTGAAAAACTTTAACTACTTTACAATATGGGGTCAATATAATTAATAAAAATCAATTTTACTACATAGATTAATTATGCAAATCTTAGATAACTTTTAAATATCTCGAAATCTATCATACATTTAAAAAAATTTTCAACTATTTTACAATATAGGGCCAATATAAAAAATAAAAATCAATTATACAACATAGATTATTTATACAAATCTTAGATAACCTTTAAATTTTTGGGAATCTATCAGATATTTTGAAAAATTTTCAACTATTTTACAATATGGGGCCGTGTAATTAATAAAAATCAATTTGACAACATAGATTATTTATGCAAATCCTAGATAACTATTACGTTTTTCAAAAGCCATCGTATATTTTGAAAAATTTACAGCTATTTTACAATATAGGGCCAATATAATTATTAAAAATCAATTTTACTACATAGATTGATTATGCAAATTTTAATAACTTTTAATTTTCTGGAAAGCTATCACATATTTTGAAAATCTTTAACTACTTTACAATATGGGGTCAATGTAATTAATTAAAATCAACTTTACAACATAGATTATTTATGCAAATCTTAGATAACTTTTAAATTTCTCGAAAGCTATCATGTATTTTGAACAATTTTCAACTATTTTACAATATAGGGCCAATATAATTATTAAAAATCAATTTTACTACATAGATTAATTATGCAAATCTTAGATAACTTTTAAATTTCTCGAAAGCTATCATATATTTTGAAAACTTTTCAACTATTTTACAATATAGGGCCAATTTAATTAATAAAAACCAATTTTACAAAATAGATTATTTATACAAATCTTAGATAACTTTTAAAATTCTCGGAAGTTATAATATATTTGGAAACACTTTAACTACTTTACAATATGGGGCCAATGTAATTAATAAAAATCAATTGTTCTACATAGATTAATTATGCAAATCTTAGATAACTATTAAATTTCTCAAAAGCTATCTTATATTTTGAAAAATTTCAGCTATTTTACAATATGGGGCCAATGTAATTAATAAAAATCAATTTGACAACATAGATTATTTATACAAATCTTAGATAACTTTTAAATTTTTGGGAAGCTATCATATATTTTGAAAAACTTTAACTACTTTACAATATGGGGCCAATGTAATTAATAAAAATCAATTTGAAAACATAGATTATTTAAGCAAATCTTAGATAACTATTAAATTTCTCAAAAGTTATCGTATATTTTAAAAACTTTCATCTATTTTACAATATGGGCCAATATAATTAATAAAAATCAATTTTACAACGTAGATTATTTTTGCAAATCATAGATAACTATTAAATTTCTCGAAAGTAATCGTCTATTTTGAAAAAATTTCAGCTATTTTACAATATAGAGCCAATATAATTAATAAAAACCAATTTTACAACATAGATTATTTATGCAAATCTTAGATAACTTTTAAATTTCTCGAAAGCTATCATATATTTTGAAAAACTTTTAATTATTTTACAATATGGGGCCAATGTAATTACTAAAAATCAATTGTTCTACATAGATGAATTATGCAAATCTTAGATAACTATTAAATTTCTCAAAAGTTATCGTATATTTTAAAAATTTTCAAGTATTTTACAATATGGGGCCAATATAATTAATAAAAATCAATTTTACTACATAGATTAATTCTGCAAATCTTAGATAACTTTTAAATATCTCGAAATCCATCATACATTTAAAAAAATTTTCAACTATTTTACAATATAGGGACAATATAAAAAATAAAAATCAATTTTACAACATAGATTATTTATACAAATCTTAGATAACCTTTAAAATTCTGGAAAGCTATCACATATTTTGAAAAACTTTCAACTATTTTACAATATGGGCCAATATAATTAATAAAAACCAATTTTACAACATAGATTATTTATACAAATCTTAGATAACTTTTAAAATTCTCGAAAGTTATAATATATTTGGAAATACTTTTAACTATTTTACATTATGGGGCCAATGTAATTAATAAAAATCAATTTTATTACATAGATTAATTATGCAAATCTTAACCAAAATTCTCGAAATTATCATATATTTCGAATAACTTTTAACTATTTTACAATTTGGTGCCAATATTATTAATAAAAATCAATTTTTCTACATAGATTAATTATGCAAATCTTAGATAACATTTTAAATTCTCGAAAGTTATAATATATTTGGAAATACTTTTAACTATTTTACATTATGGGGCCAATGTAATTAATAAAAATCAATTTTATTACATAGATTAATTATGCAAATCTTAACCAAAATTCTCGAAAGTTATCATATATTTTGAAAAACTTTTAACTATTTTACAATATGGGGCCAATATAATTAATAAAAATCAATTTTACAACATAGATTATTTATACTAATCTTAAATAACTTTTAATATTCTCGTAAGTTGTCATATATTTTTAAAAACTTATAACTATTTTACAATATAGGGCCAATATAATTAATAAAAATCAATTTTACTACATAGATTAATTATGCAAATCTTAGATAACTTTTAAATTACTCGAAAGCTATCAAATATTTTGAAAAACTTTTGACTATTTTACAATCTGGGGCCAATGTAATTAATAAAAATCAATTTGACAACATAGATTATTTGCGCAAATCTTAGATAACTATTAAATTTCCTAAAAGTTATCGTATATTTTGAAAAATTTTCAGCTTTTTTACAATATAGGGCCAATATAATTAATAAAAATTAATTTGACAACATAGATTAATTATGCAAATTTTAGATAACTTTTAAATTTCTCAAAAGTTATCCTTTATTTTGAAAAACTTTCAACTATTTTACAATATGGGGCCAATATAATTAATTAAAAACAATTTGACAACATAGATTATTTATGCAAATCTTAGATAACTATTAAATTTCTCGAAAGCTATCATATATTTTGAAAAACTTTAACTACTTTACAATATGGGGCCAAAGTAATTAATAAAAATCAATTGGACAACATAGATTAATTATACAAATTTTAGATAACTTTTAAATTTCTCAAAAGTTATCCTGTATTTTGAAAAACTTTCAACTATTTTACAATATGGGGCCAATATAATTAATAAAAATCAATTTTACAACATAGATTATTTATGCTAATCTTAGATAACTTTTAAATTTCTCGAAAGCTATCATGTATTTGGAAAAAATTTAACTACTTTACAATATGGGGCCAATGTAATTAATAAAAATCAATTTGACAACATAGATTATTTATACAAATCTTAGATAACTTTTAAAATTCTCGAAAGTTATCGTATATTTTGAAAAACTTTTAACTATTTTACAATATGGGGCCAATATAATTAATTAAAAACAATTTGACAACATAGATTATTTATGCAAATCTTAGATAACTTTTAAATTTCAGGGAAGCTATCATATATTTTGAAAAACTTTAACTACTTTACAATATGGGGGCAATGTAATTAATAAAAATCAATTTGACAACATAGATTATTCACGCAAATCTTAGATAACTATTAAATTTCCCAAAAGTTATCGTATATTTTGAAAAACTTTCAAATATTTTACAATATAGGGCCAAAATAATTAATAAAAATCAATTTTACGACATAGATTATTTATGCAAATCTTAGATAACTATTAAATTTCCCTAAAGTTATCCTATATTTTGAAAAATTTTCAGTTATTATACAATATAGGGCCAATATAATTAATAAAAATCGACTTTACAACATAGATGATTTATGCAAATCTTAGATATCTTTTAAATTTCTCGAAAGCTATCACGTATTTTGAAAAATTTTCAGCTATTTTACAATATAGGGCCAATATAATTAATAAAAATCAATTTTACAACATAGATTATTTATGCAAATCTTAGATAACTATTAAATTTCTCGAAAGCTATCAAATATTTTAAAAAACTTTATCTACTTTACAATATGGAGCCAATGTAATTAATTAAAATCAATTTTACAACATAGATTATTTATGCTAATTTTAAATAAATTTTAAATTTCTCAAAAGTTATCCTATATTTTGAAAGCTTTCAACTATTTTACAATACGGATCCAATGTAATTAATAAAAATCAATTCTACAACACAGATTTTTTATGCAAATCTTAGATAACTATTAAATTTCTCGAAAGCTATCCTATATTTTGAAAAACTTTCAACTATTTTACAATCTGGGGCCAATATAATTAATAAAAATCAATTTTACAACATAGATTAATTATGCAAATCTTAGATAACTATTAAATTTCTCAAAAGTTATCGTATATTCTGAAAAATTTTCAAGTATTTTACAACATGGGGCCAATATAATTAATAAAAATCAATTTTTCTGCATAGATTAATTATGCAAATCTTAGATAACTTTTAAATTTCTCGAAAGCAATCTTATATTTTGAAAAACTTTTAACTATTTTACAATATGGGGCAAATGTAATTCATAAAAATCAATTTCACAACATAGATTATTTATTCAAATCTTAGATAACTTTTAAATTTCTCGAAAGCTATCATATATTTTTGAAAACTTTAACTACTTTACAATATAGGGCCAATGTAATTAATAATAATCAATTTTACTACATAGATTAATTATGCAAATCTTAGATAACTTTTAAATTTCTCGAAAGCTATCATATATTTTGAAAAATTTTCAACTATTTTACAATATAAGACCAATATAATTATTAAAAACCAATTTTACAACATGGATTATTTATACAAATCTTAGATAACTTTTAAAATTCTCGAAATTATCATATATTTCGAATAACTTTTAACTATTTTACAATATGGTGCCAATATTATTAATAAAAATCAATTTTTCTACATAGATTATTTATGCATATCTTTGATAACTATTAAGTTTCTCAAAAGTTATCGCATATTTTGAAAAACTTTTAACTATTTTACAATATAGGGCCAATATAATTAATAAAAATCAATTTTACTACATAGATGAATTATGCAAATTTTAGATAACTTTTAAATTTCACAAAAGCTAACTTATATTTTGAAAAACTTTCAACTATTTTACAATATGGGCCAATATAATTAATAAAAATCAATTTTACTACATAGATTAATTATTCAAATATTAGATAACTTTTAATTTTCTGGAAAGCTATCATATATTTTTGAAAACTTTAACTACTTTACAATATAGGGCCAATGTAATTAATAATAATCAATTTTACTACATAGATTAATTATGCAAATCTTAGATAACTTTTAAATTTCTCGAAAGCTATCATATATTTTGAAAAACTTTTGACTATTTTACAATCTGGGGCCAATGTAATTAATAAAAATCAATTTGACAACATAGATTATTTGCGCAAATCTTAGATAACTATTAAATTTCCCAAAAGTTATCGTATATTTTGAAAAATTTTCAGCTTTTTTACAATATAGGGCCAATATAATTAATAAAAATTAATTTGACAACATAGATTAATTATGCAAATTTTAGATAACTTTTAAATTTCTCAAAAGTTATCCTTTATTTTGAAAAACTTTCAACTATTTTACAATATGGGGCCAATATAATTAATTAAAAACAATTTGACAACATAGATTATTTATGCAAATCTTAGATAACTATTAAATTTCTCGAAAGCTATCATATATTTTGAAAAACTTTAACTACTTTACAATATGGGGCCAAAGTAATTAATAAAAATCAATTGGACAACATAGATTAATTATGCAAATTTTAGATAACTTTTAAATTTCTCAAAAGTTATCCTGTATTTTGAAAAACTTTCAACTATTTTACAATATGGGGCCAATATAATTAATAAAAATCAATTTTACAACATAGATTATTTATGCTAATCTTAGATATCTTTTAAATTTCTCGAAAGCTATCATGTATTTGGAAAAAATTTAACTACTTTACAATATGGGGCCAATGTAATTAATAAAAATCAATTTGACAACATAGATTATTTATACAAATCTTAGATAACTTTTAAAATTCTCGAAAGTTATCGTATATTTTGAAAAACTTTTAACTATTTTACAATATGGGGCCAATATAATTAATTAAAAACAATTTGACAACATAGATTATTTATGCAAATCTTAGATAACTTTTAAATTTCAGGGAAGCTATCATATATTTTGAAAAACTTTAACTACTTTACAATATGGGGGCAATGTAATTAATAAAAATCAATTTGACAACATAGATTATTCACGCAAATCTTAGATAACTATTAAATTTCCCAAAAGTTATCGTATATTTTGAAAAACTTTCAAATATTTTACAATATAGGGCCAAAATAATTAATAAAAATCAATTTTACGACATAGATTATTTATGCTAATCTTAGATAACTATTAAATTTCCCTAAAGTTATCCTATATTTTGAAAAATTTTCAGTTATTATACAATATAGGGCCAATATAATTAATAAAAATCGACTTTACAACGTAGATTATTTTTGCAAATCATAGATAACTATTAAATTTCTCGAAAGTAATCGTCAATTTTGAAAAAATTTCAGCTATTTTACAATATAGAGCCAATATAATTAATAAAAACCAATTTTACAACATAGATTATTTATGCAAATCTTAGATAACTTTTAAATTTCTCGAAAGCTATCATATATTTCGAATAACTTTTAACTATTTTACAATATGGTGCCAATATTATTAATAAAAATCAATTTTTCTACATAGATTATTTATGCATATCTTTGATAACTATTAAGTTTCTCAAAAGTTATCGCATATTTTGAAAAACTTTTAACTATTTTACAATATAGGGCCAATATAATTAATAAAAATCAATTTTACTACATAGATTAATTCTGCAAATCTTAGATAACTTTTAAATATCTCGAAATCCATCATACATTTAAAAAAATTTTCAACTATTTTACAATATAGGGCCAATATAAAAAATAAAAATCAATTTTACAACATAGATTATTTATACAAATCTTAGATAACCTTTAAAATTCTGGAAAGCTATCACATATTTTGAAAAACTTTCAACTATTTTACAATATGGGCCAATATAATTAATAAAAACCAATTTTACAACATAGATTATTTATACAAATCTTAGATAACTTTTAAAATTCTCGAAAGTTATAATATATTTGGAAATACTTTTAACTATTTTACATTATGGGGCCAATGTAATTAATAAAAATCAATTTTATTACATAGATTAATTATGCAAATCTTAACCAAAATTCTCGAAATTATCATATATTTCGAATAACTTTTAACTATTTTACAATTTGGTGCCAATATTATTAATAAAAATCATTTTTTCTACATAGATTAATTATGCAAATCTTAGATAACTTTTTAAATTCTCGAAAGTTATAATATATTTGGAAATACTTTTAACTATTTTACATTATGGGGCCAATGTAATTAATAAAAATCAATTTTATTACATAGATTAATTATGCAAATCTTAACCAAAATTCTCGAAAGTTATCATATATTTTGAAAAACTTTTAACTATTTTACAATATGGGGCCAATATAATTAATAAAAATCAATTTTACAACATAGATTATTTATACTAATCTTAAATAACTTTTAATATTCTCGTAAGTTGTCATATATTTTTAAAAACTTATAACTATTTTACAATATAGGGCCAATATAATTAATAAAAATCAATTTTACTACATAGATTAATTATGCAAATCTTAGATAACTTTTAAATTACTCGAAAGCTATCAAATATTTTGAAAAACTTTTGACTATTTTACAATCTGGGGCCAATGTAATTAATAAAAATCAATTTGACAACATAGATTATTTGCGCAAATCTTAGATAACTATTAAATTTCCCAAAAGTTATCGTATATTTTGAAAAATTTTCAGCTTTTTTACAATATAGGGCCAATATAATTAATAAAAATTAATTTGACAACATAGATTAATTATGCAAATTTTAGATAACTTTTAAATTTCTCAAAAGTTATCCTTTATTTTGAAAAACTTTCAACTATTTTACAATATGGGGCCAATATAATTAATTAAAAACAATTTGACAACATAGATTATTTATGCAAATCTTAGATAACTATTAAATTTCTCGAAAGCTATCATATATTTTGAAAAACTTTAACTACTTTACAATATGGGGCCAAAGTGATTAATAAAAATCAATTGGACAACATAGATTAATTATGCAAATTTTAGATAACTTTTAAATTTCTCAAAAGTTATCCTGTATTTTGAAAAACTTTCAACTATTTTACAATATGGGGCCAATATAATTAATAAAAATCAATTTTACAACATAGATTATTTATGCTAATCTTAGATAACTTTTAAATTTCTCGAAAGCTATCATGTATTTGGAAAAAATTTAACTACTTTACAATATGGGGCCAATGTAATTAATAAAAATCAATTTGACAACATAGATTATTTATACAAATCTTAGATAACTTTTAAAATTCTCGAAAGTTATCGTATATTTTGAAAAACTTTTAACTATTTTACAATATGGGGCCAATATAATTAATTAAAAACAATTTGACAACATAGATTATTTATGCAAATCTTAGATAACTTTTAAATTTCAGGGAAGCTATCATATATTTTGAAAAACTTTAACTACTTTACAATATGGGGGCAATGTAATTAATAAAAATCAATTTGACAACATAGATTATTCACGCAAATCTTAGATAACTATTAAATTTCCCAAAAGTTATCGTATATTTTGAAAAACTTTCAAATATTTTACAATATAGGGCCAAAATAATTAATAAAAATCAATTTTACGACATAGATTATTTATGCAAATCTTAGATAACTATTAAATTTCCCTAAAGTTATCCTATATTTTGAAAAATTTTCAGTTATTATACAATATAGGGCCAATATAATTAATAAAAATCGACTTTACAACATAGATGATTTATGCAAATCTTAGATAACTTTTAAATTTCTCGAAAGCTATCACGTATTTTGAAAAATTTTCAGCTATTTTACAATATAGGGCCAATATAATTAATAAAAATCAATTTTACAACATAGATTATTTATGCAAATCTTAGATAACTATTAAATTTCTCGAAAGCTATCAAATATTTTAAAAAACTTTATCTACTTTACAATATGGAGCCAATGTAATTAATTAAAATCAATTTTACAACATAGATTATTTATGCTAATTTTAAATAAATTTTAAATTTCTCAAAAGTTATCCTATATTTTGAAAGCTTTCAACTATTTTACAATACGGATCCAATGTAATTAATAAAAATCAATTCTACAACACAGATTTTTTATGCAAATCTTAGATAACTATTAAATTTCTCGAAAGCTATCCTATATTTTGAAAAACTTTCAACTATTTTACAATCTGGGGCCAATATAATTAATAAAAATCAATTTTACAACATAGATTAATTATGCAAATCTTAGATAACTATTAAATTTCTTAAAAGTTATCGTATATTCTGAAAAATTTTCAAGTATTTTACAACATGGGGCCAATATAATTAATAAAAATCAATTTTTCTGCATAGATTAATTATGCAAATCTTAGATAACTTTTAAATTTCTCGAAAGCAATCTTATATTTTGAAAAACTTTTAACTATTTTACAATATGGGGCAAATATAATTCATAAAAATCAATTTCACAACATAGATTATTTATTCAAATCTTAGATAACTTTTAAATTTCTCGAAAGCTATCATGTATTTTTAAATATTTTCAGCTATTTTACAATATCGGGCCAATATAATTAATAAAAATCAATTTTACAACATAGATTATTTATGCTAATCTCAGATAACTTTTAAATTTCTCGAAAGCTATCATGTATTTGGAAAAAATTTAACTACTTTACAATATGGGGCCAATGTAATTAATAAAAATCAATTTGACAACACAGATTATTTATGCTAATTTTAGATAAATTTTAAATTTCTCAAAAGTTATCCTATATTTTGAAAAACTTTCAACTATTTTACAATATGGGGCCAATATAATTAATAAAAACCAATTTTACAAAATAGATTATTTATGCTAATTTTAGATAACTTTTAAATTTCTCGAAAGCTATCCTATATTTTGAAATACTTTCAACTATTTTACAATCTGGGGCCAATATAATTAATAAAAATCAATTTTACAACATAGATTATTTATGCAAATCTTAGATAACTATTAAATTTCTCAAAAGTTATCGTATATGTTTAAAAACTTTTAATTAATTTACAATATGGGGCCAATATAATTAATAAAAACCAATTTTACAACATAGATTATTATGCAAATCTTAGATAACTATTAAATTTCTGAAAAGTTATCGTATATCTTTAAAAACTTTTAATTAATTTACAATATGGGACCAATATAATTAATAAAAACCAATTTTACAACATAGATTATTATACAAATCTTAGATAACTTTTAAAATTTTCGAAAGTTGTCATATATTTTGAAAAACTTTTAACTATTTTACAATACGGGGCCAATGTAATTAATAAAAATCAATTTTTCTGCATAGATTAATTATGCAAATCTTAGATAACTTTTAAATTTCTCGAAAGCAATCTTATATTTTGAAAAACTTTTAACTATTTTACAATTCGGGGCAAATGTAATTCATAAAAATCAATTTCACAACATAGAGTATTTATGCAAATCTTAGATAACTATTAAATTTCCCAAAAGTTATCGTATATTTTGAAAATTTTTCAGTTATTATACAATGTAGGGCCAATATAATTAATAAAAATCAACTTTACAACATAGATTATTTATTCAAATCTTAGATAACTTTTAAATTTCTCGAAAGCTATCATGTATTTTGAATTATTTTCAGCTATTTTACAATATAGGGCCAATATATTTAATAAAAATAAATTTTACAACACAGATTATTTATGCAAATCTTAGATAAATATTAAATTTCTCGAAAGCTATCAAATATTTTGAAAAACTTTATCTACTTTACAATATGGGGCCAATGTGATTGATAAAAATTCATTTTACAACATAGATTATTTATGCAAATCTTAGATAACTTGTGACGTGTATTTCACGTCCCAATAATATTAAATACGGGCAGTCAATCGCGACCCAGTCGCCCGTCACCAGAGCCGAGCATTTCTCAAATTTAATTAGTATTGTTATTAATGGGGTTTTGTTATTATTTGTTGAGGGAATGAGGATAAGGAGTCGCGACCGAGGAAGGCCGCAGACCGGCACATACACGCACACACCCATACCAGCGGCACCAGCTGATCGCCGCAGCGACGATTGCTCGGAGCGAGCAACGGCGACGAGTATACACACACAGGCACAGCACCAACATCACTGCACACTGTACGCGCGACTCTCTCTCTCTCTCGATTGCTCTTTCTTCCTCGCCTCTCGAGGATGATGAGCCGCTGCCCGCGCACACACATACACACACGCGCGCGCGGTCGCCCTCTCTCCCGATGCACGCAGACGCGGGAGGAGAGAGGATTCACAGCGGCAGCGGCGGCTTCCTCGAGGCACACCATCTCAGCTGTAGCCAAGAGAGAGAGAGAGAGAGAGAGAGAGAGAGATATACCGACTCGGCTGTCGGTAGAGGGGAGAGCTAGCAGCCGCCGCGCCGCGAGCCGCATGAAGCTGCCGGCCTCTCCTAGCGTAGGCCGACGCGCGCACGTCGCCGCTGCCAAGTGTGTTGGTCCGGCGGCGATAAAACCGAAAGCGCCCGATATAGATATACACGCCGGGTTGCCCGCGCGTGTATATCTAGCAATTCATAATTGCCCGCGCTGCGTAAGCAGGGCGGTATTAGCGAGGCGAGCCAATGAGGAGTAGCGACTCAAATCACTGCGGACTTGGCCTTGATTTTTGCATCTAGGGAAAATCAAGGCCAATCACCGTAAAGGAAAGGGCGGAAGCAACAGGAGTTTGAGCTGAAGTTGCGCGAGAAGAAAAGCCAAAATTTTGGAAGAGATTTCCGCCCTCTCCGGTTTTGAGCATTGACTGCCCGGCCTTCAAGGGAGATAGTTGAGCGAAAATTTTGAGATTGCCGTCCGAGAAGTGAGACCGCGTGGGGAGACCGTTGGAGTAGAAAATCCCGGCGAGCGATAGATTGGAGAATTTTAACTGGCGACCTGTGACCTGCGAGGACGAACATCGCGGACGCGCCCGATTAACCACGGTGAGTGGGCTGTAATTTCCGAGCTTCCCTCGGCACTTGCAAGCGAATTATATCATTGTTGTACTTCGCCGCCATGTGCTCGGGGCACATAGAAAATTAAAGCCGTGGTGGTGTGACACCGATATATAAAATCAGTGCGGTCGGACCAGTAGCAAAGTTACGCATTAGTGTGGGGAAATTTCCGCGACTCGGGAAGACGGGAGACGTGGTGAGTTTGATCGTCGCGAGGGACGCGTGATACGGCTAGCGTAGCCATTTTTTGTGTATAGCGGCAACGTAGATTTAAGCGATATTGTAACTTGCGACCGTTAATGTTACCCGACGAGGAGAAATAAAGTTATATATATTTAAAGTGAAATTTGTGGGTAATTATTATAAAGATATAAATTCCTGATTTTTCCTCTTCACGGAACTTCCTCTGGGAGGGGGCTCGTGCCGAGTTAGCCGCGCTTTACCTGGCGCCCATTAATTGAGAAATTTTGGTAAAGTGTCGAGACAATGGTAAGCATCACAAATGTAGTGGTTTCTGAATCCAACAAGAATACCATGTTAGAAATGACGTACCAACGGGGGCTTAGTGACTCAGGAAAAATAGCAAAATAAATTAATTAAGAAAGTTCGGGAAATATCGGAAAAATTTTTTTTTTACACAGTGTCGAGCCAGCGAAAGTGCAGCGACTAAAACGTTTTTTTTTTGCGTCGTATGGAAATTTCGGTAAAGTGGAAAAATTAATTTTTGTGTGTTTAAGGAATTTATAAGTAGGACTTAGAAAATTTTTCACTTGAGCTATTGGGTTATAAATGGGACTTTAAAATTTTTTTTCACTTGAGCTATTGGGTTCTAAATTGGACTTAGAAAATTTTCACTTGGGGTAATCGACTAATAAATTTTTCGACTTCGAGAATTTTCCGGAAAAATTTTTGGATATTTTTGAGAATTTTCCGAAATTATTTTTTGAAAATTTTTCGATTTCGAGAATTTTCCGGAAAATTTTTTGGATATTTTTGAGAATTTTCCGAAATTATTTTTTGAAAATTTTTCGATTTCAAGAATTTTCCGGAAAATTTTTTGGATATTTTTGAGAATTTTCCAAAATTTTTTTTTGAAAATTTTTCGATTTTGAGAATTTTCCGGAAAATTTTTTTGGAAATTTTTGAGAATTTTCCGGAATTATTTTTTGAAAATTTTTCGATTTTGAGAATTTTCCGGAAAATTTTTTGGATATTTTTGAGAATTTCCCGAAATTATTTTTTGAAAATTTTCGATTTTGAGAATTTTCCGGAAAATTTTTTTGGATATTTTTGTGAATTTTCCGAAATTACTTTTTTGAAAATTTTTGATTTTTAGAATTTTCCGGAAAAATTTTTTTTTATGTGAGGAATGTTCTAAAGGAAGGAAGAGTTTTTTTGAGATTTTAAGAATTTTCGAAGATATTTTTTTTGAAGGGTTTTTGTTGAAAATTTTTTTTTGGATTTGAGAGTTTTTTTGATATTCTTGAAAATTTTTCGAAAATTTCTGAGCGATTTATTGAGGGCTTTCACAGGTTGGGTGTGTAGTGAAGAAAATTTTCGTTTCAATTGAGACCTTTCGTAGGATTCTTTTGAGTATTGAAAATTTTCGGTTATTAGAGGAAACTTGTAGCGATATATAAAGAAAATAGCGAATTACCAGTGTAAGCGGAAGGCTGCGGCGACGCACTGAATATAATAGCGATAAATAGAGAAGGTGGGGAAAATAGGAGACAAATTCGGAAAATCTTTGTTGGAGATTTGGTGAAATTTGAGTAATGAGCTAGAGTGATAGATAAATTAATTGGGTGTAATTTTCCGAATTCTGTCCTATTTTTCAAGTCTCCTCAACGACTTTTAAAGTAGTAGAGTAGGAGTCACACCACCGTATAGGGAAAATTCATTTTGCGAACACCTCCACAAAATATTATTGCTGTGCTACTACCCCCAAATCGATTAGTAAGAACGATTTATAATTAGTTAAGAGTAAAATTTTTGAAACAACTACTGGAAATTGGGTGTAAAAATACAACAACTAAAGTTATGGTATTTATAGCATAACTACTGTGTCAAAGGAAAAATTGATTATTACATATATTTATATTTATTTAATTGTATTGGAAATTATTTACTGAAAATTGATTGCGACCAAGAAGAAACCTCAGATTATTACTTCAGATATAAACAAGAAGAGAAGACCAAGAACTACTGAAGACTGAATAGCGACTTTATTAGATTCGCGTCAGGGTATTTCAGCAGCTACTCAAGATCTAGGCAAACAAATTTCGAGTAGGCATTTTCAGCTAAAGGAACCGATAAAGAAGACCTCAAGAAAAGAAGCTAATTTCTTTGTTTATCTCCTTTTGTCCCTTTAGCAAAAGTACATACGGTAATCTCCAGAGTAACATACATATATAAATATACATATTATTATTATAAATCATTATAAAAATTGAAAATTAGTGACACAGTAGTTAGGCAGGAAAATTGTCCCGTAAAGGAGTTAAGACTGATCCCTTTATTTGCGACCTCTCCATTCACGTGCACCAGGTATTGCAAGTTAAATCCCCGTCTTTGAAAAGATTCCAAAGACTTGGGCGGGCCCTCCCAACATAGCGAATACTGCAGTAACTGTAGAGTGTAACTAGCGACCAAACCGCTGCTTTTGTTTTAGTCCCTTAGTGTACGAGTAGAGTACAAAATGAACACAAGACAAGCAGCAAAGAAGGATCCGCGCATACGCCAGCGAATGGCAGTATCAAGTAGAATAAATGGGATGGACCCGAGCGAACTTATAATAATTCTAGATCAGATGGGACTTAGCATATCTGGGACAACAGCCCAACTTAGAGACAGACTCTTGCGGGCAAGTATTAGGACAGTGGAACCAGAGGCAGCAGTAAATTGGAATACAGTATGGGACGAAAGACCATGGGATCAAGTACCAGCAACATCGGCGGCCATAATGCGAGAGGAATCTTTTGAACAAATACCTCAGAAGAAGAAAAGAGGTAGGAAGCCTAAGAGAAGGACCAAAGAAGTAGAGTTGCAAAGCACGGAAACGGAGTATAGCCAAGAAGAGGGACAGGCAATCACGGAGCAGATTCAAGAAGTCACAACACAACAACAAACGACCGATGTACCAGTAGTTACGCTAGAAACGATAAGCAAAGCGACCACCACTATCACTACGACGACACCAGTTCGTACTCGGGGACCAACGGATAGCTTCGCGATGCAGATGGTGTCTGCAAACACACGACCAAGAGTGCAAACAGGGTTTCCACCGCAACTCTTAGCGATGAGCAGTCATACACAGTTAGCATATACTCCGGGACTAATGAAGATGATACCAACCGGCTACCAATGGAGGCTACCAGAGCCACTTTTCCATTATACAGGAAATCATCCATCACCGGATTCCAGTACGGGAACTCCCGCGGTACCAATGATCCAGAGACCAATACAATTGATTACATCAGCGTCAACGGCTTCGGAACCAACGTTACCTTCGATGCCAACCACCGCAGCGCCGTCGGTCACACGACCCCCTGCAATGGCACAAGCAACGAACGTCGGGGCCGGTCCGGGGACTAGTCAGAGGGGGCAACCCCTAGCAAGAAGTGACAATCCGACAGGAACATCACAAAGCCAAACGCCACTGCAGGGGATAAACCCGAACGACAGTATTCAATATATTGGACAAGTAAAACATAGAGACCCCATAACCAGTAACCCAAGAAATGGAAACTCAACAGATAGTAGCGACGTAAGCAACAAAGAAGAAGATAAGAATCGAGAAGAAGATGCCATTCAACGAGGGGCAGGACCATACGAACGGCTACTGCAGGAGTTTGAACATCTGAAAATGGCACAACATAGACCAATTCTCCTCCGAGAACCGGTATACGCGCCACAACCTCCAGTAGTCCCACCTCCGGTAGCACACCCACAGGATTACGTAGACACTCCGAGACCACCGAGGGGATCTCAAGAAAGAAGAGAGCGACCCAGAAATCACGAAGTGGCAGAGATTCGGAGTCCTAAGGTGAACACCGTTCGTAGGCCAACAGACCAGCAAACCGAAGCATCAAAACAGAGAAGAGGAGAACGAAAGCGACTGTCATCGAGTAGCTCGGAAAGTAGCGTACTAGACCGAAGATTAGTAAAGAAGAGAGATAGCCGTAAAGTGAAAAACCGTAGACATAGGAGTTCGAGTAATAGTACCACAAGTAGCGACGGTAATACAACGTCATCAGACTCAGATAGCGACCACAATAAAAGAAGTACAAAACACAGGAGAGGCCACAAACGGAACCAGTCGAGATCGACTAGCGATTCGGAATATGAAGATAAGAAAATGAAACAAAAAAATAGGAAAAGTCATTCGAATGCAGATACAGCGGGGAAGAATGTTAAAATATTGCAGAGCTGGAACCTAAAGTTCAATGGGGAAGATAAGGAGCCAGAGGAAATTTTGGACCGGCTGCAGGAATGCAAAGCAAGCCTAGCCATGAGCGACAGGGAGCTGTTGAATGCTTTACCATCGATCTTTTCGAAAAATGCTAGCAGATGGTATCGATCCAAGCGACCAGACTTAAAATCATGGAAAGACTTTAAAAAAGCATTTAGAAGGCAGTATTTGGGTCACAGAGATGAAGAAGACACGATGACGGACTTACGGAACAGATCGATGGCAAAAGGAGAAAAGATTGCCAATTATATATCCTGCGTAGAATACATTGTCGACCACTTTAAGCGACCCCCTTCCAGGAAAACAATAGTAAAACAGGCCTACAAGGGCTTGAGGAAAGACTATCGACACTTCATGGCGGGGAAAGAAATCAAGACGCTCAAGGATATAGAGAAACTAGGAAGAATTTGGGAAAAGGAGAAAGAACTAGATGACCGGTTTGAAGAGCCTCCACCAAAGGAGATGAGCATACCAGGTGCAGCATACTCTGGGACACCCTCAGTCCGTAAGGTAGCGGCAGCCTACGAGAAATCGAACCCAGAAAGCGACACTAGCGACAGCACATCAGCGACAACCAAACCGGCGAGAAAGAGAAATTGGAATAGAAAAGCGAAGAAAAAACAAAAACAAATAAATGCGGTAGCCGCTGCCAAGGAGAATCAAAGGCCTGAGGCCAACGTACAAGCGACCCCAGTACAGCCAGCCTCACACAACGCGACCGCAATGATGACGCACAGCACAACGCTGAATCCACTGCGACCGAGTTTTGTGCCCGCTTGGCAATGGTCTCCTCCCCAGAATGTTAACTCGTTTCAGGGTAGAGGTGGTCAGGCCCAAGGATTCACCGGCCAAGGCGCCTATAATATGAGAGGAACTAGAGACCAAAATGGGCCTTCTGCCCAAAATATACCAGTATATGGTGCATGCTATACATGCCAGACGGTAGGGCACCGAGCAAGAGAATGTCCACAAAGGACATGCTACTTGTGTAGGGCTATGGGACACTATGCAAGCGAATGTCCCAATAGACAGCCGGCATGGCAGTCTTCTCCAAATAATCAGGCCATGGGAAACGGGATGCAGGGGAGGCAGAAGAGTCCCATACCTCCTCAGCAACCGCAAACGGGACGCAACTGGCAACAATAAAGGGAAGCCAGCATAACGCCCAACCGACCATACAGGAGAAGAGAATAGCGACCCCAGAGAACGCAAAAATTAGCAGCAACCAAGAGAGAAGTGGATCGACGATAGTCGAGGCAGCTAAAAGTATTAAGTCCACATTGTCAGATGGGGAGACCCACCCAGTATGGAGCAATACTTCAAACAGCGGAGGATTAAATGGGACCTCACCAATAGCGACCACAAAACCATTAATTAAAGAGAGTAGTGAGAGCAACAAAATTCGAGAAGAGAGAGAAAAAGCAGAGAGTAGAAAGAGTAGAGAGAGAGCAACAAAATTCGAGAAGAGAGAGAAATAGTAGAGAGTAGAGAGAGTAGTGAGAGCAGCAAAATTCGAGAAGAGAGAGAAAAAGTAGAGAGTAGAGAGAGTAGTGAGAGCAACAAAATTCGAGAAGAGAAAAAAAAAGTAGAGAATAGAGAGAGTCGTGAGAGCAAAAGGGTGACCGAAAGAGTGACAACCTTACCGATCCTCGAAGGGTCCGACGTAACGGCGCTCAATCCAACAGCTGACGAGCAGAAGGATTTCGAGCACCTAGCCCTCGTACGAGAGGCGGTCGACCTTCTGGAAGGGTCACAGGTGTCCACTCCCTCGTTGGAGGGCCCCTCCACCTTTGTTACAGACCTAGATGTTGGGGTGCCCACATCTAGTCTAGGGGGGGAGAGCAGCGTACTACGTACGCCGGAGGCCGACCAACTTGAGGTTCCGGAACCAGGCGAAGTCGAAGTCGCAGGTATGAGCGCAGAGAACCGCATCTTCACGAAGGTAATACTAGGTGGTAGACCGTACAGAGCCCTAATTGATGGAGGAGCCACGGTCTCCCTAGTAGGACCAGAGATAGCGGCTAAGTTCAAGGACCGATTGCGACCAGCGAACTCTGTTATAAGAAGTGTGTTAGGTGGAACAAAGAAAGTATTGGGGTATCTGGACATCAACATGGAATTGGATGGCAGGTCCAGGAAGCTGACGGTAAGAGCCGTAGATCCTTGCGACCACGACATGTTACTGGGACAGGACTTTACCAACCCATGGGACGTTGATGTAAGATACGGCAGACGGATGTGGAGGACTAACGAGGGCCCGTGGAAGCAATCTTGGGACGACGAGGAAATCGAAGCGACCCCAGCATACGCCGAATGCGCCGGAATTACCGAGGCAGACGACGAGCAGCGGAAAGCCATAGAAGACCTAGTGACCAAGATATTACCTCCGCCATCGGAAAATTTAGGAACGACCACACTGACCGAACATCACATAGATGTACTCTCCGCAGCCGCCATCAAACATCGGCCAAGGAGAATGTCACCCAAACTTCTGCAAGTAGTACACGAAGAGATAGAGAAGATGTTTAGGAGTGGAGTAATAGAGCGATCGGCAAGTGAATGGAGTAGCGCCTCGGTAATCATCAAGAAGCCAGACGGGAGCTATAGATTTTGTATAGATTATCGCGACCTCAACAAAGTGACCCGGAAGGATGCATATCCTATCAGGAGCATGGATTCCATATTGGACAAATTGCGTAAAGCCAAATATGTGACCAAAATTGACCTCAAGCAAGCCTATTTTCAAGTACCGATGGAGCAAAGCAGCAAGAAATTTACAGCATTTGCAGTGCCGGGGTCAGGGCTTTGGCAATTTGTAAAAATGCCCTTCGGACTAACGAATGCGCCCATGACCTTCCAACGCCTGATCGATGCTTTGTTTGGCGTCCAGTATGAACCATATGTGTTTGGATACTTGGACGACATCATTATAGCGACCGAGACCTTTGAGGAACATCTCCAATGGTTGGAGCTGGTTCTCAAGAAGCTGGTCGAAGCAGGATTGGTAGTAAATCGGAAAAAGTGCGAATTCTGCTGCTCGAGAGTGACGTACTTAGGCTTCTTGCTTGATAAAGATGGATTGCGACCAGATCCAGAAAAGGTATCGCCAGTGACAGAATATCCAGCGCCGAAGACCGTTAAGCAGCTGAGACGATTTCTGGGTATGGTAGGATGGTACTCGCGATTCATTGAAAACGACTCAGAGATGAAAATTCCGTTAGTGAAGTTACTAAGAAAGGGGCAAGAGTGGAAATGGGATAGCGACCAACAAGAGGCCTTTGAAGGTCTAAAGAAGGCGCTAACGGTGGCTCCGGTCCTGGCAAGACCAGATTTTGGCAAAACCTTCACGGTCCAGAGTGACGCAAGCGGAGTGGCGATTGGGGCGGTTTTGACACAGGAAGGGGATGATGGAGAGCACCCCATCGTATATGTGAGTAGAGTACTCACGGCGGCTGAACGAAATTATACCACGTCCGAAAGAGAATGCTTGGCGTTATTATGGGCCATTAAGAAGCTGCGACCATACCTTGAAGGGTACGAATTCAAGGCCATCACCGACCATAGCGCCCTCCAATGGCTTCGTAATCTGAAGGACCCTACTGGACGACTAGCCCATTGGGCACTTGAAATGCAGCAGTGGGACTTCGAAGTAATCCATCGGAAGGGCACTCTGCTGAAAGTGCCTGATGCGTTGTCCAGGATGTACGAAGATGGAGGGGAAATAGCTGGATTTGAAGAGATACAGGACGAGCGATACGTAACGAGGATGGAAGAAGTACAAAGACACCCACACCGATTCCCAGACTGGCGAATTGAAGATGGCATGTTGTACAAATTTCGTAGCGACCCCCTATTAGACCCAGTGACATCTCAAGAAGAAGGATGGAGACTGGTCGTCCCAGTAGAGTACCGTGAGAGAGTGATAACGGAGAGCCACTCCATCACCTCCGCGGGACACCTGGGACTTCAGAAGACCTATGACCAAGTGGCCCGCGAGTACTACTGGCAAGGCATGTACTACGACGTGCGCCACTTCGTCCAGGCTTGTCGCGAATGCCAGAAGCACAAGTCCTCTCAGACGGGACCCCTAGGGCTACTAGGAAAAAGAATTGTAGAGCGACCATGGGCCGTAGTGGCAGCAGATCTTATGGAATTTCCACCAAGTAAGAGCCAATTCAAATACTTGGTGGTATTCCAAGATCTCTTCACGCGGTGGATCGAGCTGAAGCCGCTGAGGAAGGCGGATGGCAAGTCGGTGGCTCGCGCCCTAGAGGAGCTCATCTTGTTTCGGTGGGAGACGCCGAACTACGTACTTACAGATAACGGGAAAGAGTTCATCAATAAGCACCTGACCGCCACGCTGAAGGAGTATGGAGTGACCCATGTGACCACGCCACCGTACCATCCGCAAGCCAATCCAGTGGAGAGAAGCAATCGAACCCTAAAGACCATGATAGCGACCTTCGTAAAACAAGACCATCGGAATTGGGATGCCCATCTTCATGAGTTTAGGCATGCAGTCAACACTGCCATGCAAGCGACCACCAAGGTATCACCAGCCTTCTTGAATTATGGACGACACCCAAGGCCGGTGAAGAGTTTACGAAGAGAAGTAGAGCCAAAGCGACCAATTATTAGTAGCGACCCTGAAGATTGGTTAGAGAGAGTAAGAAGACTTGATGCCCTACGCGACCTAGTAATCAGGCATATCGATTCTGCAAAGGAGCGACAAGCTAAATACTACAATCGTGGCAGGAAGGAGGCGACATTCCAGGTAGGAGACTTAGTAATGAGGGCAAACCACCACTTGTCAAACAAAGACAAGCGTTTTTCGGCTAAGTTAGCTGGCCGGTTTGACGGCCCGTTTGCCATCAAAGAAGTTAAGTCTCCGCTGGTATACGTGCTAAATATGGGTGAGGATAAAAGAATACCCGAGGTGCACGTGAGCGAATTGAAAAGATACATTCCCCCAAGGGGGAGAGCCCCGTATTAGCGACCTCCTCTTTACAAGCGACCTTGAAGTGGTTATTTATCGAAGCGACCCATAGAAGGAGGGCAACCTGACGATCTAGCGACCACAATGCTAATAGCGACCCATCCGAGACCCTACGCATCGGCGACCAAAAAGGGCATAACCTGAGAACTACTAGCGACCGAAACCTGGAGTGCTCTGTGGTCGGATTGGGAGTAGTAAGGTGGAGGTTTTAATACATTTTTTGTTGTTTTCAGCTTGATTAGTTTAAGTGTATAGATGTATATATATATTGGTTTTTTTGCAAAAGCTCTGGTGCCGAGGGTTGTTCGGGAATCGCGTTGATGGGATACAATGGCCCAATTAGAGTCTCGTTTGATTATTGGAATAACCAGTCCACTCCTGGCGGTGTGTCCCGTTTAGGGGGGGAGAGTTTGTGACGTGCATTTCACGTCCCAATAATATTAAATACGGGCAGTCAATCGCGACCCAGTCGCCCGTCACCAGAGCCGAGCATTTCTCAAATTTAATTAGTATTGTTATTAATGGGGTTTTGTTATTATTTGTTGAGGGAATGAGGATAAGGAGTCGCGACCGAGGAAGGCCGCAGACCGGCACATACACGCACACACCCATACCAGCGGCACCAGCTGATCGCCGCAGCGACGATTGCTCGGAGCGAGCAACGGCGACGAGTATACACACACAGGCACAGCACCAACATCACTGCACACTGTACGCGCGACTCTCTCTCTCTCGATTGCTCTTTCTTCCTCGCCTCTCGAGGATGATGAGCCGCTGCCCGCGCACACACATACACACACGCGCGCGCGGCCGCCCTCTCTCCCGATGCACGCAGACGCGGGAGGAGAGAGTATTCACAGCGGCAGCGGCGGCTTCCTCGAGGCACACCATCTCGGCTGTAGCCAAGAGAGAGAGAGAGAGAGAGAGAGAGATATACCGACTCGGCTGTCGGTAGAGGGGAGAGCTAGCAGCCGCCGCGCCGCGAGCCGCATGAAGCTGCCGGCCTCTCCTAGCGTAGGCCGACGCGCGCACGTCGCCGCTGCCAACTGTGTTGGTCCGGCGGCGATAAAACCGAAAGCGCCCGATATAGATATACACGCCGGGTTGCCCGCGCGTGTATATCTAGCAATTCATAATTGCCCGCGCTGCGTAAGCAGGGCGGTATTAGCGAGGCGAGCCAATGAGGAGTAGCGACTCAAATCACCGCGGACTTGGCCTTGATTTTTGCATCTAGGGAAAATCAAGGCCAATCACCGTAAAGGAAAGGGCGGAAGCAACAGGAGTTTGAGCGGAAGTTGCGCGAGAAGAAAAGCCCAAATTTTGGAAGAGATTTCCGCCCTCTCCGGTTTTGAGCATTGACTGCCCGGCATTCAAGGGAGATAGTTGAGCGAAATTTTTGAGATTGCCGTCCGAGAAGTGAGACCGCGTGGGGAGACCGTTGGAGTAGAAAATCCCGGCGAGCGATAGATTGGAGAATTTTAACTGGCGACCTGTGACCTGCGAGGACGAACATCGCGGACGCGCCCGATTAACCACGGTGAGTGGGCTGTAATTGCCGAGCTTCCCTCGGCACTTGCAAGCGAATTATATCATTGTTGTACTTCGCCGCCATGTGCTCGGGGCACATAGAAAATTAAAGCCGTGGTGGTGTGACACCGATATATAAAATCAGTGCGGTCGGACCAGTAGCAAAGTTACGCATTAGTGTGGGGAAATTTCCGCGACTCGGGAAGACGGGAGACGTGGTGAGTTTGATCGTCGCGAGGGACGCGTGATACGGCTAGCGTAGCCATTTTTTGTGTATAGCGGCAACGTAGATTTAAGCGATATTGTAACTTGCGACCGTTAATGTTACGCGACGAGGAGAAATAAAGTTATATATATTTAAAGTGAAATTTGTGGGTAATTATTATAAAGATATAAATTCCTGATTTTTCCTCTTCACGGAACTTCCTCTGGGAGGGGGCTCGTGCCGAGTTAGCCGCGCTTTACCTGGCGCCCATTAATTGAGAAATTTTGGTAAAGTGTCGAGACAATGGTAAGCATCACAAATGTAGTGGTTTCTGATTCCAATGCAAGAAAACCATGTTACAAACTATTAAATTTCTCAAAAGTTATCGTATATTTTGAAAAAATTTTAGCTATTTTACAATATATGGCCAATATAATTAATAAAAACCAATTTTACAAAATAGATTATTTATGCTAATCTTAGATAACTATTAAATTTCTCAAAAGTTATCGTATATTTTGAAAAAATTTCAGCTATTTTACAATATATGTCCAATATAATTAATAAAAACCAATTTTACAAAATAGATTATTTATGCTAATTTTAGATAAATTTTAAATTTCTCAAAAGTTATACTATATTATATAACTTTCAACTATTTTACAATATGGGGCCAATATAATTAATAAAAATCAATTTTACAACATAGATTATTTATGCTAATTTTAGATAAATTTTAAATTTCTCGAAAGTTATCCTATATTTTGAAAAACTTTCAACTATTTTACAATATGCGGCCAATATAATTAATAAAAATCAATTTGACAACATAGATTAATTATACAAATTTTAGATAACTTTTAAATTTCTCAAAAGTTATCCTGTATTTTGAACGATTTTCAACTATTTTACAATATAGGGCCAATATAATTATTAAAAATCAATTTTACTACATAGATTGATTCTGCAAATTTTAGATAACTTTTAATTTTATGGAAAGCTATCATATATTTTGAAAAACTTTAACTACTTTACAATATGGGGTCAATGTAATTAATTAAAATCAATTTTACTACATAGATTAATTATGCAAATCTTAGATAACTTTTAAATTTCTCGGAAGTTATAATATATTTGGAAACACTTTTAACTATTTTACATTATGGGGCCAATATAATTAATAAAAATCAATTTGAAAACATAGATTATTTAAGCAAATCTGAGATAACTATTAAATTTCTCAAAAGTTATCGTATATTTTAAAAACTTTCAACTATTTTACAATATGGGCCAATATAATTAATAAAAATCAATTTTACAACGTAGATTATTTTTGCAAATCTTAGATAACTATTAAATTTCTCGAAAGTAATCGTGTATTTTGAAAAAATTTCAGCTATTTTACAATATAGAGCCAACATAATTAATAAAAACCAAATTTACAACATAGATTATTTATGCAAATCTTAGATAACTTTTAAATTTAATTTAATTTATAGATAATTTAAACCCGGTGACCCGGGTTCGAATCCTAGTCTCTGCCGATTGATACAAGCACCTCTGTAAAAATTACATGTGCTTTGTTTACAAACACACCGCAGACCCCCGTCGTCGATTAGCACCACATGGAAGCACAAACATGGCGACGTTAAATAATAATAAAAAAAAAAAAAAAAAAAAACTTTTAAATTTCTCGAAAGCTATCATATATTTTGAAAAACTTTTAATTATTTTACAATATGGGGCCAATGTAATTAATAAAAATCAATTGTTCTACATAGATGAATTATGCAAATCTTAGATAACTATTAAATTTCTCAAAAGTTATCGTATATTTTAAAAATTTTCAAGTATTTTACAATATGGGGCCAATATAATTAATAAAAATCAATTTTACTACATAGATTAATTATGAAAATCTTAGATAACTTTTAAAATTCTCGAAATTTATCATATATTTTGAAAAACTTTTAACTATTTTACAATATGGGGCCAATGTAATTCATAAAAATCTATTTTACTACATAGATTAGTTATGCAAATCATAAATAACTATTAAATTTCTCAAAAGTTATCGTATATTCTGAAAAATTTTCAAGTATTTTACAATATGGGGCCAATATAATTAATAAAAATCAATTTTACTACATAGATTAATTATGCAAATCTTAGATAACTTTTAAATATCTCGAAATCTATCATACATTTAAAAAAATTTTCAACTATTATACAATATAGGGCCAATATAAAAAATAAAAATCAATTTTACAACATAGATTATTTATACAAATCTTAGATAACCTTTAAAATTCTCGAAAGCTATCATGTATTTTGAACAATTTTCAACTATTTTACAATATAGGGCCAATATAATTATTAAAAATGAATTTTACTACATAGATTAGTTATGCAAATCTTAAATAACTATTAAATTTCTCAAAAGTTATCGTATATTCTGAAAAATTGTCAAGTATTTTCCAATATCGGGCCAATATAATTAATAAAAATCAATTTTACTACATAGATTAATTATGCAAATCTTAGATAACTTTTAAATATCTCGAAATCTAACATACATTTAAAAAAATTTTCAACTATTTTACAATATAGGGGCAATATAATTAATAAAAATCAATATTACAACATAGATTAATTATACAAATCTTAAATAACTTTTAATATTCTCGTAAGTTATCATATATTTTGAAAAACTTTTAATTATTTTACAATATGGGGCCAATGTAATTAATAAAAATCAATTGTTCTACATAGATGAATTATGCAAATCTTAGATAACTATTAAATTTCTCAAAAGTTATCGTATATTTAAAAAATTTTCAAGTATTTTACAATATGGGGCCAATATAATTAATAAAAATCAATTTTACTACATAGATTAATTATGCAAATCTTAGATAACTTTTAAAATTCTCGAAATTTATCATATATTTTGAAAAACTTTTAACTATTTTACAATATGGGGCCAATGTAATTCATAAAAATCTATTTTACTACATAGATTAGTTATGCAAATCTTAAATAACTATTAAATTTCTCAAAAGTTATCGTATATTCTGAAAAATTTTCAAGTATTTTACAATATGGGGCCAATATAATTAATAAAAATCAATTTTACTACATAGATTAATTATGCAAATCTTAGATAACTTTTAAATATCTCGAAATCTATCATATATTTAAAAAAATTTTCAACTATTTTACAATATAGGGCCAATATAAAAAATAAAAATCAATTTTACAACATAGATTATTTATACAAATCTTAGATAACCTTTAAAATTCTGGAAAGCTATCACATATTTTGAAAAATTTTCGACTATTTTACAATATGGGGCCATGTAATTAATAAAAATCAACTTTACAACATAGATTATTTATGCAAATCTTAGATAACTTTTAAATTTCTCGAAAGCTATCATGTATTTTGAACAATTTTCAACTATTTTACAATATAGGGCCAATATAATTATTAAAAATCAATTTTACTACATAGATTAATTATGCAAATTTTAGATAACTTTTAATTTTCTGGAAAGCTATCATATATTTTGAAAAACTTTAACTACTTTACAATATGGGGCCAATGTAATTAATTAAAATCAATTTTACTACATAGCTTAATTATGCAAATCTTAGATAACTTATAAAATTCTCGAAAGTAGTCGTGTATTTTGAAAAAATTTCAGCTATTTTACAATATAGAGCCAATATAATTAATAAAAACCAATTTTACAACATAGATTATTTATGCAAATCTTAGATAACTTTTAAATTTCTCGAAACCTATCATATATTTTGAAAATTTTTCAAGTATTTTACAATATAGGAGCAATATAATTAATAAAAATCAATATTACAACATAGATTAATTATACAAATCTTAAATAACTTTTAATATTCTCGTAAGTTATCATATATTTTGAAAAACTTTTAATTATTTTACAATATGGGGCCAATGTAATTAATAAAAATCAATTTGACAACATAGATTATTTATGCAAATCCTAGATAACTATTACGTTTTTCAAAAGCTATCGTATATTTTGAAAAATTTACAGCTATTTTACAATATAGGGCCAATATAATTAATAATAATCAACTTTACAACATAGATTATTTATGCAATCCTAGATAACTTTTAAATTTCTCGAAAGCTATCATGTATTTTGAACAATTTTCAACTATTTTACAATATAGGGCCAATATAATTATTAAAAATGAATTTTACTACATAGATTAGTTATGCAAATCTTAAATAACTATTAAATTTCTCAAAAGTCATCGTATATTCTGAAAAATTGTCAAGTATTTTCCAATATCGGGCCAATATAATTAATAAAAATCAATTTTACTACATAGATTAATTATGCAAATCTTAGATAACTTTTAAATATCTCGAAATCTAACATACATTTAAAAAAATTTTCAACTATTTTACAATATAGGGCCAATATAAAAAATAAAAATCAATTTTACAACATAGATTAATTATACAAATCTTAAATAACTTTTAATATTCTCGTAAGTTATCATATATTTTGAAAAACTTTTAATTATTTTACAATATGGGGCCAATGTAATTAATAAAAATCAATTGTTCTACATAGATGATTTATGCAAATCTTAGATAACTATTAAATTCCTCAAAAGTTATCGTATATTTTAAAAATTATCAAGTATTTTACAATATGGGGCCAATATAATTAATAAAAATCAAATTTACTACATAGATTAATTATGCAAATCTTAGATAACTTTTAAAATTCTCGAAATTTATCATATATTTTGAAAAACTTTTAATTATTTTACAATATGGGGCCAATGTAATTCATAAAAATCAATTTTTCTACATAAATTAATTATGCAAATCTTAGATAACTATTAAATTTCTCAAAAGTTATCGTATATCTTTAAAAACTTTTTACTATTTTACAATATGGGGCCAATATAATTAATAAAAACCAATTTTACAACATAGATTATTTATACAAATCTTAGATAACTTTTAAAATTCTCGAAAGTTATCATATATTTTGAAAAACTTTTAACTATTTGACAATACGGGGCCAATGTAATTAATAAAAATCAATTTTTCTACGTAAATTAATTATGCAAATCTTAGATAACTATTAAATTTCTCAAAAGTTATCGTATATCTTTAAAAACTTTTAACTACTTTACAATATGGGGCCAATGTAATTAATTAAAATCAATTTTACTACATAGCTTAATTATGCAAATCTTAGATAACTTATAAAATTCTCGAAAGTAGTCGTGTATTTTGAAAAAATTTCAGCTATTTTACAATATAGAGCCAATATAATTAATAAAAACCAATTTTACAACATAGATTATTTATGCAAATCTTAGATAACTTTTAAATTTCTCGAAACCTATCATATATTTTGAAAATTTTTCAAGTATTTTACAATATAGGAGCAATATAATTAATAAAAATCAATATTACAACATAGATTAATTATACAAATCTTAAATAACTTTTAATATTCTCGTAAGTTATCATATATTTTGAAAAACTTTTAATTATTTTACAATATGGGGCCAATGTAATTAATAAAAATCAATTTGACAACATAGATTATTTATGCAAATCCTAGATAACTATTACGTTTTTCAAAAGCTATCGTATATTTTGAAAAATTTACAGCTATTTTACAATATAGGGCCAATATAATTAATAATAATCAACTTTACAACATAGATTATTTATGCAATCCTAGATAACTTTTAAATTTCTCGAAAGCTATCATGTATTTTGAACAATTTTCAACTATTTTACAATATAGGGCCAATATAATTATTAAAAATGAATTTTACTACATAGATTAGTTATGCAAATCTTAAATAACTATTAAATTTCTCAAAAGTCATCGTATATTCTGAAAAATTGTCAAGTATTTTCCAATATCGGGCCAATATAATTAATAAAAATCAATTTTACTACATAGATTAATTATGCAAATCTTAGATAACTTTTAAATATCTCGAAATCTAACATACATTTAAAAAAATTTTCAACTATTTTACAATATAGGGCCAATATAAAAAATAAAAATCAATTTTACAACATAGATTAATTATACAAATCTTAAATAACTTTTAATATTCTCGTAAGTTATCATATATTTTGAAAAACTTTTAATTATTTTACAATATGGGGCCAATGTAATTAATAAAAATCAATTGTTCTACATAGATGATTTATGCAAATCTTAGATAACTATTAAATTCCTCAAAAGTTATCGTATATTTTAAAAATTATCAAGTATTTTACAATATGGGGCCAATATAATTAATAAAAATCAAATTTACTACATAGATTAATTATGCAAATCTTAGATAACTTTTAAAATTCTCGAAATTTATCATATATTTTGAAAAACTTTTAATTATTTTACAATATGGGGCCAATGTAATTCATAAAAATCAATTTTTCTACATAAATTAATTATGCAAATCTTAGATAACTATTAAATTTCTCAAAAGTTATCGTATATCTTTAAAAACTTTTTACTATTTTACAATATGGGGCCAATATAATTAATAAAAACCAATTTTACAACATAGATTATTTATACAAATCTTAGATAACTTTTAAAATTCTCGAAAGTTATCATATATTTTGAAAAACTTTTAACTATTTGACAATACGGGGCCAATGTAATTAATAAAAATCAATTTTTCTACGTAAATTAATTATGCAAATCTTAGATAACTATTAAATTTCTCAAAAGTTATCGTATATCTTTAAAAACTTTTAACTATTTTACAATATGGGGCCAATATAATTAATAAAAACCAATTTTACAACATAGATTATTTATACAAATCTTAGATAACTTTTAAAATTCTCGAAAGTTATCATATATTTTGAAAAACTTTTAACTATTTTACAATACGGGGCCAATGTAATTAATAAAAATCAATTTTTCTGCATAGATTAATTATGCAAATCTTAGATAACTATTAAATTTCTCAAAAGCTATCGTGTATTTTAAAGAATTTTCAACTATTTTACAATATAGGGCCAATATAATATATAAAAATCAATTTTACTACATAGATTATTTATGCAAATCATTGATAACTTTTCTTTTCATCAATCTTAGATAATTTATAAATTTCTTAAAAGCTATCGTACATTTTCAAAAACTGTCAACTAGCATAAAATACCGAGCCATTAAAGTTTATAAAACTTCACTTTGAACATAGATTAGGTATACAAAACTTAGATATCATCCGAAGGTCTCAGAAACTGAACGATATGTTAAAAACAATGTGCTACTCTGCATGATTATAAAATAACAAATGACTGACCGAACTAGGAAATAAACGCGATTCCGAAACCGTCATGATCAAAACAAGAACTATTAACAAAAGAAATACAAAACAAACACACAAAGTAAAACCAAGTCGTTATTACAGGATGGATATGAATGCAGATTATGTTGGCAATACATATATCCAAAAAATAAAGCCAAATCCTGGACTAGTGGTCAAAGGAATCAGCTCTCTGACAACCCCGATTACTCCTCTCCACTGGATTAGCTTGTTGATATGGCGGGGTAGTCACATGTTTGACCTCATATTCCTCAAGCGTCGTATTCAGATGTTTATTGTCGAACTCTTTACCGTTGTCTGTGAGTAGATAATCGGGAGTCTCCCACCTGAATAGAATCAACTCCTCGAACGCCTTGGCTACTGCTTTTCCATCTGCTTTCCGCAGTGGTCTCATCTCAATCCATCGGGTGAACAAATCCTGGAAAACCAGGATGTATTTGTACTGTCCCTTGCTGTCTGGAAACTCCATCATATCGGCTGCCACCACTGCCCAGGGTCTCTCCACGATTCTCTGGCCCATCAGACCTTGTGGTCCCGTTTGTGCGGTTTTTTTATCTTTGACACTCGTCGCATTCTTGCACGAACTCTTGGATGTCATGCCACACCCACGGTCAATAATATTCACGAGCAACTCGATCGTAAGTTTTCTCTATCCCTAGGTTACCCGCTGACGCCTCTCGGTGAACATCTTCCATGACTCGATAACGTTTCTCCCATGGGACCACCAATCTCCACCCTTCGTCTCGATTCGTAATGGGATCCAACAATGGGTCATTCCGAAATCGATACAACATTTTATCTTCAATTCTCCAGTTCAGGAACTTTTTAGGGAATTCTTGCACGTCTTCTAACCTCTGTAGATACCAGGCGTCCTGAATTTCCTCAAACGCTGCTCCTTCTTCGTCCCCTATCTCGAACCCTCTGGATAGTGCATCTGGCACGTAGTGGATGGCCCCTTTCCGGTGTATTATCTCGAAATCCCATTGTTGCATCTCTAACGCCCATCTTGCTAACCTTCCTGTGGAATCTTTGAGGTTCCTGAGCCATTTCAGTGCCGTATGATCTGTGATTGCCGTGAACTGGTAGCCTTCCAGGTACGGTCGTAGCTTTTTAATGGCCCACAAGAGCGCTAGGCATTCTCGCTCCGAGGTGGTATAATTCCTCTCGGCCGAGGTCAACACTCTACTTACGTAGACAATGGGATGCTCCCCATCCTCAAAATCCTGTGTCAACACTGCCTCAATAGCAAAGCTCGACGCGTCGCTTTGGACCGTGAACCTTCTCTCAAAATCTGGCCTCGTTAGCACGGGGGCTTTCGTCAAGGCCACTTTCAAGCTCTCAAAGGTCTCCTGTTGCTCTTTTTTCCATTCCTAAGCTTGACTGTTGCGTAGCAGTTTTAGCAAGGGAACTTTTATCTCTGAGTCATTCTCAATAAACCTCGCGTACCATCCCACCATTCCCAAGAATCTTCGTAGTGGTTTCTTATTTTTGGGGGCGGGATACTCGATTACTGGCGCAATTCTCTCCGGGTCTGGTCGGAGTCCCTCTTGGTCCAGTAGGTAGCCTAGATATCTTACTCTCGAACATCCAAATTCGCATTTATCCCGATTCACCGTTAATCCCGCTTCCTGTAATTTCCTTAACACGATCTCCAGCCACTTCATGTGTTCCTCCAACATTTTTGACAAGATGATTATATCGTCCAGGTACCCAAAAATAAACGGCTCGAACTCAGGCCCAAATAACGCATCTATTAACCTTTGGAAGGTCATTGGCGCGTTCGTTACACCAAAGGGCATTCTGGTAAATTGCCAGAGGCCCGACCCTGGCACTGCAAAGACCGTGTACCTTCTACTCGAGGCCGCCATGGGAATCTGGAAATATGCTTGTCTTAAGTCAATTTTAGAGATGACTTTAGCTTTCCTTAATTTGTCTAGGATGGAATCTATACTTGGTATCGGATACGCATCCTTCCTGGTACGCTTATTCAGATCCCGATAGTCAATGCAGAATCTGTTACTGCCATCGGATTTCTTGATGATCATTGGAGCGCTGCACGAATCACTCGCCGATCTCTCGACGATTTCATGTTTGTACATTTTATCCACCTCCTCCTTGGCTACGTGCCACATTTTCGGCGACATTCTGCGGGGTCTATGCTTCACTGGCAACGTGCCTTCTACTTCTATACTGTGCTCCGATAGGTTGATACTCCCGAACGTTTCAGGGGTGTCTTCTGGGAGCCATCTTTTTACCACTAACTCGAGTCATTGCTGTTCGCTCAGCGATAGCTCAGAAATGCCTGCGCATTCTGCATATAACTCGACTGCCTCGCCACCATCTCCATTATGGAACGGGTGCCACTCTCCCTCTGGAATCCTCCGTAATGTTTGTTTCTTCATTAGCTCGATATCGAAGTCTCTACAGAAATCTATCCCTAATACCATTTCGTAAACTGGGTTCTGGATGATTTTGAACGACAGATCTCCGACTTTACCGTCCACCTCGAGCTTGACTTTAACGCAACCCAGGACTTTAGACAAGTCTCCGGTAATACTACGTACATACGTATTACTGTCTTGCCATCTATCTCGAACTGTTTCTGCTATCTTTGGTCCTATCAACGATATCGTAGAGCCTGAATCGTATAGAGCAGTATAACTACGTCCTCCCAGCACCACTTTCAGGAAGTTTCTGTTATCCGTTGCCGCGGCATCCACGGCCTCTTCAATCCCTCCTTCCAACCTATACTCGATAGGCGATGCTGTAGGTGGCGTCTCGACCGTATGAAGTACGGTCTCACTCCCCTCCTGGACTGTCCGTGACCGCTCGCCGGTCACGACACGTCCACAAGCCTGCAGCGCGGACGCCCCGGCCAGGGGCACCTCCGTGGAAGCTCTTGTGACCGTGGACATGCCGAGGTCCTGCAGTAGCAACTCTACGCTCTTTTCGATGTCCGACAACATGGGATAGTCTTCTCTTTCATCAGACGCCCCTTCATTGTTGATTGATCTCTCGAGTGTAAGTGTGGCTGCTGCTTTCCGCTCATCTACTCTCGACTCTCCTATTTTCGAAAACTCATTGCAGATAGATTCCTCCGCTGTCCCCTTTCCTGTTGCCTTTTTCACTTCGGACTTCGGAACTGCTGCTTGACCCACCTGCAATGGAGATTGCTTTTCGGGTCCATCAGTGTTGACCGATTGCGTTTCCTCTTCCTCTAAGTCGCCCTCGGATAATATGGTATAGAGTGATTGTCTTTCCCTCTCCCTTGATCGTCTTAGGTTCATTGTACCTCCTCCAAACTCCTTGGCTCGAGGTATCTGCGACAGAGATCGCTCTTCCTCTTCTGCCAACTGTTCTGGTCTGTAATAGTTGTTCGATTCGCCGGACAGCTGCCTCTGAGATGATATCGACTGGGGACGCTCTTCATCTTGTGCCGTCTGCCGTGCTGATATTTTAACTCCCGCTATTGGATTACGGACCACCATGGCCTGAAATGTTCGCTTCACACTCCCCACAGGTTGGTCCGCCTCCTCACGATTTAAATCAGCCGACGATTGCATTGGAGATGGTTGTGACTGGGGACGCTTTTCATCTCGTACAATCTGTTGTGCTGGTACTCTTCCCTCCGGTATTGGAGTACGGACCACCATGGCCTGGAATGTTCGTTTCACACTCCCCACCGGTTGGTCCGCCTCCTCACGATTTAAATTAGCCGACGATTGCATTGGAGATGGTTGTGACTGGGGACACTTATCATCTCGTACAATCTGTCGTACTGGTACTCCACCAAACCTTACCGAACTTGATGTTTGCGATTGGGATCGCTCCATCCTTTCGATGATTGGTTCTGCTACGCTATTTTGTTTCACTCCCGAGGACGCCCAAAACCTTGATGATTCCAACTGTGGTTGACTTGCGTTCAGTTTGGGCTGTTCTCTTATTATTTTTTCTCTTACTACCTCAAACTCGAACGAACGGACTAGGGTTGGCTTCAACTGGGATTGCGTAACCTCCCTTACCTTTCGTTCTCTTTCTTCCACTTCTTCGCTATCCTCCGATGACCTAGCGCTACCCTCACCTGACCTTTCCTTCTTTCTTGCACCCCCGATGGTCTTGATTTTTCCCTTTTCATTATCCATCGATTTCTCTGCCACTCCGTTAACTCGACCATCGGTACTGTTTTCAAGATTCGACAGTTGAGTTCCTATCGTTGTGCAGGGGGCAGAGAACTGGACTGCGCCCCTGCTCCACCGTTTCCCAACTCTCTGCAGTAAGTTACGCATAATTCGTTGGTGCACGATGTGAGTGTTACTCCCAATCTACCACATATAACGCAATTCAATGTAAGCTGACCCGTGGTCCGTGGTGTATCTTGTACTCTGCATTCCGACTTTCGGTGACCTACTTGATTGCATTTAAAACACCTTCTTTGTGGACATTCCGCCGCTCGGTGTCCCACTCCCCGGCACTCAAAACAAGGTCCATAGTAAGCTTGGGTGCTCTGATTTCCCTGAGTGAAATTACCTGTAGCTATACCTCCCCTAACCCCTACTGCTCCCGTTACGCCTGCACTCGACTGAAAGCCTTCTGTTGGTCTGGATTGACCTCTGCCCTGATTTCTTTGGTTGACCGTTGGCTAGTCCTGCTCCGTGGCGTTGGTCTCTTTCTCTTCCCTGACCCCTTCGTCTCCTTTGATTTTCCCCTCTTTCTGACTGACTGCTGATGCTTCTTCCTCGCTGATGTTCCCTTTGATGACCATCTCGATTCCCTCGCCTGCCATATTCATCCTCCGGACTACTACTGCTAGCTCGACTGGCGTTCCTACGGTTATCTCTCGATGTGCTTCTCCGTCGTCTGCTTCGATGACTATCTCTCGAGGTGCTTCTACGACGTCTGCTATGGTGACTATCTCTCGAGGTGCTTCGACGACATCTGCTATGGTGACTATCTCTCGAGATGCTTCGACGACATCTGCTACGGTGACTATCTCTCGAGATGCTTCTACGACATCTGCTACGGTGACTATCTCTCGAGATGCTTCGACGACATCTGCTACGGTGACTATCTCTCGAAATGCTTCTACGACGTCTGCTATAGTGGCTATAAACTCCTTGCCTCCGCTCTCGAGAAGTAATTCTGTCCCTGGGTGGACTCCTACTTCTTTGGCGCTGGCTTGTAATAGGTTCTGTTTGATTCCTCCTTACTCCCCCTCTCGATTCCGTATCCTTTTTTAGAGCCCTATCTCTGTGCTCGTTCTCCATTATTGTTTTATTCCTATTGGTTTCTTGTGGTCCTCGAGGTTCTCTCTGTGCTGCTCTCAACTCCCACCTTGAATTGATTTTCCTGTCTCTCGACCTATTGTCCTCCTCCTCGTCCCAGAGCTCGAACTGCGAAGGTGGGGATAATCTGCGTCTTGGCCTTACTTGGTTCCTTTCTTCTTGTAGGTTAAGACTCCCATAAGTCGTCTCTAATTGATCCAACAATGTGTTTGTGATCTGGTACTTGGATGGTATCTCCTTTCTCCTTGTTCCCGTTAAATTGTTTACTGTTAGGTATTCCCCTGTTCTTACTTCATTTGAAATTCTGGTGGAAGTGCTATTTGTTGTGGTGGTGATTGACCGTGGCGCCGTTGTGGTTGTTGAATTCGTTGCCGTAGTTGTTAATGACGTGGTTACTATCGCCGGTACTGTTACCGTACGTCTATCTGCTTGACTATTCAGTTGCTCTTGTATTCTTTGTACTGGCGTCGGGGTTTCCCTCTCGTCCCCTTGTCCGTCGTTCTCCTCCTCTGAAAATTCTATCACCGGCGGTGGTAGCGTTGTGCCCCTTGCCGCCGCTTCCTCTTCATCAACCTCTGGGTACCACGGTACATCGTTAAGCTTTCCCGTACGGATTAGCCCTATTCTAAATAATCGCTCTTGCCTTACTTGAGCACTGCCCCCTATATTCAACTGTAATTCCTGAAGTCGCACCGTTAACTCCTGTTCTGGCATTCTGCGTATGTTCCGCAATATTCCCCTAAATTCTCTTGACCTCTGTATAATATCTCTCATCTTCGCTGCGTACCCCTCCATTTTGAATAGCTTATTTTCTTCTATCTCAGTTAGCCTTACTCTCGAAACACAAACTGGGAAAACAATTTCTCGGGTCACCAATGATACGCGCTATTAGTTTAGGCCCTTGTTTGTTTGGGCTTCGGTCTACTCACGATTTGGGCAAAGGTCCTACTCTTCGCAATTGGGACGGGTCTACTACACACACAGATTGTATCTCAATAATATATATAGGGGCACTATTTTGCGATTACCAATATCCTAAATTCCGTCTTACTCGATTTTATTTCCTTCGTACCTACTGTACGTTCTCAATCTGCAACGAAGATAATTCCTGTGAACCTGTGAACAAAAAAAAAACTTGGTGAGCTTTTAGACTTGTTGGAGAGTGTGTGCGTTCGCCGCTTGCTAATATCCTAAAAAAAAAATTCCTAAATAATAGTACTCGCACTACTACTTACACCCACTATCCTTAAAAAAAAAATATATATATATATATATATATATATATATATATATATATATATATATATATATATATATATATATATATATATATATATATATATATATATATATATATATATATATATATATATATATATATATATATGCCTGTGTCTCCGCCTCCCACTTGCTAACAACCTAAACGCAAAAATAACCTTTAGAGTTCCCAAACAACTAAATCTCTACACGTGGAGTACCCGCTAAGTTGTAATAAAAATGTACTAGTCCCCCATGTTCCTAATGCTTGCTCGCAAAAAAAAATTTTAAATTCAAAATTTTCAAACAAAACAAAATTTTAAAACCGGTAATCCTGAAAATTTTCTAAGTCCCTACTTGGTAAAATTTTCTAAGTCAAAAAAAAAAATTCAAGTTCAACTTTTATAGTTACTACCGTGGCGGTATACTACAAAATAAAAGAAAATCTACTTTTTTTAGCGTGGTGGTGTAAAAAAAAATTCCTGCTTTTTCCCTATTGTTTCCGTATCACTCGAGACTGGATCGCGTTTTCAGCATTGCCCGACGTTGGACGCCATTTATGATGTTGTATTTTTAACCGATTTGGATTCTGTCCATACAACTCATTAATTATTTGATTATTCGGTCAATACTGCTCTTTATTGCTCGACAATTACCCTCTGGCGGACTCCTCCGATCTCGAGAGGAGGTTCGCTGAGCGGACGCCTGGACAAACGGCGCGACCCACGGAGATCCAATCTCGAGTTATTTAAATAAATAATTATTAACAAATTAAATGGTTATGGCTAATATAGGTGCTAGCTACGTAAATGATCTACAATATATACATATATATATATATATATATATATATATATATATATATATATATATATATATATATATATATATATATATAATCTTTATGACTTTATTTCTCGATAATAATATCTATACATAAAATTGCATTTATCGCTAATAACTATAAATAATTAGATTTCGGTCCGTTAGCATTTCATATGCCGCCATAACTCTACTGGCTTTCTTAATTGTAACCTATAACTTCTTAAAAATAATAATTAGAAGAACCCCAAAATTTACTACTTTAATTCTCTATAATAATTATAAACCCCAAATTTTAATACTTTAAAATCTTATCTTCACCACGACTTTACTTATTTCCCGCTTTCAACTATTTCGCTAAAGGCCTATGGTTGCACGTGGGCGGTCCAATGGCCGCTCTCGCCGTTACTAGCACGCACCAAGTGCCGACCGCGTTGCCGGTATTTTATACCACCTGCAAATAATAAACTTGTCTCGAACTCGGGAACTCTCGACCTAAAACAACAGAAAAATAATCGGCGGCGAACACACACAATTGTAGCGCCGTCTCTCCACCAAGTCTCCCCAAATCTCGACGGCACTGAAACAAAGAATAAATACGGAAAGATCTCACCAAGTAATTTTTCGAGGCAAAATTACAAACTTCTTGAATCTAACGGTCGAGCGCTTTGTGGGCAAATAACTGCCGACCCATCAGTACTCACGTTACTGATTATCTCACAGAGAATCCTCGTGCTAATCAGACTCGCTCCCTCTTTTTCCACGCGGACAGCTAAGCTTCTAGTTAAGGAACTATTTCGTGACACGACTGTCTGCGGTGAAGGCTCCGGACGGAATGGGCAGGGTGGAAGGACTCGCGTCCACTCCTCGTGGCGTCCTTATATCCTAGCTCCCTCTATTCTGCCTTACTCGATCTTTTCTCCTTTTCTAACACCTGTGGGCATAGGCCCTAAACTCGATTTTTACTAGAGTAGTAACCGGAGGTTAGTTACTGCTCTAGTTTTACCCGTCATGCAGTTCGCCCCGGGGACGCGCGTAATTCAAAATATTAATAGCGCCCTCTATACTGCACGCTTCTCCGATACTCATCCCATTACTCGATACATCTTACATGCGGACGGGCGGAGCGCGACGCGTTCGTTGTAAACGCGCCTTGCTCCCTTCTCCGTGCGCTCGCCTCTCTTCTCATCTACTTTGAGGCTTCGTCCTCCGTCTCTCTCTCTCTCTTACTTCTCGGCTCTCCCTCTACTCTCCCCGCTCGATCCCATACGCGTGACACGCGCTCGCCTCCTCATCATCTGCTCCCGTCGTCGTCCTTACGGATGATGCCGTTGAGCCTCCTCGCGCTCTGATCGCTCTCTCTCCCGGGTGTCCAGGTACGCGAGTGTGTATGTGTGTGTGAGTACGTTTTCTTCTGCTGCCGCCGTGCTGCCGCTGCTGTGTTGCTGCTGCTGCTGCCTCGGCCCCGCGGCTCACGGCCGCTCGTGTCGTCTCCTGTTTCTCTCTTTCTAGGACGGCTGCTCCTGAAACAAATGAAGGCCTCGACCTCTTCTCCGTAGTCGCCGCTTCCTGGTGCTGCTCAGCTTGCCTGGAGGTGTCGGTTACATCGGCTGCTGTTTTTGTGGTGTGTCTGTGCTCGTGGTGTGTTTGTGTGGTGTTGCACCGTCGATCTCCCCCCCGTGAAACATAAAAGATATTCGCGAGTTATTAATTAAATGAAAAATTTAGCAATTTAAACTAGCGTGCGCTCGGTGGTTTGGTGCGTGCGTGATTCCGTCCGGAGTTTGTTTATTTAATAATCTACCCCACTACTAACCCTACCTGCCCAATATAACCTTACCTTACTTATCTGTTTACTTTTTTTTTTCATTGTGGCAATTTACATGCCACAATACAAGGAAAAGAAATGGATTTTCCTTGTGGTAAAATTTTGCTCTAAGCCATTACCTCGATCACTATACCGGTTTCGAGTTGTCTTTAATGAAGTGAAGAAAACACATTAAACAGCAATTCATTTTTGCTTCGGCTTGCCACGAATACGAGAACGAAATCATCCGTGAAGATGGTGAAAAGATTATTCCCAACATCTTCAATGGTGAAAAGATTATTCCCAACATCTTCAATGGTGAAAAGATTATTCACAACATCTTCAATGGTGAAAAGATTATTCCCAACATCTTCAATGGTGAACGAGTCGCTCTAGGTGGGTTCCCCTACATGGTGGTATTGGGATACCAAGCCGATAAAGATAATCCTTCTGTTGTCCGGTACTATAATGGCGGTGATATTGACGCGAGCCAGTGTGTATCAGGTTTCTCTCTTATCGACATTATCGCTATAAATTATAACTGGAATGAATGGGAGCGAGCAGTTCGTCGGTAGCCTCGTGGTTTGGGTGGTGGAGTGTCACTCGGGCGTACCCAGTTCGATTCCCGATCTCCGCTTTTTTCAGGTACAGCCGATAAATAAAAAGGTTAGTTTTTTATAATTATAATTATAAATAAAAAACTTCTCCATAAGAGGTAAAAAATATTTCCAATTTTTAAGTAGCAACTTTTTCAAAATTTTATTGTTTAATTTCGAAGGAAATAAGATTCTGAATCAAAACAGAAAAATTAATTTTCCAAAAGAAATTTAAGTTTTTGGAAATGTTCGATTTTCCGAAAAAGATGATCAATTTTTAAATTATTTCTTTAATATAACCTGTAAAAAAATGTAAAACTATTTTTCGTTTCATTAATCGAAGATCTCACAAAGATGCGCTTTTCTATGCTATTTACGACAAAAATTGGACTTTTATGTTAAAAATGATATTTCGACGCTCCGTACGAAGACTAGCACAACTCAGAATTCTCAAAAACAATAGTTTTAATCAAAATCCTCCTACGAAACTAGGAGTTTTCAGGTTCTCAGACAAAAACTATCACCTTTTCAAATGTTCTGAGAAAATATTAGTATTTATTAGAGAATCTAAAAAGTGCTAGTTTTATAAGAGGTCTCTGGAAAAGAACTAGCTGTTTTTGAGAATTCTGAGCTGTGCTAGTCTTCGTACGGAACGTCAATTTAGGAAAAACTTTAACTTTTACGAAAATTTTCTAATTAAAATATCAAAATAAAAATAAAAAGTTATTTCGTGCTAGACTATTACAAAGTTGTTCAAAAGAAATCAATTTCAAAAAAATTAAAAATTCGGAAAAGAAAAAAAATCCGATTTTCTAGAATTATTGTTTATTAATGATTAATACAATCAATTAATTCAATCTTCATTTAAAAATGAAAAACCTTTAAAAAACATTTTAAAAAATACACAACCTCAATATCTTCGAACATAAAAGAACTCATGATCTGAAAAAACATACAGGTAAAAAAAGAAAAAAGCTACCGTTTTGGAAAGTTTCAGATAAACTGCTGCCGATTTACTTGAGTTATCGTCGGAGAAATAAAATCGATTTTATTTACAAAATTATTTTTTCTCGACAAAAGAAAAAGGTCAAGATTCAACAATTTTACTATATATTTGTCTCCATATTTTTTCAAACATTTTCTATTATATGTTCCCGAAGTATAACCGTCTAAGCAAAAAATGACGTTGTCGTGTATAACAAAACAAGGGAACGACCTTATCCAAACTTTCAGGTCGAAAAAGTTAGATAATTTTATGCTCTTTCAAATGCATTTTCCCTGTCTCGATGATATTATTGCTAATGGATTAAAAATCCCGAAAAACTAAAACCCAAAAATCGAAAATCCGCTATAAAAACAAAAAATATCGAAAAATAAAAGAAAAATTTATTGTGCCGCCTGCCTTTAAAAAAAGCAAAAAAAAAGCGAGGCCCGAAACATTAAGTTTTACCGTATATATTCAGAGTGATGCTGATACACGTCCATATACACACACACACACACACACACACACATACACATACACATACACATACACATACACACACACACACACACACACATTCATACATTTTCTACAAATAGTGTATTTTGATTTCTTAAGTCTCAAAACACGTTTCTAACGTGTTTTTAGCAAAACTTTTTTTTTTACTATTGTTACGTCTTGATCATCGCCTAGCATACACCTTCTCGTCGTCAAGCTATATGTATCTTACCATACTGAATCCTACTTATCGACCTAGGCTATATAATGAGTATCCTACCTTGTCTACCTCATACTTCACGATGACACACTCATCCACCCCAATATTTCCCGAATTCCCTTCCGCGACTTTATACCTTTGTCGCCCCCTCCTCGAGTACGCATCATTAATTCCTACGTACCGACAACATAAGAAAGATGGTTATACTGATGACTTTAAGTCATCCAGAAGTTAACATTCACGATATCATTTAGAAATGTCATTGTTAAGATAGCGTATAGCTATCTTTCTGTGGATATCATTCTTGTGTTTGCTGGGGTAGCATACGTTAACTTTGTAAGCTAGTAAACATATGTATGATACGCAAAATTTCGTATGAAACCCTCGACGTATCATACTGAGTATCATATGTAAATGAGCATACGTATCGTACGTGACGTATGTTACACGCTAAACCCTGACTGTCGTACGGGAATCGAAATGGCGAATAGGAATACCTACTATAGTGCTCTATTCTCACTAGACGCTACTTTCCGTCTTGTGATTTTACCCTAATGTTTATAATATTTCTTAAAAAACATTAAAAATAATATTTTCATACTTAGTTCAAGTCATACTTAGTACAAATGGATGCATCGTAGAACTCTTTTTATTAAAATAAAAAAAATAAAAAAACAATATATATATATATATATATATATATATATATATATATATATATATATATATATATAACAACTATATATACATTTTTAATTCAATTAATAAATTTGTTATTTCTTGAGTAATTTATTATCTTCTAAATAAATTAGTATGGAGGGTCGCACTACTCATGGTATAAAAAGAGTTTTATTAAAACTGGAAACTTCTATAAATAATGGACATTATTATGAAGCACATCAGATGTACAGAACCTTATATTTTCGGTATGTTATACTTTACAATTATTTATTCCTAAAGGTATTAATTTTTAGTTAATAATACACTGCAATCATATACTGTTGAGTTTGCCTACAGACCTAATAAAATAAGTAGAAAATCTAAATTAGTGTACATGAAAGGGGGAAGGTCAATAAAGACAGTTTTTGCTCTCTGTGCAATTATATAAGGCAAACATACCTAAATATTAGATGGAAATAAAGACTTTGCCAGTCTGTGCCTAATTATGCCAAACCTGTATTATTTAGGAAATTTGGCACAGAATAGCACAGATAGGCATAGATGGCATAGATGGGTACAAACTATATATATATTTTTTTATAAAAATGCACTTTTTAAATATAATATAATTCTTACTTACTTTTTGACACAGATGGACACAAATTGACACATATAGGCACTAACAAGTACTAATAGCCCTACTGAAAAAAATCGTACGATTTATCGTATTATTAAGGAGGTTTATCTGGTTAAGGAATTGATAAATAGATTTTTATGAAACGTGGTATACTGTTAGACATAGTTCCCAAAATGATTTAGTTCAATTTATGAGAGGATATCTTAGAAGCGAGATATTAATACTTTTATTTTGAGACATTTAGCGCGGAGTCTTATGAGAAATCGTACTTTTGTCATTTTCATTTGCATATTTCAAAGAACTAGAGGAAGAGTTTTTCTTGAAAATTTTTGTGTTATAAGGCAAATATTTGACGAATATTTATTGAGCTTAAAAATATGCATTGAATGCTTTTGAACATAAAAATAAATTAATTAAAAACTAAAAAGGTGCAATTAACCTCAAAAATGGAGTCAAATCAGTGTATGTATTAAACTTTTTATACATAAATAAGATGGATATTTTACTTGAATTGTATGTATAATCATAATTTCTTATAAATTTATTTATACAAAAACTTAAATGAAGTATACTTTGCAAACAAGAAAATTAGAAATAGCACATTCATTTTGACTAGCTATGTACCAGATGAACCTCCTTAATCCTACGATTATTCATACGATTAATTGTATGATTTTTTATATGATTTATATAACTATATACACTTGAACAGTAAGTAACCTTTAAATAACAAGAACAAGTGTGACGCAGTGGCTAAGTGATTGACTACAAACCTAAGGGTTCTGGTTTTTGCTATTTATTCAAATTGTAGTTTGTTAATTGAAAAACTAAAAGTTGGCCCCAATTGGTATTAAAATAAGATATATTTTGAGACCTTAAAAAGTATCTAACATTATTTCCTTTTCAAGAAAACTTTGGAACGCGAAAATTGAGGTTAGCTTTTCCTTCCAAAGTTTTCTTGAAAAGGAAATAATGTCAGATACTTTATAAGATCTCAAAATATTCCTTATTTTAATACAAATTGGGGCCAACTTTTAGTTTTTCGCCTCCTCTTAAAGACTAAGTGTAGCAGATTTTTTTTTCTTTTTTTGCTCTTTTAATGATAAATATCTAATCAAATTAACGATAAATTATATTATTTATTCCAAAAAATTTATTTTATATAGATCACATAAAAAATTATAAATATAATCATATGATTAATAATTAATCATGTGACAAATCATATAAAAAATCATACCATTAATCATATGAATTGCGGTATGATTTTTTATATTTGAGAAATCATACGATTAATCATATGATTAATCGTGTGCCATATGGGTTGATAACGTCATAAGATTAATCATATAATTAATAAGATGATTAATCGTATGATTAATCATACAATAAATCATACAATAAATCATATTATTTTTTTCAGTAGAGAGACACAGGTAGGCACAGATAGGTACAGACTAGTACAGATGGTCACGAATCGTTATAATATCAAGTATGAATTTAACTAAGGTTTTTGGCTTCTTATTTCTTTCAAAAACGAAGTAAAATTTATAATTTTTATATGAATATCATGCAAACCCATCTGCCAGTCTATCTATGTGGTGTGCCATAATATGACATAGTTTGACAGAGTTGGTAAGTATGCCAATCGTCGGAAAAACATGGCAATTGGCCATTTTGGCACTCATATGGGCCTATTTTGACACACATAGCAAATTTTAGCTCACTTTTGGCAAACTTTGACAGTTTTCCGGCAGAATAAGGCATAGTAAAGCAAAGTGTTGTGAAGTTAGGCATAGTTCAGCATACTCTGGCAAACTTTGGAATATTATGGCAAACTTTAGCAAATTATTGCAACTTTTTACCAACTTTCGCAACTTTTGGTAATCTTTGGCAAGTTTTGGCAAATTATAGCAAACTTCGGCATATTATGGCAAACTTTGGCAAATTATGGAAATCTTTGGAAAATTTTTGGCAAACTGGCATAACCAATCTTCAGATTAAAGTACATATTCTTCTATAGTTTGTAAATTGATCATGCAAAAGTGTGCCAAAATTTGCCATATGCGTGCCAAAATGGTCAATTTTGTAAACTTTAGCACAAAATGAAAAATTGTTTACACTAAGGCGGGTATCAAACACTTTTAGAATGATACAACATTTATCATCGATTTTAAGGCCCATCTAAATACACAATATAATCAAGTTCATAGATATAGTAAATGGGGGATAAAGAATATATACTAAATATGGAGAATGATAATCTCTTTGCACCACTGATTCTCATCAGAGAAATAATATTTTGAGCTGAAAAAATTACCAATGTTAGATATTGATACATAGTTTGACAGGATCTGAGCTTAGGTCATAAGTTGTATGTAAGTTCAGTAAAAATTCATTACAAGTTCGATATTTGCCGATATGTCATTTTATTTAATAACAAGCAAAAGCAAAAAGATTAAATGGAGAAAAATTGCAGAATAATGCGTTGTGCCTGAGCTTGATACTACTCCAAGTTAACAGTTGTTCAGACTCTTGGTGCAGCAACAACAGTAGCAGCGACATGATCAACTATTTTCGAAAAGAAAATAATATTTACAAAGATATAATCGTTGTTTTTCTTTAAAAATAAATAAAAAATCATTTGTAAAGTTAGACTACCATTTTTATTTTTATTTATTGTTTTTTATTTGAAATAGAATTGGAGAAAGTTTAATATTTAGTCTGATTAACCTTAGTAATTTTTTTGTTAACTTGTGGAAATCCCACACACGCACACCTATTTTCGTTTGTCAATTTAGGTTTGAGAGCTCGTCCAACATTGAACATTCAAATTTCAATGATTTTTCTCATTGAATTTATGAAAAATGACGCATTGAGCTTAGATTTATGCAAAATGCATATCAAATGCCTGCATGGATAATTTTTTCAGGAATAAAAGCAACATAGCAAAATTGTTATAACTTTACTCTGCATGATGATTTCACCTTCAAACTTGGCAGAGATACTTTTTTATTATAGGAGATTGTAGTAAACTATGAGCGGAAGCTGCAGAATTATTTATTTACTTATTTATTTATTTCAATTTCAACAGGCAATGTGCCCTTTACAATAGTAAAAATAAAATTATGTGAGGTGGTGTGTGTATACACGTCTCGATAAATATACTAAGTAAATACAGACAGGAGTATAAAATAATATGTATAAAGTATAATCTATAAAGTGTGATGCGCAAATGAAGCCCAGCGATGAATGTAATAAAAAACATAGAGAAATAAAATAAAGTAAAATTAAATCTCCAATAAATTTGACAGAAAATCCATAGTAAATTTAAAAAAAAAATCACAAAACTATTATTGATGGCGATAGGCCCGATTCTTGAACTAGATTTAAATTTACCTATTAAGGCAAAAAATTTAACCTTATCAGGTAATATGTTCCAAAGTCTACGCATCTTCGCCAGTGAAGAATTGTAACAAAATAGTTAGATTTACTACTGGTTTCTACAATTTCACAGTAATTATGAACATTATAAGGTAGCTGCCTGGTACACATAGAGGTACACAGGTCAGGACATAGAAAGTAATTAAACTTAATTTTATATGGACACAGGGAGTCATAATTGAGGTGTAATGCACGAACACTAGGTAAATCAAACTTATGATATAGATGGATGTAATTATAATCTATAAAACTCAATGGCATGTGAGATTTCTATGACAGATAACGTAGAATTTTATGTTGTATTGATTCCAGTTGATTGATATGAGATAAGAGAGTAGATGAACAAATTATTGAGCCATATGATAAGTTCAGTATTACTAGAGAATAGTACAAATAAAATATAAAATCAGTGTTAATAAAGTCCCTTGTAGTTATTTTATGAAGCCTATAATCCTGAGCGCACGGGAAGTAAAATTATCAATATGGAATTCAAACAAGAGGGTAGAATCAAAAATAATACCTAAATCAGAAACTGTATTAACTTTAAGTAAAGCAAGTATTACTCAAATAGTAATAAAAAAAAAAAGGAAACTTATTATGAAACAAAAAATATATAACAGCATTTAGAAATATTCAAACTTAATCTGTTCGCATGTGCCTAGGACACGATATTACAAAAATTAATCTGCAGTTTGGAAGCATCCATTGGACGTATATTTTAACGTTGTCTACATAAATCAGGCACCTGACAAAGCGCAAACAATTGGGAAGATCATTAATTAAAATTAGAAAAAGAATAGGGCAAATGTGAGATCCCTGTGGAACACCCGATATTATGAAAATAAAATTTGACTGACAACCAAGAGTTTGTACTGATTGTGTGCGACCAGTCAGGTAAAACCTGATTCAATTAAACAAAGTACCACTAATACCTATATTCCAACTGTTAGTAAGGTTGTATTAAATAAATGTAGATACCTTTATTTAGTGGAACTGAGTTTATTAGCACATCAACAAATGCGCTTGTCGTAATTGCGTGTACAATATAGTCGGACAGGTATCACAGTTAGTTACGCGATTCCGAAAAGTAAAAGCAACTTCGGAGCGCTTTGGCGTGTTTCTCGTCGTGCGCGTATATATGCAGCTATAACGCGACCGTGAAAAGAAAACCGTTGGGAGACGCCGCAACTCGGTCGATCGAACATTCAAGAAGCGCGCGGAATTCAAATTAGTGAATGCGATAATATTAAGCTTAACACTCCCCCTATTTGAGCATGATCTACATAACATTTTCTATTTTTTTTTTAGAATTTACAGATATTGCACTTATATGCGCATTAATTTACAATATTTACAGTGCTTTTGTGTGCTTAAACTAGAACTATTTTTCACACATTCCAATATATTCCCGCAGTCGCTCAAAATCATTCTTTGGCATCGCCTTAGTGATTACGTCGGCTAACAGTTCGTCACTAGAAATATAACATACATCAATCTCACCACACTCATACTTCTCACGGATGAAGTGGTATTGTATGTCTATGTGTTTGGTGCGTTTGTGAAACTCTGGGTTTTTAATTAAACGCAAAGCACTCTGATTATCAATATGCAGTACCGTTGCATCAGCACTCTGATTATCAATATGCAGTACCGTTGCATCAGCACTCTGATTATCAATATGCAGTACCGTTGCATCAGCACATGGGCATCCAATATCCTTGAGTAATCTACGGAGCCATATGACTTCACGTGAAGCCAAACTAGCCGCTACGTACTAGGCCTCAGTTGTACCGAGGGTTACCATTCGCTGGCGTTGTGAGCACCACGAGACCGGTGCGTCTAACAGCTTAAAAACGTATCCCGAAGTCGACCGACGCGTGTTTACCCTGCGTAGAATGCGTCACAGAAACACTCTAAGTGACTGCTTCTATCGCTACTGCTGTAAAATAATCCGTAGTTTTGCGCACCTTTTTAATACCGCAGGATCCGCTTCGCAGCCTTCCAGTGGGACTGATTATAATACTTTAAGAATCTGCTTATGCCATTTACAGAGAATGATTAGTCGGGTCGCGTCACATTTGCCAAGAACATTAGTGAACCGACCACTTCACAAAATGGTACATTAATACGTCCCTCGCGATCATTTTCATCGATTCTTAGATCCAGACCTGTATCTGCGGGTGTGCAGACTGATTTTGCTTCCAGCATTTTAAAACGACTTAAAACACGATTTGCGTACAAAATTTGGTGGATAAACATCAAGCGTTTATCTCTGTCTCTCTCGATCTGTACGCCCACAAATACTCCTTATTGTATCTTAAACACCCATTTCGAGTCGATCACGTTTCTGTCCTTGGGTCTCGGCATAAGCATCCATGTACCATTCACTTCATATGCATGAAGTTCCTCCCGTAGTGCTGCTTCCCACTTCTCAGAGTCAGAACAGCTGATCGCATCGTTGTAGGTCGATGGTTCATACATGCTTACAAAATTAGCCTCGTACCTGGCATGGGGACGAATGGACCTTCTATCTCGAAGTCGTGGTGGCTCGACAAGTACCACACGGTTCTCTCTGGCGTCGACGTGAGGCTCAATAGTCGACGTGAGTGTGCCTGTGCCTCCTCAGCATCCTGTTCCACCTCTCTGACAGCGTCTTCCTCGATGACATGAACATATTGTAGAAAAACTTCCTCGTTCTCATCGGCCTGTCCCTCAAGCTCCTGATTCTCCTGTTCGAGAGCTATTTCGAGATATTTGTCACTGATTTGATTATTAGTGAATATACAGGGACGTGACATAAATCGAATACGCCAGCGCTTGGGGGGGGGGGGGGGGGGGGGAGGCAGAGAGTCTCTACGTACCTCGCGAGCTACAACGATCAAGTTGGCTCGATAGGAAGCGCAGGTAGAGCGTCGCATAATAAGCGCAATGTGAGAAACATCGTGCGCAAATGGGACGTGCAGTACGCGGGAGAGCACACGCAGAGTATAGACAACTTTATTACGAGAGTTGAGGAGTGCCGCAAGCTCGGTGATTTAACCGATACCGAGCTGCTCTCCGCGCTGCCCGAGCTGCTGAAGGGTGTAGCCTCCACATGGTACAGAAATAATAAAGACCTGTGGTTTACGTGGCCGCAGTTTTTTGAAGACGCGCGTTTTTGGTACGGAAGAGGCCGGGGCCACCAGCAGGAGCTAGTGGTTGAAGCACACGCGCGCTCGCAAGGCGACTTTGAGTCAGTACGAGATTTTATCACAAAACTGGTGGGAATAATGCGAAAGCAGAACCCGATACCCAGCGTGAGTGAACAGCTGGACCTCCTGCACCATAACATGCTACCCACTTTAAAAGTAGCAGTACGACGGGTAGACGTCACGACCATCGAGGATATACTCGAACTGACCACAGAGGTAAAAGCAGGCCTCCAGTGGCAAATGTCGCAACGACCGCCGCTACCCCCTGAAACCACGCTACTGCCCCAACTGGCACACCACGCGCCGCAAGTGACTCGAGCAGACAAGTCCCATCGATATAGCCGCGATCGTAGCTAGGGTAGTGGATGAGAAGCTAAGCGTCCGAGACCTGCAGCAGAAGCCTGCAGTTCCCAATAAAGAGGCGATTACGGGGGAGAAGAGCAATTTTCTCCCACGTAGGAACTCGAGGGGAAAAAACGAGAAGAAGCCGCCCTCCGAGACGAAGCTAGCGCACAGAGTTCCTCAATCATGCAAAAGTGGTCCGAAAATGGATCCAAAAATAGCTAATGCAGAAAGTTTCTATATTGTTTTTAGATGAAAAAAATGTAAAATTGAAAATCCTAAGTGATCGGTTTCCCAAGTTATGGACGCTTTTGTGTTACGCTATGCGCATTCATGAATAGCCAAGTAGAGCATTTGAGTACACACGTATAATTCGTTTTCTCACTCCGAATAAAAGAAATTGAGTATGTATTCATTACTTATTGTTGAGAGTATTATTGTTTTTTGATAATTTAAATATTATTTATTAAAATGTTGATATAATGGCTTAATAAACAAAGCCGTATTTCAGTTGTTTCGTCGATTTTCCGACGTATCTCAAAATGCATCATCTAATTTTTATAGAGTTGGTGTTTTATAAATATATGACACAATTAAAAGTTTATTTTAATACCGCTAGGTGGTGCATGGAAATCCGTAATCGAAAAATGCAGAAAAGCAATTACGTCCTGTTGTCTATGCCAATGCTGAAGAACTTGTAGAACAAGTTATCGAAAGTAGAAATTTAGTAGGCGACTGTTGCATCAAAGTTATGGCTGATGGAGGGCAAAATTTGTTTAAAATTAGTTTGTGCATTATGCCTGATAATTATTCACCCAAACAAGAAGAAAATTCCATGCAGAAAAATTATGATACTGAAAAAGATCTGGAAGATTTAGTTAACTGTAATAATTCCAAGAAAAGAATGCTCTACTCTGAAGGAGGTCGTCTAAGCAAAAAAAGTAAGCTATCTAGTGTAAATAGGTTGCTATTGTTGTGTGTGGTTCCTGGAATAAAAGAAACTCACGCAAATATTAAGCTTTTATTTGACTTAATCCAACTTAATGATATCTCTTTCAAATTTGTTGCAGACTTCAAGCTTTTGCTGATAGTTAATGGACAACAAACCGCAACATCAACATTTCCTTGTCCATATTGTTTTGTCTCCTTAAGTGATTTAAGACAAAAATAGAGTTCTGAAACCAGTTCGAATGATAATGCTACTACAAGGGTACCTGATATTGCAGAAATGGAAAATTGTACCAATTTGAAAACTTATGGCGACTTGAGAAGAGATTATGAAAGATACCGCCTCCTATGAAACCAAGGAGAAGAAAAGGAATGTAGTAGAAAGTGTCACAGCACTATCAATCTTCCTATTTTCGATGAAGATGATGATGTCTACGTTTTGCAGAAATGTGTGATACCTGAATTACATGTCCCGCAAGGCTTTGTAAATCATGTATTTTGGCAAGGCTTGATTCCCCTGTTAGGTCTAGAGAAAGCTATATTGTGGCCACGCAAGCTCAATCTAGTTTCGAAAAACTATCATGGTGATGCTTTTGAAGGCAATGCGTGTAGGAAAGTGCTGAAAGAGTCAGATAGGCTAAAAGATCCAGAAATATATAAAGATGTAGGTATTTTTAAAATTATACCGTACATTGCAGCTTTCAAAGCAATGGACAAGGTGGTAAATTGTTGTTTCACCTCTGGAAAAGTAGGACCTTCACTTGATAATTATATTAAAGAACTGAAAGAAGCTTTAGAAAGTCTTGAAAAACTTTCAGAACCACTGAAAATTTTTGGTCAGAGCAGAGTGGTGAGTCGATTCATCGTGATTTCTTGAAGTTTTGGGAACGTTATAAAGTAAACGGTTATTATCGTGAGACTTATTTACCAAATTTACTGAAAGCTGTCGTAGAATTCTCATCGCTACACCTATAAAAAAAAATAAAAAACGGACAAAAAAAAAACAAAAAAACAAAAAACAAAAAAAAACAAAAAGCAAAAAAAACAAAAAAAAACAAAAAAACATAAAAACAAAAAAACAACAAAAAAACAAAAAAAGTGATCAGTTAACCACTACGTCCTCGTCGTTGATCATGGGTTACGCTAAAAGTGATTTCAGTAAACTTGTTCTGGAAATTATGATTTTTAAATGATTTCATTCAATTTTTCAATCAAAAAAATTTTTAGCAATAATGATATCAACAATAAATAATCATCAATACATACTCAATTTTTTTACACGGAATTACTAAAAGAATTATACGTGTGTACTCAAATTGCTCTACTTGGCTATTCATGAATGCGCATAGCGTAATACAAAAGCGTCCATAACTTGAGAAACCGATCACTTAGGATTTTCAATTTTACATTTTTTTCATCTAAAAACAATATAGAAAATTTCTGAATTAGCTGTTTTTGGATCCATTTTCGGACCACTTTTGCATGCTTGAGGAACACTGTGAGCGTCGTCGAGATAGGACGTTCGGTGTTTCGTGTGCGGATCGCCCGAACACCGAGCGTGGCAATGCGCAAACCGAGCATGGCAATGCACAAACCAAGTGAGAAACGGCAACGGGGGAGTAGCTGAGGTCGCAGCTGCTCCTGTCGCCCCTGCCATGGCGTCGAGAAACGCGGGTGCGAGGAGAGTTAGATCCGCGCCGGCATGTGTATCAGAGCGACGGCAGCCAAGCAAGCCTCCGACACTGCACCAGCAGCCGGTCTACAAGCAGGACTCACCGCCCCAAGAGTCGAAAAGCCGAGATAGCTAGCGAAATAAACACGGCGCCCCTCTCAAGGCGCAGGATGACCGCGACACAGCAGGCCAGCAGCCGACGCAAGATGTCACGGAGCGTGCGTTCGGCGCTTCGACGGAGCCAGGTGCAGCAACAGCCCTCGACCGAACGACGATGAACATCGCTGGTGGTTGCAAGTAAACGTGGACGGCTACAGAATTCGCGCTCTGTACGATTCAGGTGCGGCCCGCACGGTCGTAGGTGCGGTCGGACTGCAAATCGCTAGTGCGCTTGGCTTGTAGATCCAGCCGAGTTACGGCAGAGGCGCTCAAGTAGCAGACGGGCATTATACGCCTATAGCGGGCTACATTAGCCTGCCGTTTACAGTGGGAGTAGTAAGAAAGGATGTGCGAGTGGTAATCTTGCCCAATTGAGACTGCGACTGCTATATTGGCAGAAATTTTATACAGTTGTTCCGCGCAGTGCACGACGCTCAAGATAATACGCTATTTATTAAAGAAATGAAAGCGATAGTGCCACTGGAGGTGGCTGCGCTCGTCGGGAGTGGAGCGCTCGCGATCTCCGCTGTGGGACTCGCGCACGTAAGCGAGGAGGAGCGAGCGCAAGTCAATGCGCTTGTTAACCAGATCCTAACGAAAGGCGGGGACGCTATAGGGTGTACCACGCTCATTGAACATTGAATACATGTAGGAAGCACGCGTCCCATTAAACAGAAATATTTTTCCGTTTCAAAGAAAATCAAGGAAGAGATGCATAAGCAAGTCCGAGAGATGCTCGCCGCGGGCATAATTGAACCGACGACCAGCGGATGCTCCACCCCCGTGGTGATGGTGCGCAAGCCTAACGGCAATTATCGGTTCTGCGTAGTTTACTGCAGACTGAACGCCGTGTCCGAGCCTGATGCGTACCCATTGCCGAATATGGACGACATACAGCGTAAGCTGCAGAAAGCGCGATATATTACGACGCTGGACCTCAGCAGCGCATACCATCAGATTCCGTTAGCTAAATCTGCACGACCGCTGACGGCTTTCACAGTTCCAGGTCTAGAGTTTTTTATGTTCAAATGTATCCCCTACGGATTAGCTTACGCGGGAGCAACATTTCAGCGATTGATCGACGAGATAATTAGCGCTGATTTGCAACCATACGCGTACTCTTACCTCGACGGTATCATAATAGTCACAGAGACGTTTATAGAGCATCTCAAGGTACTGAGATTAGTTCTCGAGGAGCTTAAAGAGGTGGGCCTCACGATCAAATGGGAGGAAAGCGTGTTCTGCCGAGACGAGCCCGATCCCGAGAAGATTGCGCCGATAATGGTTTACCCAGAGCCTAAAAATCTGAAACAGCTAAGGCGCTTTATGGGAATGGCCTTGTAGCATAGGAAGTTTTTGAGTAACTTTGCCACGCTGGTCGAGCCGCTCACTCGGCTTACGAAAAAGAGTCGCAAGTACGAGGGGACCGAGGAATGGCCACAGTTTGTTGCAGAATTCTGCAATGGCCACAGTTTGTTGCAGAATTCATAATTCAATCCGATGCGAACAGCACAGGCCTCGGCGCCGTGCTTATTCAAAAAATTGACGGGGAAGAGCGCGTACTCGAGTTCGCGAGTCGAACAATGAAGCGGAAAAGAGCTACACTGTGTCGGAAAGAGAGTATCTCGCAGTGATATGGACGATAAGGAAGTTTCGACCCTATATCGAGGCCTATAAGTTCAAGGTAGTGACGGATCACGATTGCTTACGCTGGCTGAGCAATTTGCACAACCCCACGGGCCGATTAGCTCGGTGGGCGCTAGAATTTCAAGGGCACATCTTCACAGTGGAACACCGGAAAGACGCGCTCAATTACGTACCTGATGCGCTCTTGCGTAGATAGTGGCCGGAAACATTATGGGCCGAAAGCCCAGAACAGCGCGCGGCTACGAATACATCCTAGTGTTTCAAGATTTGTTCACGTGCTGGATCGAAGTCATCCCAGTTAAGAAGGCCAATGCGAAGACGGTACTGAAGGAGCTATACGAGTCCGTATTATTACGTCACGGTGTACCGGAGGTGTTCCTCTCAGATAATGGTACCGAGTTTAAGAATCGCCTGATCGACGATTTCTAAGAGAAGTGTGGTGTGCGTCACAAAACCACGCCACCATACCATCCCCAAGCGAACCCGGTCGAGAGGGTTAACCGTAAATACGATGATTTCGTCTATATCGATGAGAATCACCGAACGTGGGACGAGCACTTGAGCGAGTTAGTGTACGCGTATAACACGGCGACGCACAGTGCTACCGACACAAGCCCGGCTATGCTTAACTACGGTAGGCAGCCAGCTAGGCCGGCGGCAGCTCGTAGACTGCAAGACGCAGCCGCCACTGTGTGACTATAGCAGAACGCACTCAGGGCTAGGGAAAGCAGATCACAAGCTCTCGAGGATCTGCGCGCCCGCGTGAGAGAACGCTCGTAGAGCACTGAAGAGCGGCAGGCGCAATATTACGATGCCAAACACAGACACGTGGACTTCAAAGTCGGGGACGTGGTCTAGAGAGAAAACCACGCCCTCTCCTCTGCTGCGGAGAACCGAACCGTCATTTACGCGCCTAAATTGCTAGGGCTGTATAAGATAGTCGCGAAAATCGGCTCCAATCTATATCAGTTGATCTACGAAGCGGGAGGAATAGTAGAAAAGATCCCCGCTAAACAGTTAAAAAAGGGCTACCTGAGATGGCAATTACCTGACACGTCGAGGATCGAAGAGGAAGAGGACGAGACGACACGACCGCCGAGGGATACGAGCGCAATTTCGGCGAAGCGTGACCCGTCGTCGTATCATTGTAAATCTGCGAGCGTGCAGAGCACCGCGAGCGAGGCGGAAAGCGAGACTCCGGTGCTTGTAACGCAAAACGTCCGCGGACCCGAAGCCTCGGAGTGCCAGTCAAGTCAACCCCACAGCGAAAAAGAGAGGTAGGCCAACGAAAACGGTCTACACGACGCAGCGTGCGGGAGCACAAGCTGCTTCAGCTGCGATTCCCGAGACTCAGCCCAAAAGAGGGCGAGGGCGACCTCGTAAAAATATTTAACGAGGGGAATCGTCCTCGTCAAGCACTCGTAGTGCAACCCTCCCCTGACTAAACTTTCTTGTTTCAGAGGAGCCATGAGTCCATCAAGGCTGGCCGAGCTTTTCACTCAGGTCGTAGAGATAGTTACCGGTGCAGGGGCGCAGATGGCCCACCATGCAGCTGGATCCCAACGATGAGTGGGCCATCGAGGAAGCGGACTCCAGCGAGGAGCCCGAACTAGACTAGCAGCCTCCAGCTGTCTCCCTGCGCCGTCCACATCAACAAGCCGAGCCTGTAGGAGCAGCAACTGCGGAGCCAAAGCCAGAGCCGAACTTAGATACAGCGCAGACTCCTAAGACAAACGAGGCAGAGCAGGCCAGCACTGATCAACCTCGCGCGCGTGAGTATACGAGCGAAGGCCCCGTTAGCTCTGAGGAGAGGTCCATGGAAGGGGACTGGGCCATCCTAGAGGGATGCCTGGAAAGGGTCCTCACAGCATCTTAATAGTCGACGGCTATGGAGCGCGAGGCGTTCCAGCTGTACGGCACGGGACGACGAGACTACGGCGGCGTTTTCGAGCGCATGGCCAGCGAGTGGTGCCGTGCGAGCGAAGCGCACAGAGCTGCGAGAGAGAGTCGCCTGTATACGAGCAGAGGCACGGCAAGAGCGGATAAGCGCCAAAGTGGCCGTCTACCAGGCATAGGAGCAGGCCGAACGCGCACGTGAACGAGAGTGCGCCGCTAGCAATCCACGCAACAGCGCAGCGGTGCGCCATCGCCAGCTGCGACGGGAGCCGTGCCGAAGACCACGGAGAACAAGGGCTCCCGCTGCAGCTACCCAGGAGTATCCCGCAGCAACCGATGCCCCAGGGTGCACGACCACGACAGGCGCAATTAATGCCAGCTATCGCCATTTTTTTCTCTCGTTTCATTTTTTTATTAAATTTTTTATAATATATAGGGAACTACCCCATGCTAAATAAACGGCAGAAGAGTCCCTAAAACGTATTTCCGGTTCTCATTCATTGGAAGTAGTCAGCTACCCCACTTATCGGGCTCGCGTATCCATCTGATCGTACATAGCCGAAATCGGGACGATTATTCGACTCTGGGGGGAGGGAAGGGGGGGGGGGGGTTATAACGAGCACCGGCTAGTAAATCGAATACGCGAGTAATTCGCGCCGCCGCGAATTAGACGCGCAGAACCGCGCGCGCAAACGGTACGATACCGTCCCATTATGTAATTACACGAACGTCGAATAGACGCTTATTATAAAATCTTTCGTGTATTCAGTTGAATAAAATATCCTTTTTCTTCCCGCTTACCCCCAGTAACGTGGACTTTCAGGCGGGAGCTAGCTGTGCACGAGATGCAGAAAAGGATCCCGCAGTGGCCGACGAGGAGCTCGTGCGACGCGCGCTTGCAATCGCGCGCGGCACAAAGCAGAGCTACCAAGTAGATACTCGGAACCGCGCTACCCGTGCTAGAGTATACGAGCCGGGGAGATTGGCGTAATTATTATATTGTGCAACTAGTGCGCGGAGCAGGTGATTTTGAGATGAGTGGGAAGTTTGTCGCCCGAGCGCAGCGAGTGCGACTATCACACGAGTTCGAAAATTACCTGAGCGCAAGTGTTACACATACTATTTTTTGAAACGAGTGTTAGAAGGTCGATCACGTGAGGTATATAAATTGAAGTAGAATTCTCGCTACAAAATGTTTGTTTTTATGCAGCATGCGCGGAACAAAATGCTTCGCGCACAGTCCAGTGAAAATGTGTGAATCGGGCGCTTCGCACACGCTATCCACGCAAGAGAAACCGAGCTTCACACACGGAGTTTCAAAAAATATATTCTTCCCCCAATCACGAGGTTACAGTATATACATGGGTGGTTCCATGTCAAGTGAGCGTATCCAAAAATAAAAATGTCTGAAACTCTACAAAAATGTTGGTATGTGTACCCAGAGTATGTAAAAAAAATGTCAGACCCTAAGGTGTTATTTGTCAAAGGCAATTAAAGGTTGAAAAATGCGTTTTTTTTTTAATATTTTGAGATTTTGCTAACATTGTTTGATTATTAACTCAAAAACTAGGGACTTTTGACAAAAAGGTGTAGATACATTTCTTAGTCAAAATAACGAAAGAAATATAAAAAAAAATTATTAGACCCTACTGTGATATTTTGTGATCTCCCGCATTGTGATGTATTGTGATATTAAAATCTCTAAATATTAAAAAAAAGCATTTTTCAACCTTTAATTGCCCATGACATATAACACCTTAGGATCTGAAATTTTTTTACATAGTCTGGATACACATACCAACATTTTTGTAGAGTTTCAGACATTTTTATTTTAAGACATGTTCGCTTGACATGGAACAACTCATATATATATATATATATATATATATATATATATATATATATATATATATATATATATATATATATATATATATATATATATATATATAATATTATAAAAAAGCATTTTTCAACCTTTAATTGCCCATGACATATAACACCTTAGGATCCGAAATTTTTTTACATACTCTGGATACACATACCAACATTTTTGTAGAGTTTCAGACATTTTTATTTTAGGACATGTTCGCTTGACATGGAACAACCCATATATATATATATATATATATATATATATATATATATATATATATATATATATATAAACAGATATACACACACGACGGACACCCCCCTCTGTCCAAAATTGTGGCTCACCTAGAATATCGTGAGTCGGCTTAAAATTTTCCTTTCCACCTCTAGTTTACGATGCAGTGTGGTCCTTTTAAAAACCTAATATGGCGGCTTCAATATGGCGGCTCAAACCTAGATTGTTTCTAAAAAATTATCGAAATTCGATGATATCATATTCAATTTGGATGCTACACGTTTTTCAAGACCGGAAATGAATTCAGCGGTGAACTTTACATGGATATATGCTATCGCACTCAAATTCATGTTTTCAAGGTCATTTGAAGGTCAAAAATTTTTTTTCCATCATTCGCGAAATACCGACTTTGAAATGTTTTGGCATCATAAATCTCGTGTATTGCACTTAATTTACAGTATCTCACTAGAATCTGACTATTTAAGCTATTTTCCAAGATACAAAAGGTAAAAAAAACCCGCCGCTAAAAGAAAAAAAAATTAAAAATATATATAATAAAAAAAAAATTGTAAAATTGTAAAATAGGTCCTGTGATCTACGTGAGAAAAATTATTGACGGAGCGTATTTTTATGTATCATGAGCTGCTGAACACGAATCCGACCCTCTTTTTTACCGATACCTCAAGCGTTCGTCCCTAACCTCAAAAAACACCCTATAATTGTTGTTTCACGCGGTTAACAGGTAGGTCTTGTGATCTACGGGAGGAAAATTATTAACCGAGATTATTTTTATGAATTTTGAGCCGCTAAACACGAACACGAATCTAATTTTATTTGTTTTCTATTAGTTGAGTATATATAATTAAGGGAACTAAGCTCTTTTAAAACCTAAAATATTAGATAGTATTACCTTTAATTTATGCTTGCTAAAAACTTTTTTGGTCCTTTCTACCATGTTCGTTAAGCGTATACTGATTCATGGATTTGTGCACTGACCGCAGGGTTCCAAAGAAATAAATGGATTAAACGAACTGATTCCTTTTGGAAAATGATTTAAATACCTGCGAGACAAGAGTTCCAAACAATAACATTCTTTCACTATTCCCAAAAAGATTATAAAAAAATATCAAGATCACTAAAGAAAAAATTCTCAACTGCACCATCTGTTACAAAAATTTTAGAAGGACACGCGTTTTCAGTTTCTTTCGGCAAAAAAATTATTGTGTTTAAATACTCTAATGCACGAAATCCATTATCAATAATACAATATTAATAATTGAATTTTAAAAATTTTAACAAAATAATACAAATATACAAAAAATGACAATAATTAAAAAATTAAAAACTAGATATTAGAAAATAAAAAAAAAGAAAGTAATGTGGGCTTTGTAATAAAGACAGTCTCAACCCTGTAAAATGCAGAGAGCGTTCATAAGAATCATTAAAAAAGTTGCATAATAACTACATATCAGTAAGCAGTTATTTTAATTCAATATACTTGAGTAGAAGTAAACAAATAAAATTTAGCTTCGTGTTAGTATTCAGCGACTCAAAACTCATAAAAATAGTCTCCGTCGATAATGTTCCTCAATAGACTTACGCTTTCTACCGCGTAAAACAGCAATTTTGGAGTTTTTTTTAGGGTTAAACGCTTGAGGTATCGGTAAAACAGAGGGTCCGATCCGTGTTCAGCAGCTCAAGATACAGAAAAATATGTTCTGCCAATAATTTTCCTCACGTAGATCACAGGACCTACCTCTCAACCGTGTGAAACAGCAATTTTCGGGTGTTTTTTGAGGTTAGGGACGAACGCTTGAGGTATCGGTAAAAAAGAGGGTCGGATTCGTGTTCAGAAGCTCAAAATACATAAAAATACGCTCTGTCAATAATTTTCCTCAAGTAGATCACAGGACCTACCTCTGAACTACGTGAAACAGCAATTTTGGGCTGTTTTTTGAGGTAAGGGACAAACGCTTGAGGTATCGGTAAAAAAGAGGGTCGGATTCGTGTTCAGAAGCTCAAACTCAAAGCTCAAAATACATAAAAATACGCTCTGTCAATAATTTTCCTCACGTAGATCACAGGACCTACCTCTCAACCGCGTGAAACAGCAATTTTGGGGTGTTTTTTGAGGTTAGGGACGAATGCTTGAGGTATCGGTAAAAAAGAGGGTCGGATTCGTGTTCAGAAGCTCAAAATACATAAAAATACGTTCTGTCAATAATTTTCCTCACGTAGATCACATGACCAACCTCTCAACCGCGTGAAACAGCAATTTTGGGGTGTTTTTTGAGGTTAGGGACGAATGCTTGAAGTATCGGTAAAAAAGAGGGTCGGTTTCGTGTTCAGCAGTTCAAAATACATAAAAATAGTCGTTGCTTGGAATTTTTCAGAACTTCCGTGATTTCTAACAGCTTGATCATTGCGTAAAGTAGTATTACTTTAAGGTTAGGGAATGTGCAGCTCCGTCTGAAAACGAAATTTTAAAAATAGCGACGCTCTAATCAAAAGTACATAAAAAATGTTAAATTTTCCGTATTTTTAAAAATTTGTTGGTTGAAAGGAAGTTTGGCAGGGCGGAGTTCCGGTTGACGTGGAACGGCACATATATATATATATATATATATACAGGGTGTCCCATTTTAACTTAGACAGATGAATAACTCGAAAAATTGCAATGTAATCACAAAATGCTTTCGATAAAAGTTTTTTCGGTATCAAGGGGCTGACCCATTTACGACCTTGAACATGCCCTTGACCTTCATTTTGAAGGTCATTTGAAGGTCAACTTTCGTTTTTTGAATAGAAACCCCTATTTTCGTTAGGGTTCAAAGTAAACCCCAGGGGTCATTTCAAGGTCAAATTTCTGTTTGGAGAAGAAAGCTGGTAAATCCTTGTTTTTCCGAAGAATGCCTCAGACAAAAGTTGTTGGGTATCGAGGTGCTGACCCATCTATGACCTTGGCCATGTCCTTGATCTTCATTTTCAAGGTCATTTGAAGGTCAACTTTCGTTTTTTTAATGGAACCGCCTATTTTCTGGTAAATCATGATATTGCTCTTTGGATCAAAGACTGTCATACATCAGTGATCATGACCAATGATATGTACTTTTATTGTGGATCGAATGGGCACTAAAGGACAAATTAATGCACTAAGTGACGCAGTGCAAATCTGGCCACTAGGTACAAGTCAATACAGAGTCAAAGATATATTAACATGGAGACTCCCTCTCCGCGATGCTTACACGTGCATATTTTCATGATACGTGTAAGCACCCTAGGAGCCGACGACGTTAAAGTAGTGGGTCTTCCGGCTCCATTTATTTGGCCCTGAAATAGAGAGCCAATCAAGGTTGTGTAGTGTCCCAGCCAGTGAAGGCTCGGTCGTGTAGTGACCCAGCCAGTTAAGGCAAGATCGCATTGTTGTCAGCTCTCTCCGCATGGAGTGGATGCTCAAAGTGTGCACCATTATTTTCTAAGGATAGCAGTAATCGACGGCGAAAATTACGTTGTACATTTATAAGCATTTGGGGAGTTATTGCTTCGCAAGCTCTTCTTATTCTATCCATCATACTCAATCTTGTCGTTGGACTTTCACTATACACAGCATTTTCTACGTATCCCCATAAAAAGAAATCAAGTGGGTTCAAATCCGGTGATCTAGGAGGCCACGCAACTGGCCCACCTCGCCCTATTCTTCGATTTGGGAATCGTCGATTCAAAAATATCCGTACATTTCGAGTATACTGAGCAGGAGCACCATCTTGTTGATACCATAAATTTAGTCTTTCAGCAAGGGGAACATTCTCTATGTATCCTGGCCATTCATTTTTGAGGAATTCCAAATACATTGGACCATTAATGGTACGTTAAAAAAAATGTGATCTATTTACTTGGTCATTGCAAATACCAACCCATACGTGTAAACTCCAACGATGTTGATTAAGCATCTCACGATACCAATATGGATTTTCTGGTGACCAATAATGACAATTATGCATATTGAGACTAATATTGCTGATGAATGTAGCTTCATCACTTAAACAAACATTAAAAAAAATCTGGATTCTGATTCAGCATTTTAAGAGCCCATGTACAAAATTGTACTCCGAGTACGTAATCGGCTTCACTTAATTCTTGTACGGGAGTAATGTGATACGGATCGTAATTGACTGATCGTAACAATCTCTGAGCCGTAGATTGAAGGACTTCCAGTTCCCGTTCTATTTGACGGGTACTAATATGGGGATTTTGGTGAACCATAGCCAAAACTGCAAGTAATCTAGGGTTATTATTATTCTGAAGTCTATTCCTTCGTTTTTGGCATGTAGTGGATTATTGTGAGATCTTCTTTCAATGTTTATCACTTGTTGATCAGTAGAGTGGCAGCGATTTGGCTTTCTGCTCCAAACCGAAATTTGACATTGAATTGACCACTGGGGTTTACTTTGACCCCTAACGCGAAAGCTCATCTGGACGTCAATTTTCGCGCTCTTTCAGAATCCGCGTTCGAAAATAGGAGGTTCTATTCAACAAATGAAAGTTGACCTTCAAATGACTTTGAATGTGAAGGTCAAGGGCAAGGTCGTAGATGGTTCAGCCCCTCGATACCCAACCACTTTTATCGAAAACATTTTGTGATTACATTGCAATTTTTCGAGTTATTCCGCTGTCTAAGTTAAAATAACCCTGTGTATATATATCGTTTCGATTGATAATATTTAATCGATATGAGAATTAATATGATTTTATTAAATGAAATATTAATTGTATGTAGACAGATGTGTGAATATTAATGGTTTATCACGATTTAAATACATTATACAAATTAGACTTTCAAAGTCATGTATGGTTTTCAAAAGAAAAATACCTGTTTTTCTTAATTAAAGTCAGATTTTAAAAACTTTTTTCATTTCAACAGAATTAATGGTCTACAAAATAATTTGCGTTTTAATTGGAAAAATGTACGAAAATACTCGTTTCATTAATGTTGTTAGACATTTTTCCAGAGTAAAATAGAGTATAATAAAGTATGGAATCGTAAAGAGCGGGTATTTTACTACAAGAAAACCTACTTTGCACATCTGTTTTAAAGGATTTGGCTCGTAAGCATTAAACAAAATATTAACAAAATAGGCGTATAAATAGAGAACAAAACTAGGTCGCCACGCGGGCTGCGGTCTGCGGCCGGCAGGCTGCATGAAATGCCTCCGCACCTTGCATCGCGAGCATGCAACAAGCTTCGCTATATGGTTGTAGGCTCAACGAATGTTAGTTAAAATAGATACGTTTACTTATCATGATGAGACAAGTAAGCTGTTTAAGTTTCAGTAGGTTTGACCGTGGTTTTGCTGAGTTAATCGAGGAAATTGATTACATCCATACATACATCCATACATACATTTAAAAGAGTGATTGAAATATGTTTCTATAGTGTTAAAGCATGTTTTTATGCAATAATTTGTTAGTATGAAAAGAAATTTCCATTTTACACTTTCTTGACAATCGGCAAGAAAGTATAAAATGCAAACTGATTGCTCTTTGGGTATTTAATTATTTTAAAGAGAATCTATTGAACTCCACGAGATATAAATAAATAAATAAATAAATAATTTGTTAGTTTTTAAGCTATTACACTTTTTGCTATGACGAACATATAAGGCTCTCCCTTGGAGTGGTCGTGCCTAAAAACGTGTTTGTTCGCAGTTTTTCGTAAGAAAAAAATTAATATTGGATAAAGGACTAGAAAAAAACATTTTAAGCTTAAAGTAGACTTAAAAACAAGTGAAAGAACGTAGGAAAAAAAATTGTAAGAATTGGTTATTTAGATATTGAATTTTACATTTTTTTGTCTTTGTACCTCTGTAGAAACCCTAAAAATGCATCCACAATATTTTGGCAATACATAAATCGATAGATTCTTTCCTGGTATTTCGAATGGTATGCTGCAAACTGTTTGTAAAGAAAAATTCGAGTAAAAAAATGCAAAAAACTACAAACAGAATTTTTTTCAACCACAAAAACTAGTAAAAAAAATGTTGAGAAATTTTATGTAAATCTGAGGTGGATCTGCTCAGCTATTTTAACTATGATAAAATACACTTATGAGAAAAATTTGAATTTAAAAATAATATTAAAGATTTTAACGTGGTTTTTAACATACTTTAGCTTTTTATGATACAATTTATCATTTTTGGATTATTTGTATCATATAGAATAAGAAATTAATCAACAGGAATGGTTTGAGTAGTTACCCGGTCAGCATTAAAATTACTATTTAGAAAATTTCAGTTGCTCTAGCAACCAAGCAACGTTGTTCATAAGCGTTGTGGTAACGTGTTGAAAACGTTGCAATGTCCAGTTTGGTTGAAAAAAAAGTTGTAGAGCTTCTCTTTTGAAACGTGTTCAAAGTGTCACTGTTCCAAGTTGCAAACATGTCGCTAGAGCGTTGCCACAGAAACTTGCAAAATATATTGGTAAATATTTATCAAAATATAAATAGCTATATAAGATTGGTCCACATGGTTGTACGTGAGTAACGATTGTTACTTATATATTACTGAATTTGTGAATAGGTTTTATTGATTTTAATAACATTTCACAAAATTAGGACGAAAGTTTATAATTTCCCTTTAAAATTTTCAGATGGTAATACACGAAATACTATTATGTAAATAAAACTTAGTTTTGATCAGCTTCGGTTTGTTTACATTTTTGACTTATTGCATCATTACACTTTAGGGGTATTTCTCATTCTGATCCGTGCTCCGTTCGTCCAAGAACGTCTGTCTCAGTGCCTCTTGTATTGGTGCGGCCGCTCACGCAACTGGAACACACTCTGCGTCAAGCCCGACGCACAAACTTTGCCATGAGCCTCAAGCCGTCGAAAAAATATGTTACACGTACATCTATATTTATTGATCCATGATCCGCGTGTCGTTAGGCAACCATATATATAGACATACAAATAACCTGTACTTTTTACGGCTCATAGTTTGTGGAGACGTTTGTGCGGCGTGAGCGAGCGGCCGAGTGCTGAGGACTCAAGCAGCCGGCAGCCGCATCTACTCTCTTGTTTTCGGGCCTGGGGGCGCGGAATAGTATTTTATACAATACATATCAGCTATTGAATTATTTTTTGAACATATGATTATGATACTAATAAATAGAATAATTTATTTTATATAGGTATTAAATAACGAAAGACTTGTGAAAACGTGAAACCGAGAGATTAAAGCGACAAAAAATACTGAACGATCCTGTAAAGAGAGAAATTTATACGGATAAAGAAAGAGAAAGGTATTATAAGAGAAAAAAATACGGTAAAATTGTAAGTATCTTAGATTTATCTGAGCGAGATCAAAGAATGAAAAGGCAACGAGAGAATGAAAAACGCAAAATTTCCCGGCGCAGAAAAAAAGAAAGGGATGCAAACACAGCTTTGGAGCTGAATCAAGAACAGAGTATTAATGTAACTACGAAAAGCAAAACAACAAAAAATAAAGTGAAATAACAAAGAAGAAAATGTTACGTAAAAAATGTGAAACTCTAGCAGAAAAATCAAGCTCTGCGCAAAAGATTACAACGATTAAAGTTAAAGCGTACTACTCAACCATTCAGTGGATCTTCAAAATCTACAGTCAAAAGATTCTTGCAAGATAAAACTACTACACGAGATAATATAAAAGATAAATGAATAAATATTTTAATGATATCCGATATTGTATTTAATAAAATTTATGTCTAATTGCGTATTTTTTCAGATACTTGGAGAAACACTATGTCAATAACTACGAACGAAATACCAAAGTACAAAGCAGAATAATGAAAAGCAATATCTTGGAACATTAATTATGAGTAACTAAATAATTAAAAAGTATCGTCTTAATAATCAAGTACAAAAATCTATAGCTTATATAAAAAAGAAATAAGTTATCGGAAGCAATGTCATCTTCGATTTAAAAAAAACAATGAAACCATTACAAACATTTGTTCAAAAAAGTATACAAAAATGTTTTGAAGAAAATAGTACCATTGATCCTGGTAAGAAAAAGTATAAAACAATCAATAAGGAACAAATTGGTTTACGTTATTTGAATCATAGTATGATAGATCTGTATAACCAGTTTAAATTACAAACTCACTTTCATGTAAGCTATGTTACATTCACACGATATCGACCAATCTACTGTATAGAACCAAAAATAACAGAAAGAGAAACGTGCGCGTATTATTTGCATGAAAAATTTTCTCTCCTTACACAAGGGTTACACAAAAATAAATTAATAAAAGACAATTCAATTGAGAAAGTGTTAACTCAAATCTTACGTAAAAAGCGGACAGACAAATGTTATCAAAGAAGTGTGAAAACTGTATTAAAAATTGTATAAACTTCAACAGTGATCTCATGAAGAATACTAATATGATGAACTATTCTAAGTGGGTATCAGAACAAGAAAATAGAATTAATGAAAAAACTAAAAAACCTTTTAAAGTTAAAATCACTAAAAAAGAGAACTTGACGATTAGTGATCCAAATATGGCTGAATTATTTAACAAAGAACTTAGTGCTTTTTTATTACATTATATGCGAGTTCATCATCAAAATAAGTATGTTAAAAGTCTTAAAAAGTCTCTGAAAAATAATCAAATGATGATTTTCATGGACTTCAGTAAAAAAAATTTATGTAAATATTGTAGAGAAATTCAAAGTATGCATACGGTGCAGTAGATAACAAATCACATTGCATATAGGAATGGCTTACAGTAACAAAAGTTGTCAAGGGTTTGCTACTTTATCAGAATCGTTATAACACGATGCTGTTGCTATTGTAGCACATTTAAAGCCCATTTTGGTTTACTATATGGAACTATTGCCTGAAATAACGACTATTTATTTTGTAAGCGATAGTCCCACAACGCAATATAGGAATAATTCATGTTTCATTTTATAACACAGTACATTCCAAAACATTGCAAACAGATAGAAAATATTATTTATTACTTCAGTGAGAGTGGGTATATCGATAAAGCCCTGCTGATGGAATAGATGCTACGCTGAAAAGAACAGCAGATAATCTTATTAAATATGATGTACCAAATTTTGAAAGTTTCTCAAACGCTTTACAAAGCCAGAAGAATTATATATATATATATATATATATATATATATATATATATATATATATATATATATATATATATATATATATATATATATATATATATATATATATGCATAGTATCTTCGTTAGATATTTCTGCAGTTGATACTCAGATAGATAAATGTGCGGCAAATGAATTTGCTTGTACAATGCAAGAACACCAATACACGTGGAATAGAGCAAATCCTACGAAAGTGAATTTCAACACTTTAAGTTGCTCTATTTGCACACCCGGTACAAAATGCTCTCATTACTCCAAGGGTCAACTTGATTATATTATTAATCAAAAACCTAATACTAAACAAGTAAAATCTATAACAAAATCAGGTAACAAGCAAGATTCAAAAACAAAAATGAAACAAAAATTAAATCAATCTAAAAATAAAAAAGATGTAAAATTCAACCAAAAGTAAAGGCTATTAAAGGCGAAAACAAGATTGATGTTAATCTTCTAAATACAGCCACGAAAAGATCGCAGAGTAGAAAAATTGATACTACAGTCATCCCGAAACAAAGAGTAAAGAAAGAAAAGTAGAAGTTTTTGCATTTCTTATGTATCTAAAAATTATAATATATGTTAATTATATAAAAGTTATGTTGATTATATATTAATTATAATAAAAGATTGTAAAATTGTTGAAACAAGAAAGTCATATATAATGAAATTTTAATCAAACGTTTAAAATAAAATCATAATTAATTCATACATCAAATTTTTATGTTGTGTTTATGAAATTTCTCTAATAATAAATCATTCTCAATATTTAATTTCCAATATGATAGATTGTGTGTAGTTAAATACGTAATATATGATGAATATGCCCCCTCCGTTATAACTTGTCCCCTCCGTGGTATGCAAAATTTGAAAAGTACCTGTGATTACGTCATATGAACATAAAAATTTGTCCCTGATGGATAAATTACTTCCTTTTATTATATATAATAAGAAAAAAATTGTATTATTCTTAAAACAACGAGTTTCCTATCGGGCCATTTAGAAGCTCCAAAAAGGACAGTTTTGTGAAAATCCCTCATATGCTTTTCTGAGGCTAGAATTTATTATTTTTTAATTTTATTTTTATTTTCATTTTTAAAGTTTGTTAGTTGCGTAGCAACGTTCTGACAACGTACATATCTACAACGTGAAAAAATTTCAGAAGTTATCAGAGACGTTTCAAAGTCGTTTTAATCAGGTTTCTACGTGACGTTCTAGCAATGTGGTAGAACGTCGTAGGCACATTACCACAATGTTTATACAACGTTTTTTTGCAATGAAAGCTGACATTTCAACGTTTCTACAACGTTGCTAACACGGTGTTACAACGTTTACGAGTAACATGGCTTGGTTGCCAAAAAAACGCTGGGGCTACGTCTCTACAACGTGTCGTGTTATATGGGACTGAACCTGTTTTATGGGGAAAAAATAATATACTTTTTCTAATTATAAATAATACATTTTATTGATACAAATTACAAAAATTGTGAAAAACTTTATTTTTTGAACATTACGATTCGTTATTAAATATGCAACAAATTTGTCTAGAAAATAAGCTATCTTCGGCAAACATGTTAGCTTTTCTCAAGATGCAAAGTTAATGAGCCCACCTATTGCAGAGCTTGCAAGTTTCAAAATTATCTTCTTAATCCTTGTAAATCTTTAATTTCGTGCAATATAGCACATACCTTGTATGGATTCAGAATTTGATATTAAAAATTTAGTTATAACATCACGGTATGCATCTGGGTCAAAGTTTTTATCAAGCAGCGGTAATTTTTCGGCTAAACATTTCATATAAAACATCACGAAGACTCTACAATTATATCAGTCATTTCGTAATGATCGTTCGATTATTGGCAAAATTCTAGTTCAGTTAATTTTACATCAATTATTTTTATCCGGAAAGTTACATAGTTTTTGGTAATAAAATTTGGTATAATATTGTAATAAAAAAAATTGGTATAAAATATACATTTTTCCAGTAGTTTGAAAAGATTACAATAAAAAAACTATCTATAATACTGTTAGCAACATCTGTCTGGATTTAACGTTCTTAATTCATCTGACCATAGTACAAATTTATCCCTTTTAGTGCAATGTCTAATGCTGTAAATATTTTCTGGAATCTTTAGAATATCGTAATATGCCGCGGTAAATTCAATGGCTACGTTCTTCATGTAAAGTTCTGTGAGATGATTAATATACGATGAAATATTTTCTTTGCCCTCAGGTTTTACAATACTAAATACATTTTCATTTTTATGGATTATATTTTCAGAGTTGTCAATTTTTATTGTAAATGCATTTTCGTTTACTTTTAAGCTATGATTAGTATTTAATTCTTTTAAAGTATTATCGCCAACTTTTATTTGTTTTGCTGCTTGCTTTATGGCTGTTCTGCCTAATTTAGTTGACCATTAATATTTTTAAGATCGGTAAGTGAGAATCTTTTCTTGCGAAATTAGACAATTCATATCGTAATCACGCCGCATTATTCTGTAGTAAGTTTCAGATCTCGATGATGTCGATACATTAGGAGATGAATAGTGAACATTCAAAACATTGGTCCAAGCTGGAAATGAGAAAATAATGTAATTAAACTTTGAGAGATATTTGGAAGATAATATCTATTAGCTGCTTTAAAAGTATCGTCCGTGCACAGAAGTAATGAATTATTATAAAGTTTGTGTGTGTAAAAATCTAGTAATCCTATGGAATCTGTAGATTCGAATTCTTGGTTGATGTACTCATAATTTTTTTCATCGTAATTTTTTTCCTTATTATCTTGAAGTTTATAATACTCTTTGTATTAAAAATTTCCAATCTTTCCAACTAACCATTTCTCATGCCTGTAACACTCGGTATTTTTGTAATTTTACTGGCTTTCGCTATTTGAAGAGAATAGCCGATGCAAGTAAAATAAAAATCTCTTTTTATCCAACTGCCGTCTTCGAACCATTTGCTTGATGCTTTTATCGAATGAGCTCTATCACGCTTAATTAAGCATTGAGGTGACTTTTGGGTCTTACCAATCAAGAATTGAAAACATTTATTAAGATAATCCGTGTAATAACACGTATTATAAGTCAATGATACTGAATTTAAAACAGCGCCGGAACAATCCACTACTACCATCTTTGGTATAGTAGCACCGCTTCTCAGCCAAGAATATAGCCATGCAAATATTGCGTTAGTGTCGGGCTTACTTCAAAGTCCCTGGCAAAGAGGAAATATTTTCTCTCCTACGTGCCTAACAATGTTATAATAAAATATATCAGAGCATTTATTATCGTACAATATATTTACTACTTTGACAAAACATTCAGATGCATCGATTGCTGTAAATGTATTTGTTTCAGCAACTTCATTTCATAATGTTAATTGGTTGTCAGTTCAGTACCATACGTATAATGGTATAGTTGAAAATTCTCTTATACTATTTGTATCATCCATCATTAACAATACTGACGTGATTTGATCACCTGGATACTTTTTTACATCAATATTTTCATCTTTAATTTCTTGTCTGGCAGTATAGTAAACGGCTGTATTGTTCAGAAGTGGATACTTTCAACCAGAATCATTCAGTAATTGATCTGCCTTTTATTTTTTAAACTTGGCCGGTTTAACTACTAGTAAATATTGCTTTTCTTTCTTTTTGATTTTTCCAGATAGTGGTAACTTTTTACTGTGGGGTGTACCAAATGTATCAAAGTAATTTAGTTTAATAGTAACACCGTCTGGATCAGGTTTTACACATTTCCCAGTAATTTATTTCCTGTAATCATCGGCAATGCAGTAACCAATAATTTGAGAATATGGGAAACCATCTCTTTTATAAAACTTACTTTATAAAACTGACTTTAGAAGGCTATTGGGCATGGTAATGCACGTGCATCCCATTTTTTATTCACTATGGCAGTCCAATGGTCCCTTAATCTCTGGCTAATACGATTTTATAGGTTCTACTTTGTCCATTATGCTTACAGAAATTATAAATCAGCAAAAAAAGCCAATTAAAAACATTATTTAAAATACATACAAATTAAAAAGAAAAGACAAGATTGTACACAATTAATTATAAAATTACGCATAGGATCTCGCATAAAAAATACACGAGTGTACTTAACAGGTTCAGTGCTCTATGTTATATATCGACGCCCAATATGAAGAGAAACGCGTTTCAAACTTTAAGGCGAAGAGTATCGTAGTTCAGCGTTTGCGGCGAAGAAAATCGCAATTCGGCGTTTCCTGCGAAAAGTATCGTGGTTCAGAAATTTGCGATGAAGACTAGCGCGGTTCAGAGATTCGCGACGAAGACTAACGTAATTCAGATTTTAGCGACGAAGACGTCGCGGTTCATACGTTTGCGACGAAGACTATCGCGGTTCAAAGTTTCGGGCGATTCAGAGCTTTTTAACGAAACGTATTGGGATTCAGAGCTTTCTGACAAAACTAGGACAATGTAGAGCTTTTTCATCGGCGACTTCTATCACGAATATTAAGTTGTACATAACATCTTTAATTTTTTACTTATTTTAATACTTTTTATACATTGTATCAAATATTACTCCGCCGTGAATAAAGATAAATATCTCCAAAAATTAACTAGATGAGAACAATAGAAAATAGAAGGTAAAAGAGAAAAAAGGCATTGTTCACTTTAAAAATAAATGATATATTTACCTTCTATAAAAATTGATAGTCTACGTAAAAAGCTTTGATTTGATAGTTTTTGTCCAAACACTCTGAACTACGATAGTTTTCGTCGGAAAACTCTGAACCACGTTAGTCTACGTCGCCAACTTTTGAATTGCGATAGTCTTCGTTGCAAAGCTTCGACTACGATACTCCTCGTAGCAAACGCTTAAACACGATAATCTTCGTCGTGAAAGATGAAATGCGTAGCAAATCGAAATGTGTTTTTCTTCGTAATGGGCATCGATATATCTATGGGTTCCCGGAAAAACGATTTAAGTCCACTTTTCATGTTTTTGAGATATTAATGTTTTAAGTTTTTAATTTCTATTTAAACTAATATTTAAAAAGCTCATAAATAGTAAATATGATCACTTATTTTTACACTTTTTTGAGTTTTTAGCATTTTTGTCTAAAAATATACTATGTAAGGATATCAAAATCGTTCAAATCTCTATTTTCAAAAAAATCGAATTAAGTCGTTTTTTCCGAGACCCCACAGACATGTACCATGAATTTTTTGCCTGAGTTCCGACATGGTAATATATCTACCATGAATTCTTTTAACTAGAAACTTTAATACCGAACAGGTAGTTATTCAAATCACCCCTGCTAATTAATTTATTGTTCTACATAATCCAAAGAATCCATGAATGATAAATTTCATCATAACAATACAAAATATGCTAAATACCACATAAAAATTTTTTCAATTAATATAACTTTTTAAATTGTATCAATTAACCATTAGAATGCGAGTGAAATAAATGCTTGTACATTGTTAGCACTAAACCTGTTACTTTTTACATGAAGAAAAACCTCTGAAAATTATTCTTTAGTATCGAGAACAGTTAAGTTGAAGATTCACATTTTTAATCCAATTATAGTTTTTACGTATATTGAAAAAATATAGAGCATCTATCTCTCTAAAGAAGACTTGCTTTTATAAAACACATGGGCATCTCTATTTTTTAATTCTGTAACAAATAACATTAAATGATTAATAAAAGTAGTTTATATTGTTTAAAATTTTTATATAGGTGTTCAGTTTATATACAATTTCAGACATATAGTCAAGGTGCAAAGAGTTGAGTAAAAAGGTAAAAGATTTCAAATGAACTACTCATACCTTAATAGCTATTCTACTCATTGACTTCATATTTATTTAATCTTATTAGCTTTTAATTTGGCTAGACTTTTTAACACCCAGTGAAATCTACAACTAGACTTTCCAAGGACTTTCTACTAAAGTATTACTACATTTCAACAAATGTAAGGATCTCCCTTTTCTAAGAAATATTCATATTTTGATTCTACATATTTTAAAATTTCAGCTATTTTTAAAAATAAAAATCAAACTACTCATACCTTTATTAACCCTTTCAGGGGCAGTGGTACGTATACATACCACCTTTTTGCTTTCAGTTTTTTCTGTATTTCGGACGTATTTTTCAGTGCTTCTATGCGTGTGAGTACTTTTTGGACTCCTGAGATGATAGGTTATAAGTTTTGTATAGAAAAGTATGCAAATTTATTTATTTATAAATAGTTATAAACAATTGAATCACAAAAAAACTCGTTTTTCTTCGTAAAAAATCGTTTATTCTTGAACGAAAAACTCTAGAGCTCTGAAATTTTTTTTATCTATAGTCCGTGTCCAACTCTATAATATATTTTTTTTTTCAAATTTTTTCGCACGCTAGTTTTTTTGATAAAATTTTTGAAAATTTAAAAAAAAATGTGCCCCTGAAAGGGTTAAAGAGGCCGGCCTGAGTTAAATCCAAAAAAAAGACTTTTCTTTTTACGAGTCCGAAAAACTTTTTATGTGTAAAAGCAATCATTCTGAAAATTTGTATGCTATTAATATACAATTGATAGCATACAAATTTTCAGAATGATTGCTTTTACACATAAAAAGTTTTTTTTGTAAGTGTGCCAGTCGTGCCCGAGATCAACATTATATAAAAAAGGATTGACCACTCAGACAGGAATTAATTCTAGGATATAAGTACATTGTTAAAGAAAGTATCATTCCTAGTCATAAAGTCATCCTTCCCCTTTTACATATCAAACTTGGCTTAGTTAAACAGCTTATCAAAGCAATGAAGGTATTAGAAAGTGATGCTTTTATGTATCTATTCGAGAAATTTTCCAATATTTCTGAAGCGAAAATCAATGAAGGTGTTTTTAATGGTTCTCAAATAAGGAAACTGATGAAAGATGACGAATTTGAAATGAGAATGACAACTAATGAGAGAGCAGCTTAGAATAGTTGCAAAGAAATTAAAAAAAAATTTTTGAGTAATAACAAAAATCCTGATTATAAGAATATTGTTGACAATCTATTGGAAAACTACGGAAAGATGGGATGTTTAATGAATTTAATGATCCATTTTTTGCGTTCACACATTGATTACTTCCCAGAACATCTGGGGACTTCAATGAGGAGCAGGGTGAGAGATTTCACCAAGATTTGAAAGAGTTTGAGAAAAGATATCAAGGTGTTTGGGATGTGAACATGATGACAGACTATTGCTGGTCCTTAAAAAGAGATACATCAAATGTGCATAAAAGAAAATCTCTTCGTAGATCTTTTGCGAACAAAAGAACACGTTATTCATGAATAAAATCTGCTGGACATATAACAATAGCGTAAGGGTTAAGTTATGTGAATTCAAATTCATATAAAACGTATTCATTTATTCACAAAAGATCTACGAATACATGTTTTTATGTACATTCGATGTGTCTATTTTCGAAGACCATCAATAGTCTGATGTGCTCACATACCCCACACCTCTATGTCTTTTTTCAGTCCTTCAAGTCTTACTGAAATCTCTCGCTCTGCTCCTAACTCAGATTTTCAGGGAATTAAAAATGTGAATGAAGGAAATAAATCTTTAAACTCATTAAAAATCCCATCTTTCTCTGTTAATTCACAAATTTTTTAATTAATTTCTTTGTAACAAATCTAATCTGCTCTCTTATTGTCATTCTCATTTCAAATTCAGCATCCTTCATTAGTTCCCTGTTTTGAGAACCACCAAAAACACCTTTATTGATTTTTGCTTTAAAAAAATTGCAAAATTTGTCAAATATATACCTAAAAGCATCACTCTCCAATACCCTCATTGCTTGAAAAGCTATTTGAATAAGTCGAGTTTGATATGTAAAGGTGTAATAATGATTACATAATGACTAGAAATGAGAGCCTCTTTAACAATATTCATAGATCCTAGTTAAATTTTGCCTCAGTGGCCAAACTTTTTTTACCCAATGTTGATCTCGTGCATGACTGGTACACTTACAAAAAAACTAAATACTTTGTGCCACTTTGTTGACCTAATAAAATATTGGTTATTTTCAAATTTCCAAAAGTAAAAATGACGTCGAGAGGGAAAGAGTCCCCTGATAAGAAATGAGGAAAATTTCTCAAATGTCACCCAAAGAGTGAAGTCACAACTGTTATCTGTATCGTATGTGATAATAAATACCATTTAAGTTGTGCAAAACATAAAAGTTTCAATTTTATAAGTGAAAGACTAATAATATGTCCAGAACACAAAAATCTCATAACCTCAAAATTGAACGTAGAGGTCTTGAGTGAATCGGCAAAAGCAATGATTGCTCAAATAAAAATGAGACAATCAGAAGAAATAAGAAAGGAAATACTTGAGGATTTAGCGAGTAAATCACAAGAAATGTTGAACACAACGATGACCGATTGTACAGCTGTTTATGAAATAATGCAAAAAGAAAATGAATTGCTAAAACAACTCAACAACGAACTAGTTGAAAAAAATGATTTATTGAAAGAGTTATTAGACAAACAAAAAAGCTATCAAACAAGCAATAAATCTTTTGCTGAAGTGTCTAGTGTTATAAGACCTGTAAAGAAACGAGTTCCAAAAATTATAGTCAAAGCATTAGATAATACACAGCAAGCAGATGTCAAAAAGAGAGTTGCAAAATGTCTTATAAAGAAAAAAAGTATTCAAACGAAAGAATTATACATTAAAAATAAAGATGAGATTGTTGTCAAATGTGTTAATAGTGACAGTGTTGAAATTGCTGAAAAGTTATTAAAGAGCAAGTTAGAGGAAGTTTGTGAAATTAACCTGGAATAATTAAATAATCCAAAAATTAAAATAGTGGAAATTGAAAACTATATGAATATGGATGAAAATGGAATTGAAGAAGATATAAATATAAGGAATTTTGCAAATTTTAATAGCAAAGCTCAAGTACTGCACATGTATATAAACAAGAAGACAAATCTTAGCAGTGTCTTAATGGAAGTGACAGCTGATATGTATAAACACATAAGAGATAACAACAACAGAATTTTTATTGGATGTCAAAGCTGTAGAGTCTTTGACTTGATAAATATTAAACCTTGCTTTAACTGTGGTAGATTGGGACACAATGGTTCAAACTGCAATAATACAACAACATGTCTAAAGTGTGCAAAAAATCATAAAACTTTTGAGTGTGATAGTGATGTTTTCACATGCCCAAACTGTAATTTTAGCAATAATAAATTTCAAACAAAATTTAATACATGTCATGATGCAGCAGATTTTAATTTATATGATATTCTAAAAAATAAGATAAAAAAAATTTATTGAAACAGCTGATTACCCAGTGAAACCTACTTTATCGACAGTAAAATCAATACCTATGCATTACCAAGAGAAGATAAGTAATCGGCAAAAAGAAAACAAGATGCAAAGTGAAATGATTTTAAAACAACAAAACAAACAGCAACAAAAACAACAACAGCAGCAACAGCAGCAACAACAGCAACAAAATCAACAGCAACAACAGCAGCTTCAACAACAGCATCAACAGCAGCAGCAACAACAACATCAACAGCAGCAACAAAAACAGCAAATATTAACAAGAATAACGCAAAACGACAAAAAGACTTAAGTTAATTAATTAAGTATGGATTTTGAATTTATTGATAAAATAAAAAAAGACTTGGTGCGAAAATAAAAAACATGTGACAATATTAATAGCCTTAATAAAATCATTAACAATAAAAATGATATTATAATGCATGTTAATATTAGAAGCATGTCTGCTAACTTTGATAAATTAAAAATTCTATTGGAAAGTCTAACTAGCAAATCAACTATTGTTATATGTACTGAAACTTATGTACAAGTTAATTATAAATTATATGAATTAGAAGGTTATAAAAGTTATTATAATGAAAGTAAAATAAATCAAAACGATGGTGTTATGATTTTTGTTGATGGAAATATTGTACATGAAACTAAAACTATTGAATTTGGAAGAATTAAGATAATAAATATACATATTAAGCTAAGTAATAATAGTAGTATGGAACTTTCTGCTGTGTACAGATCTCATGACATACCTAAGACTGAGGTCATTTTATATTTAAACAAATTCTTAAGTAAAAAGAGAAATTTAAAAAATCACTTAGTAATAGGAGATTTTAATATTAACCTTTTAGAGTTGTATAGAATAAGCCTGGAATTTCTTTGTAACTTTTTAGACAAAGGATATATACCTGGTTTTGTTGGTATCACTAGACCATATATAGGAAATTGCAATGGATCATGTATTGATAACATACATATCAAAACTGATAGCCTAAGTACAGATACATATAAATTGAGACATTCTTTGACAGACCATTACCCTATTTTTGTTTCTATAAATAAGATCAAAACTAAAGACTCCGGACCTACTGTAATATTAGACTATACAAAATTGAGAAACATTGCTGAAACAAGAGACTGGAATTCAATTATGTCAATTCATGATCCAAACATAGCTACTAACCAATTGATAAGTGAAATCAAAAAATGTATGGAACAAGCAAAAACACAGAAAAGAAAAGGCGTAAATAAATGTAGGAAAATTTGGAGTACTGATGCTATTAGTAAATCATGCAAAACAAAAGAATTCTTATACAATTTATGGAAAATGGATGTTAAAAATGAACAACTTAGACAACAGTACATAAATTATGCAAAAATTTTAGATAATGTTATCCTACATGCTAAAATAAAATATGATAAAAATTTAATAGAAAATAATACAAACAACTCTAAAAAACTATGGGAAATTATCAACACGAAAATAGGAAAAAAAACGAAATCGAATGAAACTATAAATTATATTAAATTTGATAATGTCAAAATTACAGATAGTGTAGATATAGCTAATAATATGAATAAGTATTTTTGTGAAATAGGTAAAAAATTGAGTGATAAGATAGATAAACCTTCGACATCTGTGATAAAAATGCCAGATATGAATGCTAATTCTATTTTTTTAACTCCGACAAATGCGTATGAAATCATGAGCATTATAAATAATTTGAAATTAAAAATTGGTGGTGTAGACAAAATCAATGCTCAAACTCTGAAGGTTATCTGTAATTATATTGCGGAACCACTAGAGTATATATTTAATTTATGTATTGAAAAAGCCATCTGGCCTGACGCATTAAAAAATGCTGAAATTGTGCCGATTTACAAATCTGATGATAAACACAATGTTTCTAATTACAGACCAATCTCTTTAGTATTTAACATAGCTAAAATTTTTGAGAGATTATTATATAATAGAATTTTTGATTTTGTTAAAAAAAATAATATAATATCTGATCACCAATTTGGTTTCATGAAAAATATAGGTACAAAAGATGCCCTAAATTATATTACCAATGTACTATACAATAATTTAGATCGCAGTAAACCAATAATAATAACTTTCTTGGACTTGGCTAAAGCATTTGATACTGTCGATCATAAAATATTACTGGATAAACTTTTCTGTATAGGGATTAGAGGGCAGGCACTGGATCTACTTTCAAGTTATCTTAATAATAGACATCAAAAAGTTAAAATTAAAGATAGTGAGAGTAATTATTTAAAAATATACACAGGTGTACCACAAGGTACCATTTTAGGTCCACTACTTTTTATTTTATATATTAATGATCTCTTGAAAGTAATCCATCCTGATGAAATTTTGTCTTATGCAGATGATACTGCAATTATATCTACTGGGGATACGTGGGACGAAGCTCAGGAATCTACGAACAACAATTTGTTACTAGTAGATAATTGGTTAGCTGTAAATAAACTATCATTAAACGTTAATAAGACTGTATGTATAACTTTTGGTAACTATTGTGATAGTGTTCAAAAGCAAATAGATGTAAAAATTAGAAACACAAAAGTAAATAGAGTAGAAAGTTGCAAGTACTTAGGGATCATTTTTGATTATAACTTAAAATGAGATAAGCACATTGAATACATTATAAAGAGAACTAAATATTTAGTATATATATTCTATAAAATCGCCAAATATATGTCAACCGAAACATTGAGAATGATTTATTATGCTTTTTTTCATAGTTTAATTAATTATGGAATAATTGCTTGAGGTGGTGCTTATAAGAACAATCTTGATTTATTGCAAAATCTGCAGAAAAGAATACTGAAAATTGTTAATAAAAAAAAATTTATCATACATGATAATCCAGTGAACTTGGAACAACTTTTTGCTTCTGAATCACTGATATATTACTGATACATTACCCTAATCTAAAAAGTCAATTTCTTAAGTCTAACAGTATTACTAGGAAAAAAAACTTAATGATTCCCAGCAACAAGAAAACGCTCAGGAATAAAAATAGTTACACAAAAGTTTTCAATAAACTACCAAATGATCTAAAAACATTAGAATTAGATAAAAAGTCACAAAAATATAAACTGAAAATGTGGATAAAAGATAATTGTAATATATGAGGAGGTGTAATTATATTAAATATATCTATGTACAAACAATATTTTTATAATGTTAATAGTTTATAAATTTTATGTTTCTAGTATACCATGACATGTATACGATACTAGTTGAGTTTAGTTTTTAAGTTAGTTTTAAGTAAGTTAATTATGCTTTAAGTTTTTTTTTTGTATCACTTTTTTTAATTTTATGTACCGGACCTGCACACAGGTAACTTAGTTTACCTCTGTAGGGATTTACATCACACTGTAATTTTATGTATGTGAATCTTTCTGGATTAAATAAATAAATAAATAAATCTCAATTTAATTGCCACTTTTAAATATATATCGTATTTTAATTTTTCAAACCGAAAATGGAAACTATTGTATTCCTTTTTAAAGAATACTGAATGGCCAACCGGTAGAGGATACACGTGTCCATTCTGAAGCAAGACAGCTTTAAAAGTCCTTGTTGATGAATCGATAAATAGTCGCCAGTCACTAGCTATTTCATTCAATACATCCATATTCATTTATGAGGCCTGCAACAGAATTACAAGGAACCAAATCCTTTGCTTTTGAGAAAAATTTCCGAAATGGACGATCTCTATCACGATAAAAACTGACTTTAGTACCTGGAACTAAACAATTCTTTTATTCTAATCTTGAAGCTAAGAGTTCGGAAATCTCTTTCGAAAGACCTGCATCCCGAACGAAGTCTCTTAGCTCATCTCAATTAAAATGGTGGGCACACTCGCGACGACCACCTTCAGATTCTTGCGATTCATTCAATTCGACGCATTGCTGATCTTTAAATACTTGAAATAACATTCTTATCTGTGTGATGAGTTTCTATTTTAGAGACTTCGTCAATAGACATCCGATTGATACAAGCACCTCTGTAAAAACTACATGAGCTTTGTTTACAAACACACCGCAGACCCCCGTCGTCGATTAGCACCACATGGGAGCACAAACATGGCGACGTTAATTAAAAAAAAAAAACATCTGATGTTTTCTTTCATTCTATCCAGTAGTGACTGAAACAATTTTAGTTACAGATTGAACAGATGCATAGGATATTGCAGAATCATTCTTTTTATTGTACCCAAATATATTGGTCAAGCAGAAACAGCAATCCGTGATTTAATCTGTTGACTCTTGCCAGATCGTAGGCAAAGCAAATGTTTATTTTTTCTTACATGTGATTCGCAAAAAGCGATGTATAATATTTTCGGGATTCAAGAATGGTTCATTTCACTAGCATCTATATTAAAACAGACCTATTTCTTGCCTTAATATCAGTCTAAAAGTTCGAGAAAAGGATTTGACATCCAAATGCCCTTCAAATGACCTCTAAGGGTCACTTTGACGAAAAGGTCGAATCGTATCTAGACGTAGAATTTTCCGTTCTTTCAGAATCCGGAGTCAAAAAAATCATGTCGATCGATTTAAGGGGTTTGATCTTCATTTGACCTTGAACCAGACGTGCTGGGGTCATATGGACACCGGCATCGTGATCAGCGACCCCAAAAACATAAAGATCAATTGAGATCAGAAATGCTCCGCCCCGATTTCATATTGTGGTCCTGTGTTATTAATGTAAGGTCGTTAAAACAGTGTTCGTCGCTGAAATTACAAATCAATATTTCATGCACTTGCCAGGAGAGCCCACACCCTCCGGTCACGAAATTTAATCATACTTTAGAAGGTGTTTTTTTTTCTATCTAAAAATGAAGCCGTAGCATCTGCCGTTTTTTCCAATGGGCTTTTTTTCTCGAGATATAAGTTATTGTATCCCAAATGCGTATCATTTTAGTAAAAAGAAGCACGTCTTCTTCTCAACGTAACTTTGCATGTTTTTACAGTAAAAAAATGGCCTTGAAAGACAATAAAATTAGGCGAGAAGAGCTTTAATTTAAGCTTTGTTGGTTATAAAATATTAATCCGAGTAAAAGTTATTAACAATTAAAAGTGGTTACTAAAGCGGTGTGAAAAATCACCGACTTTGTAACAATTAAGTTCCGTCCAATATTCATGCATTTCCAGTCATCATATTCGAATGTTAATAACTTTTACTCGGAATTATATTTTTTATTGTGTTTCAGGGCCATTTCTTACTGTAAAAACATGTAGAGCTACATTCAGAAGAAGACATGCTTCTATTTACTAAAATGATACGCATTTGGGATATATTGCCTTATATCTCAAAGAAAAAGGCCCATTGGAATAAACTACGGGTGCTAGGCATAAGTTTTAGGTAGAAAAAGCACCACCTAAAGTTGCATCAAATTTCGAAACCCGATGGGTGTGGACTCTCTTTGTAAGTCGTTTGTATATTGTCGAGTGAAAGATAATACCAGACATAGGTATAATAAAAATATATATGCCACTGAAACTCCGAGAGTCGTCGCGCGCACACATAGTATAATAAATTGTGAATACGTTACATTTTCATTGCATTCTAATCATTCAAAATTATCAACACTTCAATAATCATTATTATATTTGAATTGGGTACATACTGTCGTCTGAACGGAAGAACCTGTTACTCGGAGCACGCTTGAAAAAGAGGTTAACTCGAACCGTGGTCGAAAAAAATGTTAACTCAGAAGTCGCGTAAAGGACGGCTATTATTTCTTGCGTTTGATCGCGTATTGACAACTTTGAAAAAATAGGAGAACATATTTTTCTCCAACAAATGTTAATTCTTATCTTTTAGAACTGTTCAATACAAAATTGAAAACAGGAAAAATAATTAGGTAATCTAAATTGGCCGATTTTTACGCGATTTCTGGGTTAATATGTTTTAGAGCACGCTTCGATTTAACAGGTTCTTCTGTTTAGCCTAAGAACATTATACACGAGTATTTCTCCTTTATATTACATATTACTTTATAATACTTTTTATATTTGTTTAACATATTTAAGAGAATAGTGGAAATTAGTTTTCTTTTTCCGATGTATGAATTAACTTTGTATAAGGAGAACGAGCAATTCTCAGTCTGCACGAAAATTCTTTGTGCCGATTTCGATGTATCAGGTTTTATACAAAACGGGACGTTCACATCGGGCTTTGCACAAAATTCTCTGTGCACTTTGCGAAGTGCAACATTTCGAACTTTGCACATCACAGGCACAAAATGCTTTGATCTTAATTTTGTTGTATGATAAGCAAACGCTAGCGAAGCTGTCAAGTTCTATGTATAATAATATAATAATAAAAAACTGAGTGCCAAATTAGTTATGAGAGTTTATTATAATTCAAAAAAACATACAAGCAAGTATGTAAACAAGCGCTTTAAATGTTTTTTTGTCTTGAAAAATGAGGGAAACCATATTTTGCAAATGCGACAAATGTACTTTTCGTGTACAACGAATATACGTTGAAAAAAATCATTCACAATGTATTACATAAGGTTTAAATATTTCCGTGATAAATAGCAGTAATATTTCCGTGATATTGTAGCCACATTTAATGTCCGCGTCGTTTTTGTCACAGAAATGTTACGGAAATATTAGTACAATATTTTGGTGAGAATCAGGCAAAATTTTAGTAACAGCACAAAAATATTATGATTGTTTTTTTCGTGACTGTGCCGATAGTGGGAAATATTGCACTGATATTGTTGGAATATTATAATCATTTCATATTTAATAATTGGAATACAGAGTAATATTTCCGTAACATTCCAGCAATATTATTATTAATTTATCGGAAGTACATATAATTACATTTTTCGCCTTAACGCTAGTACAATTATAACATATAATAAACGCATGCCAATAATCGTTCATACGCAGCAGTTTCGAAATGACACACATTATCATAATGTTTGAACCGTCCTTATATAGTAACCAAAGACGAATATTAGCACTCGAGAGAAATCGCCAAAGCGCCATCCAGCAGCAATCTTGAGAAAATTGATTTTCAAATGACGTATAAGGACAATAATTGGTTTGTCTGCATTTGCTTTAGCATAAACTTTGACTAACTACAGTATTAAAACACTTTACAGCTAGTCAAGGTTTACGGCAAATCAAAAAGATAAAATTAAAATGTTATCGTTAAGCGGTAACAGCACTCTAGCGGCCCGAAAAAATGCCTAATTTGTACGATTTTTCACAAGAGTAGGAAAGAAGGGATCAAATTTCTTTTTTGAGGGTTTACTATACATATATTGAGGTACAAAAATATATATTTTTACATTTAAATACAAAATGGCGGCTATACAGCGGATCTCATGAGAAGCCTTTTTCTCAAACCTCAAAACGGGAGAATACTTTTCTCGGAAAGTATGAGACCTGGAACGAAAAACCAAAGAAATTCTTAATCTATATAACGTTAACTTTGGAAGTATGTAGGGTTTTTTTTTATTTAAATTTTTGTAAAAATGGCGCACTTCTGAAAAAAAGTCGATTTTTCTAAAAAAAAAACGATGTAATTTGTTTATAAAAAAATTTACATTCAATCGAAAAACGGCTACGTTCTTCTTTAGAGAATCTATTTGTGAAGCTACAGTAAAAATTTCAATCCAATCCATGCAATAGTTTACGAGTAATCTGTTCTCCTAGTTTGAAAAAGGCTTCTCACGAGATTCGCTGTATAGCCGCCATTTTGTATTTAAATGTAAAAAAAAAATATCTTTTGGACCTCAATATATGTATAGTAAACCCTCAAAAAAGATATTTGATCCCTTCTTTCCTACTCTTGTGAAAAATCGTACAGTGGTGTTACCCCATAAGAACTAGTGACTTTGGCACCAAATAGACAAAATTTTGGAGGGATACTATAGGAACTCCATCGGATGGAAAGTTTAATTTTCGATTTTAAAGGTAAGGTTTTGTTTTTTGCTAATATCTGGAGAACCACGATACATATAGAATAACAAAATACAACTACGCATGATGCAAGCACCTTGAGTATCCGATACGACCATTAGTTCAACAACACACTGTAGGATCAGAGTTAGAATGAAAAGTTCACTTATTAGATAATCCATAAATCAATTAAAATAATTTTCCGGTGCCATTTTGAAATTTAAGTATGAGACTGCTGTTTAATTTACAGTCGATCGGTGGAGCTTTGACGTTAGGGGTCAAAGTGAACCTCAGAAGGAGTTCACATCGATCCCTAACGCGGAAGCTCATCTGGACGTAAAATTTCGCGCTCTTTCAGAATCCTGAGTCGAAAATAGGGGGTTCCATTCAGAAAACGAAAGTTGACCTTCAAATGACCTTGAAAATGAAGGCTAAGGGTATGGTCAAGGTCGTAGATGGGTCAGCTCCTCGATACCCAACAACTTTTGTCTAGGCATGCTTATGAAAAACAAGGATTTACCAGCTTTCTGTTCCAAACAGAAATTTGACCTTGAAATGACCTCTGGGGTTTACTTTGACCCCTAACGCGAAAGTTCATCTAGGCGTAAAATTTCGCGCTCTTTCAGAATCTAGGGTCGAAAATAGAGGTTCTATTAAAAAATGAAAGTTGGCCTTCAAATGACCTTGAAAATGAAGGTCAAGGGCATGGTCAAGGTCGTAGATGGGTCAGCCCCCCGATACCCAACAACTTTTATCAAAAACATTTTTTGATTACATGGCAATTTTTTGAGTTATTCAGCTGTCTAAGTTAAATTGGGACACCCTGTATACCTCATAGATATATTTATTAATTTTAAACATGTTCTGCTTAAATTTGTGTTAATGGGTATACAAACAAAAGTAATCATATAAATTTATACTTAAATGGAAAAAAGAAATTCATTATATTCAATTTCTTTTACATTTAAAAGATATATCAAAATTGTATATGTATATAAATTGTTTGTATCGAGAATGGCTTAAGTCAACTTAATGTTTGCACAAAAAATATAATTTAATTTAATTACAACAGTTTATCGAACATATATTTTACCTACTTCTGATCATAAGTAGCCGATAAATTTATTCATATTAAATTAATCATATTTTGTACAATTCTTAAGTCAACTTAACCGCTCTTCAAGCGACTTTCTCATATGATCAGACGTATATAATAAGATATAAAAATTTATACAAATTTATATATACCTACTTGTTTTCCTGTCAAGATTATGATTATAAAATATTATAACACCATGTCTTGAAATAATATTAAATATTTACATTATTAATATGATTACTTTTATAATTTACTACTCTGTTAAATAATATAATTTAGCATAATAGATTACAAAATTTAAGGAAAAACATAATTAGGGGAGAACGGTCCAATTTGATGCACCTAAGACGCATTAACAAATGTGCTTGTTAACATTCACTTAATGTTATGTTTAAAAGTCTTAAGGGGTATTTTGATATCTTAACTAGAAATACTAAAACGTTCTATTTAAGTCTAAATACATATTCTTTTAAATTTCAAGTTTTTTTAAATAAATTCACTTGTCTATATTTTTTGCCATAGCAGACAATGTGGTGTACCGCTATAAAATTTATATAAGTATAAATTGAAAATAGTATAGTACTTTTGTATTGTTAATTATTAAATAACATGTTCCGCGTGTTATTGAATAAAATTGTTAAAATTTCTAAAAATACTCACGCAAAATATCCCGCAAAGTCAAAAGTTATATTATTTCATGTTTTCTTTGCATATGGAAATTTTTCACATGCTTGGAACAGTTTTTAATGCATAACTTTGTTAGAAATTCACTTCTACATATTTTCTAGCTTCATTCGTAAATAAATTATTATTTATAATGTATTTAGTTATGCTACGCCACGTTACTCACAAGTAAGTTATCTATTATTATAATATTTTATGAAATATATGTAAACAATTTTTCAAATTTAAGGTAGAAATTAACAGTAGTTAAGTCCAAGATATACGTGAATAATTTTTTACTATATTCAAAGTGACAAACATTTAATTAGAAGTATCTTTATTGAACGTAAATTTTATATGTAAAAGTCCGTAAATACTTTCATCATTTTTAGAGTAGAGAATTTATAATATAATATAGTAATTTTTCAGGAGACATTAAGTATATAAGAGGATGAAATAAAGTCATTTTAACTTGTTTAAAACCAATCAAAGTACCTGAAATCGAGGTGAGCCACATTGCGCGCTGCGCCACATTGTGCCATTTTCCCCTACTCAAAATGCATTTATATTACAAAAAATTTATATTATTTATTGTATATAAATTAATTTTAATTTATTTTGATAGTAAATTTATTATCTAACAAAATGTATTACGAGTATCAAGAAAATCATAAATCAAAGATTTATTATCAAAACAATTATAATGGAAAAAAAGCTTAAAAAACTTCAATAAAAAATATTTTATGGCTACTTAACAACATATTTATGTATTCAAACTTGACCAGAATGAACATAACCCTCGACACGCGCATGACGTTCATCGCCGTTATTTTATTTACTGAAAATTTTTTATTGTTTTGGGACTTTCATGTATCCTTCATAAATAATATTTATCTTCAAGCAGAGCCAAAAAAATGTTTATTAACAAATTAATAAAATACTATTAACATAGAGGTATCTTAGCTCTGTTAATACTCTTTGCTAACACCGTTTACCAGAATTTGGCGTATCAGAGGCGTCCACGCGTGCGTCTGCATAGGACTGAAAAGTGTCCCTACTTTCGGCTGCAAGTTAGGACAACAGTTACATACTTTTCATCTAAATCTGGAATATGCAAATTGCAAATAATATTTACAAGGTATAAACGATATTCATTATAAATGTTTTCATCCAAGAAATCATTAGCTGTTAAACCTAAATTGTTTTCTGTAAAGTGTAAAGGGAAGTGATGATGAATCCCCAGTGTTTAGTGTTATTGTAGGTATAAAAACTTTATTTTCAATTTTTTCTCCGGTTATAATTTCTGCTTCAATGTTGTAATTATATAATTTAGCTATTTTTAAAAGCGTACCGTTACACAACGTCAGTTATACTTAAATTTCTGATTAACATAATTATTGCACCAATTTTCAAAACCAATTTATGAAGTGGTAGACCTTATTTGATATGATCTACAATTTTGACTGGATAATTCAAATGAATATTATCGCCAGTTTGGTCGACACCCGTATGCATAGCGTAATTTATGCTATAGTACGTTTTCATTTCACCATTTAATAATTTTAATACTTTATTGTTAATAATTCTAATGTTATATATCGTTATGCGGTACCACAATTACTCTATTAATAGAAGCATTTAGATTTATATCTTTATACATTTTTTAACAAATATCATTTGTTTTCCACTTATAAGGAATTACAAACGAATCGATGTTGTCGTTTACCATTTCTGATAAGAACAAAGAGAATTGTTTATTTTATGACTGAATATTTTTATTTAAATTGATAATTTTGAAAAGTGGCCAAAATTCATTTATAATTAACTTAAAAATAAAAAAAACGTATTATGATTTTAGTATTAACGTATAAGTATATATTGTGTAACTTTTCAAGAGGGGGGTCCGGTGGGGTATGAGGGAGGACCTTGAGGAGGTGAGGAGGGAGAGGGGGGAATGAAATAAAATTATGAAGGATGAAAAAATCATATTTCTAAACATGTTTTAAATGCAATTTATGTGGGGGGGGGGTGGATGGGCAAATCTTTAGAACCTTTCGTTTTTGCAAAAAAAAATGTATTTTTTTTTAAATGCGTGACACTTACTATACATAACTTTCTATACTTGTATAGACATACAAGATGATAATCTTTCAGCGTGATTCGTTTTTATAGAACAATAATAATGTTTTGTTTTCTAATGTATTACTTTAAGCATACATAACTGTAAGTAGGTAAAAAATTGTTATTTAAAGTATATTAATGGTAATATTATGCTTCTTCCTAGAGGAAGCTTTGTAATAGTAAAAAAAAAGTTTTCTTAAAAACATGTGACGAACGTATTTTGGGCCATTTGGAAACAAAATATACTATTTTTAGAAAATGACCGTAGGAATGTCTATCTGTGTATGTATGTATCCCTCTATATCTCGAGTAATCCACGGTAAAAATTAATGTTTCAGAGCCCACCTTTTTCGTTTTGCAATATGGAATGCGGCTCAAAAATATTTTTTTTTGTTTTTCGATGTGTTTTTGACTAGCGGTTTTACGATTTTTGAGTCTTAGTATTTCGGGTTTTTGGATACCTTATAAATAATATCATCGGTTTAGTGATAATGCATTTAAAAGAGCATAAAAATGCTTTTTTTCCTGACGCGATAACTTAAGTAAATCGACAGCATTTTATCTGAAACTTTACAAAAAGGTAGTTTTTTACTATCTCATGACCTGTATATTTTTTCAGATCATGAGATCTTTTACTTACTAAGATATTGGGGTTATGTTTTTAAAAAATTTTTTTTGATCGCGTATATCTCTAGAACGGCGTGGTAATTTTTTATCAAAAATGGCTCATTTTTATCTTTTTTAAATAAAGATTCAAAATTGCAAGGAAATTTCAAGATTCATCGACTTGTTTTTATTTTGTAGTGATTATTTTATTTTTTGATTTTTGAGTTTTAGTGTTTCGGGTTTTTTGGAATGTTAAAAATTTTATGTTCAATTTAGTGTAAATGCATTTAAATTTAATTTAATTTAAAATGTTAAGAAAATAGCAATATTTTATTTATTAATTTATATACTGAGGGTTGGTGAGTGATGCGAGCAGGAAGATATCTGTTTTTTTTTAATAATTTTCCCGTTGATATTTTGAAATATTGATTGAAAAAGTATTTTAAGATAAATTAAATAATGTATATCAATATGTTTTGTTTTATTTTTCATAAATATAGGTAAAAATCATACGTATGAACGATATAATTATGTGATTTTAGATGTCGTTGAATTCAAATTCAAAGTGAAAATTATTAATTTAAAAAATAATGTTACCGAAAACTGCTTAAAACAAATTTAATTTATATATAATTGAAAATTAAAAGATAAATAAAAAAATATGATTATGGCAACAGCTAGTTTAATGAAATGTTCTGAATTAAACCACCAATGATAAATCAGCACACATTTTAGAGAACCAAATTAAAAAGAGATATAGCAATTTAAAATTAATTTATTAGAACAAAAATTTTCATATTAGAACAATTAATTTAGTTTGAGGAAGCTAAGTGCCAATGAATTGGCAGCGGTTTTTTCTTATACACGAAATCATCATTTTCTGTTTAAACGATATCTCGGAAAAATAATGGTATTTTTTTTTAAATAAATTGAGCTGGAAAAGGTAGCTTTCCACTATCTCTTGGCTGATCTATTTACTCAGATTATGAAGTGTTTTATCTTTCAAGATATTTGAGGTTATATTTTTTTAAATTTTGATTGCTTATATCTCAAGAATGCCGCTGTCAATTTTTATTAAACAAATGTTTTTTTTTTGTCTTTTTATGAAAATACGAAATTAGAAAGAAAATAAAGTTTCCTTAATTCGTTTTTGTTTTATAACTATTTTTCTATTTCACGATATTTTGTAACCTATAATATAACTTATGATCATAAGCTCATATTTTTTTGAAATTTATCTTTTAACGAACAATTAATGATAAAGAAACACACATTTTTTAAACTATTAATTAGAAAGAAATATATCAATTTAAAATTAATGTATTATATAACGAACACACCACCGTGTGTGTTTGTAATTTAAATACGCGAGATAACCGCGCTAAGGCCGTGGCAGGCCTGCAGGTGAGAGGAGCCGAGCCTTAACGAGCTGAGCCGAGTGTAGCCGCGGCGCGCGCATAGCTGGGGGAAAGCATGAGATGATTCGAGGCTGTCCTCGCATACGCCAGATTTTCGAGTCGCCACGGGCGAGTTAGGGATTGCCGCGCACCTCGTGGCTGACCACGAGACAGTCGTTTTTGAGGGTGAGCGAGGGAGTTTTGCCAGCGGTCGGCGACCGTGTATATGAGTGCGTGTGGCATGTGCAGAGTGCGGGAGCGCAGGAGAGTGTGCTCTGCGAGGTTGTACGCACAACTTTCGAGACGAAGGATACGTGCCAGTCAACAGTCAGAGGAGCCTGGCCTCTCCGCACTCTGAACGTGGCCGCAACGACGTCGCGCCGTGCGCACAGCGAGTCTACCGATCTGGTTCGTGAGAGAGTGAGAGAGAGAGCTATATAAGCAGTGTCGGTGTGCCAAGACGGCAACAGCGTAGGTATCAGGCGCAGGAGTGCGCCTCGATTTGTTCAGCGGCATTCGAGTGAGTAAAGGGCGAAGCCCGGGTAATTATGTAGCGGCGTCAGCGCATCGGCACTAATAAGAAGCTCCGACATCGTGCATTACAAAATGAGTGGAGCACATTTTGTTAAATTTTATTTTTCTTTTTCTGTTTCATAGATGCTCTCCATAAAAAGATATTAAATAAATGTAACGATAAAGTTCTCTGCTCTTTTTGTAATACATGTCAAAAGGAGTCGAATAACCGTTGAAAAAAAATTTTTCGTTTATCATATCACCTAGAATCGTGTGAGGATCAATGTTCCTTTAATAAATATGGTATTGAAAATAATGATTTATTGTGCCGTGTAGGATCAAGATTTTGAGGTTTTATAATGGTAAAATTTAAGATATAATGGAGTATTGATAGCATACAATTTTTCAGAATGATTGCCTTTAAACATAAAAAGTTTTATGGACTCATAACCTGACTTCTTTTACATCAAAACTATTTAATTTTAACAGCCGAAAACAAATGTAACGATAAACTAAAACAATATAGTTTATAAGTAATTCACACTATTACTCAATTTAAAGAACAAAATTTTCAATAATTAGCTTATTGTAAATACTTAAAACAAAGAAAAAATTTAATAATAATCGTTATATTCATTTTTGTTACGGAATAAAGTGGTATTATTTATGCTATTTCGCTTCAAATACACGGTACCCAATTTTATTCATTTAAATATTCACAAGTGATTTTATCAAATTTTACACTTTATTTTTACACAAATAAAAGCACTTTATCAATATAAAAGTTGTTTATTTACTATTAAAAAAATGTAATCACCAGATTTCAATTTAGTATGTATTATAAAAAGCAATTATCACTTTAATAAACACGTTTGTTTACTTGCGAGAGACGCATTTTACAAAAAATAACTTATTCTCATACACTTTCGTACTTATTAAAATACTATCTAGCTGAAAAAATTATTTACCCTTACGTAAATTAAATACACCGGACCAATAAATCAAGCAGCCATGCGAATTCAATAAAATCCGAAATATTATGTCACTCCAGTCTGGCTCGTACTCAAAATATTCCAGAGCCAGCAAAGGTGTTTTTACTTCTCGCCATTCCCTCATCGCTAGCTCGCTCGCTCGCTCCGCAACGTAAACACGCTCCCGCGCCGTTGGCCTAGGCCTGCTTCGCCTTTTTTGTGTGCACGCTCGCAATATTATACACGCGATCCGCACTATGCACTTTTTCACTAATCCCCACGACTCAATGGGTTTTTCCAGAGGGCGTTAATTATATAATGGGGTATTTATTTTAGTAAGTCCCTCGATATATTAATATATTATTATATTATTACAAGGATGACACTAGAATTAAAGTACGAATATAAACGGATTATTCAATTAAACAAAGTACACGCGCACACGGGCCTCTGCATGTGTGCACTATTAGGCACGAGGTGAATAAAGAGAGAGAATTATCTCGAGAGAGAGACAGAGAGAGAGAGAGAGAGAGAGAGAGAGAGAGAGAGAGAGAAACAGTCAAGGTGAGACCAACTTGCAAGGTTACCTCCGGGAAGTTCGCCGCTCGTATGCTCGCTCTACTCTGGACAATCCCCAGGAGGCAATACCGACTTCTTATTGTTTTATGATGTGTGTGTGTGTATTTATACGCTTGAATGATCCTGTGATTGCATGGATGAATGAATAAGTGTGATATATTTTTACAAGTGACGTGATAGATATTAATTGTATTAATAATACTGACTGAAATGTATAAATAATATAAAAAAGGAAATGTACATATGTATACTATTTTTTGTTTTAAAGCAAAATAAAATGTTATATATCTATCTATCTATATCTATTTATCTATCTCTCACTTTCTTACGTCCCGAGTTTATTTGCTCTCTCCGATCGCCGCTGATAATGCCTGTACCAGATGATAGAAACTAATACATGTTTTATATTTGTGAGAGCGATCACGTGACGTGTAATTACCCGTAACAATATCTAAATATTGTCACAGAAAAAGACGGGGTGTTCTCTGTGAGCAGAGCAACGAAGAGACGGCAGGTGTGGTGTAGCTAGTTTATTCCTTGAGGCAGGAGCTCCGCTTCGTGATCTGCTCACTTCGCCGTCTACGCGACTCGTCGACGGTGAACGATTGCACGTGCAGAAGTGCATACGTTGCGCTTCTGCTTGTGAGAACTCCCGGGTAACGGTGATCAATGCTGACGATGCGTCTAGCACATTGTCAGCAGTGGCGACCGGAGCCGTTTTCGGAAAGCCTAGTGCTCATCCGTGACACGTCCAGACCGCGTGGGCAGACGCCCTAGTCGCCCAAAAAAATGGGGTTAACTCGGACCACCGCACCGGAGAGTGCCTGTCTGAGCGGCGGAGTGCGCGAGATACCAGGTCTAAAAAGAAAAAAAGGTTTTGCTTACACGAGTGAAAAATGTCAGATCAGGCAAATAATGTACTTCCGCACCCGTGTCGAAATGTACTATTAATGATAAAATCGTAAGCACTTATAAACGTAAAACCCAAATACGCCAAGCTGGGCAATTGGCAGTAAATAAATTTATATAATAGAATTGTTAACCTTAAACCCTAAACCCAACTACCGCAAGCTGAGCATTTTGCAATTAAAATTTATTAATAATTAAACCATAAACTCTAAGTCCTAAAGCCTAAAACCAATTTTCTCAAGCGGAGCATTATGCAATTAAAAAAGTTAAATAATACACAAAAAATTCTAAACTGTCAACCCTAAACCCAACTACCCCGAGCTGAGCATTTTGCAAATTAATAATTTTAATAATAAAACCTAAGCCCTAAACTCAATACCCAAATAACCCAAGCTGGGCATTTTCAGTGCACAAATTTAAATAATAGATTTGTAAATCATAATCCTTAAACCCTAAACGCAATTAACCCAAGCCGAGTAATTTGCAATTAAACAATTTTCATAATAAAATCGTAAACCCTACACGCAATTACCCCGAGTAGAGAATTTTGCAAAAAAATAATTTTAATAATAAAATTGTAAACACTAAACCCGACTACCCCGAGCACAGCAGTTTGCAATTCAAAATTGTTAATAATCAAACCGTAAACTCTAAATCCAATTACCCCAAGCTGAACATTTTGCAATTTAAAGATTTTGAATAATTAAACCAGAAATTCTTAAACCTAACTCCAACTACCCCGAGCTGAGCATTATGCGAATAAATAATTTTAATAATACAATCCTTAGCCCTAAACTCTAAACCCAAATATCCCAAAACCCGTTGAACCCAAGCCGAGTAAGTTACAATAAACAAATTTAAGTAATAGAATTTTTAACCCAGACCTTAAATCCTAAACCCAAATAACCCAAACTGACCAATTTACAATAATAAAAATTTTAATTAATTTAAATATGTAAATACATAGATAATAATAAATAATAATATGTTATATACAGGTTTGACTCTTTTTCGTGAAGTGAAATTCACTCAATTTATAGTTTAAAGTTAACAATTCTATTCTTAAATATTTGTAATCAACAAATTGCTCAGCTTGATTTATTTGGGTTTAGAGTTTAGGGCTTGCCATTCTATTATTATAATGTTTTATTGCAAAATTGTTTAATTGCAAAATTCTCGGCTTGGGTTAATTGAGTTTAGGGTCTAAGGTTAAAAATTCTATTTTTTAAATTTATTTACTTTGCATTGCTCATCTTGGATTTAGAGTTCATGGCTTACGATTTTCTTATTATAAAATTATTTATTTGCAAAATGCTTAGATCGAGGTATTTGAGTTTAGGAATTTGGGTTTAGAACGTATGGTTTAATTATTAAAACTTTTTAATTGCAAAATGCTCCGCTTGGAGTAGTTAGGTTTAGGGTTTAGGTTTATGATTTTATTATGAAAATGTTTTATTGCAAATTACTCCCGACTGTTTACTGCTGATTGCCCATTTTTTAATAGCAAAATTTTTTAATTGCAAAATGCTCAGCTTGGAGTCGTTTGTATTAAGGGTTTGGGGTTTAGGGTTTACGATTTTATTATTATAGTGTGTACTTCGAGTAATTTAGAAACATGATCTTCCTAAAAATGATCTAGATTAATAAGTTTTAATATATAAACCGTTGTGGAAAATATTTCGCTGCCATTTTATGAGATTTACTATATTACATTACATTGCCCTTGGATTGACATAATATTCTCTTTTTCGAATTGAACTATCGAAATTAGAAATAAAAAATTAGATATATATTGAATATATTGCGGTGCAGATTGATATACGAGAAATATTTATAGTAAATATTATAAAAATTTATATGTATACATAGAATAAAGATTGTATATATTAGTCACTTTAATTACACAGGGCCACAATATGAAATCGGGGCGGAGCATTTCTGATCTCAATTGATCTTTATGTTTTTGGGGTCGCTGATCACGATGCCGGTGTCTATATGACCCCAGCACGTCTGGTTCAAGATCAAATGAAGGTCAGACCCCTTAAATCGATCGGTATGATTTAAATTATATAATTTAAATTCATTAAACATCCCATTTTTCGGTAGTTTTCCCATAGATAGTCAACAATATTCTTATAATCAGGATTTTTGTTATTTCCCAAAAAAAATCTTTTAATTTCTTTGAAACTATTCCAAGCTGCTCTCTCATTAGTTGTCATTCTCATTTCAAATTCGCCATCTTTCATCAGTTCCCTTATTTGAGGACCATCGAAAACACCTTCATTGACTTTCGCTTCAGAAATATTGGAAAATTTCTCGAATAGATACATAAAAGCATCACTTTCTAATACCTTCATTGCTTCGGTAAACTGTTTAATTAAGCCAAGTTTGATATATAAAGAAGAAAGGATGCCTTTATGACTAGGAATGATACTTTCTTTAACAAAGTTCTTAGATCCTAGAATTAATTCCTGCCTGTGTGGCCAATCCGTTTTTATATATTGTTGATCTTGGGCACGACTGTCCCACTCACAAAGAAAACATGGATACTTAGTGTTTCCGCTTTGTTGACTTAAGAAAATACCGGTTATTTTAAAATCTCAAACTACTTGCCACTTATGAGTATGTTACTTCAATTTTTCAAGTAGAAAATGGAGATTATTGTATTCCTCTTTTAAGATTACTGAGTAGCCAACCGGTATAGGGGCATATTTGTTCCCATTGTGAAGTAAGACAGCTTTCAAACTCCTCACCGATGAATCGATAAATAGTCGCCAGTCACTAGCTGTATATTCAATAAATCCATATTCATTTATCAGTCCTGCAAGATCATTACAATAAACCAAACCCTTTGCTTTTGAGAAAAATTTCCGAAATTGACGATCTCGATCACGATAAAAACTCACTTTAGTAGCTGGAACTAAACAATTCTTTTCATTTAATCTTGAAGCTAAGAGTTCGGAAATCTCTTTCGAAAGACCTGTGTCCGGAACCAAGTCACTTAGCTCATCTTGATTAAAACCGTGTGCATTCTCGCATTGACCACCTTCAAATTCTTGAGATTTATTCAATTCGACGCATTGCTGATCTTCAAGTTCTTGAAATGACATTCTTGTATCTGTAGTATAATTTTCTATTTCAGAAACTTCGTCTATAGACATCGGATGTTGACTTTCATTCTGTCCAATACTAACTAAACCAGCATGAGTTATAGATTGAACAGATGCATAGGATATTCCAAAATTTCTCTTTTTATTGTACCCAGATATATTGGTCAAGCAGAAATAACAATCAGTGTCATGATCGACTGGTTTTCGCCAGATCGTAGGCGATGCATATATTTGTTTTTTCTTTCCTGCGATTCGCATTGAGCAAGTGATGCATACTTTCGTTGGAGTCCAAGAATTGTTCATCCCACTTGTATCTATATTGAAACATTTTTGTAACATACCATGAATTCTTTATTCAAGTTCCGACAACTATTTCTTGATTTATATCAGCCTAGCAGGTCGAAATAAGGACTTAACCTCCAAATGTACTTCAAATTACCTCTAACGGTCACTTGGACAAATAGGTCAAAGCGTATCTGGACGTAGAATTTTCCGTTCTTTCAGAAACCGGGGTCAAAAATATCTTATCGATCGTTTTAATGGGTTTGACTTTCATTTGACCTTGAACCAGACGTGCTGCGGTCATATGGACATCGGTATCGTGATCAGCGACCCCAAGAACATAAACTGATCCGAACATCAGCTGTTCCAACAAATATTTCTTGACTTATATCAGCCTAGCAGTTCGAAACAAGTATTTAACCACCTAATGTTCTTCAAATGACCTCTAACGATCACTTGGACGAAAAGGTCAAAACGTTTCTGGACGTAGAATTTTCCGTTCTTTCAGAATCCGGGGTCAAAAAAATCATATCGATAGATTTATGGGGTTTGACTTTCATTTGACCTTAAACTAGATGTTCTGCGGTCATATGGACACCGTTATCGTGATCAGCGACCCCAAAAACATAAAGATCAGCTGTTCCGACAACTATTTCTTGATTTATATCAGCCTAGCAGGTCGAAATAAGGATTTAACCTCCAAATGTCCTTCAAATGACTTCTAACGGTCGCTTGGACGAAATTGTCAAAGCGTATCTGGACGTAGAATTTTCCATTCTTACAGAATCCGGGGTCAAAAATATCATATCGATCGATCTAAAGGGTTTCACTTTCTTTTGACCTTGAACCAGACATGCTGGGGTCATATGGACACCGACATCGTGATCAGCGACCCCAAAAACATAAAGATCAACTGTTCCGACACCAATTTCTGGCCTTAATATGGGCCTAGAAGTTCGAAACAAGGATTTAACCTCCAAATGTCCTTCAAATGAGCTCTAAGGATCACTTGGACGAAATATGGACTATGATTTATATCAGCGTATCTGGACGTAGAATTTTCCGTTTCTCTAACGGTCACTTGGACGAAATGGTCAAAGCGTCATTTGACCTTGAACCAGACGTGCTGCGGTCATATGGACACCGGCATCGTGATCAGCGACCCCAAAAACATAAAGATCAATTGAGATCAGTAATACTCCGCCCCGATTGCATATTTCGGTCGTGTGTTATCTTTCTTTATTGTTATAGTGATATTTTCTACTTATTGAATAGTTTTTTGAATACTTACAATTCCGGAATAAACCGTAAGAATCGGACGATTTTAACATATCGTAAATAATGAGTGAATCACTATATATATATATATATTATAATATAACTCACACTTATGTTCTGTAAATGATCAAATGTACCAAAACACAAATTACATTTTCGGCATCGTCCGGAAAGGTTCATAACCTTCAGAAAAGTTGACCAGGGGCGCCAGGTAATGGCTGCCGTAGGGGCGCACCAATGACTAATACGGCCCTGGTTACAAACGCTCATCGGTCGCGTCTTCTTTCACACCGAATTCTTACGTTCTTACGATTATTTACTCGTTGTTCGGGTTATTTAGGCCTTTGGGGGGGATTTGAATTGCGCGCCGTAGCTCGCCGATCGCCGCGTATTACAATCGGCCGAGTAGTTGCGCGCACTGCCGCTTATCGGCCAAGCGGATGCGAGCGCCGCGAGAGGGGAGGTTCTCGCGCGCCTTATGCACGTGGGGGGTCAGTTCCGTTCTCTCTCCCGCAGAGACCCGTCGATTTTCCTGGCGTGATTCAAGGCAGCGCATCAAACCCGATTTTGGATAATTTAATATTGTACGAGAAGCTCGGCACGTACGTCCTTATCAGGACGGTCGACTTCTCCCTTCGTAAATTGTCTGCGTCGCGTGAGTGTGAGTGTTTGTGTGTGTTCGGTGTCGGAGGATCGGGAAGGTCCGGCCACGTGCGAGCCCCCTCGACGTGCCGACTTCCACACGGCGATCACCTACGCGGCAGGGCCAAAGGGTCTGCCCGTGGTCCAGGTATGGTTCTCTCGAGACGTCGAGGCGCCCTGCGACCAGGAAGGTGCATCCCATACACGTGCAGTCAGGACATTACGTCGCGCTGTCCACGTTTCTACCGTCTAGCCTTTAAGGTAAGAGAGCTCTCGAGCGCGCGTAACTGGTACCTCGCGGCGTTAGGATATTTGCGTTATCACCTTCTCTCTCTTTCTCCCTTCTTTTGTTCCTATCTTAGAATCTCTTTTGGTATGTATAATTTCCTCTTTAGTAAATAAATCATTCGCTTGCCCCGGCTTTTCTCCCTGCCTCGTGGGAGTTTTTACGCCAAGGCAAGTTGTCTTATTTCCCGCGAAAAATTGTGTCTTTATTGATCTACCCGGCCTTCCCTCACTCATTCATATATATATATATATATATATATATATATATATATATATATATATATATATATATATATATATATATATATATACATTTATTTTTCTAATTAGCAGCATTTTCTTCATGGTGCCCCGGGTGAGGAATGAGTGATAGGTTGGTTGGCTAGATGAATGAAATCCGAAAAGCGCATCATATTAAGCGTTCTTAGCGTGCGAGCTGTTATCGACGCCGTTCGGCCCTTCTCGGAATCGGCTCGTAGCGTCTAGCGCGCTTGCTCGGCTTGACGCGTCGCCGCTGTCGGCGCTGTTCGGCCGTTCTCGGAATCGGTTCATGGTGTCTGGCGCGCTTGCCCGGCTCGACGCGTCGGCTACGCGCGGCGGCCTCGCGGTGTAGCTGGCGATACGCAGGCGGTCTGCTGCCGGCACCGTTTGGTCGTTCTCGCGGGCTGCTTGTGACTTCGCTCGGCGGTCTCGCGGCGTGGACGGTGATTCGCGGCATCGAGTCGCGTATAGCGCGTTCTCGCCGTGTAATTCTCCCGTTTGGCTATTTGTATAGGTGCGCGCGTTGTAATATAAGTTAAGCCGTTTGCGTTATTCTACGCTTAAGTTTACTTTCTCTTGCTACACTAAGTACGTAGTTTAGTGAATTTCTTGGGCGCGTTTCTTGTTCTAAGACTAGTTTATCATGGCTCCTATAACATTGAGAAAACTGGTGGCTCTACAGGACTCACGTCAGGTAGAGATCCAGGGTCTGCACAAACGCTTACTCGATAAGCCGCATGCTTCGCTCAATAAGAAAATAATTCAGGCGCGCATCGACGCCTTGAAGGAGATTTGGGTTGAAGCTCGTAAGACTCATTCTGAGATTACCGTAAGGGAGGATGCGGAAACAGATCAGTACGTCACCGAGGATGGATTTGGCAAGCTGCAGGCAGCGTATGAGAGTGCTCTTGACGAGGTCTTAACGTTGCAGTCGCAGTTCGAGGTCGCAGATGAGTCTACAATCTCAGGCGGACCTCTCAACTCTACAGTGTCTGGGTTTGATTCTCGAGTCGCGAAGCTCCCTTGAATCCCTCTTCCTACTTTTTCAGGAAAATACGAGGATTGGGAGAGCTTTTGTGATTTATTAACGACGCTTGTGCATGATTTGCCTCGGGTTTCCGATGCGACTAAGCTACAGTATCTGAAACTGTGTTTGACCGGGGGCGCGGCAGATTTAATTAAAGACGTGACGACCACCAACGCTAACTATGCTAGCACATGGAAGGCGCTGAAGGCTCGTTACCATAACCCGAGGCTCATCATAAAGAAGCAGTCGTTCCTTTTCGGATGAGGCTCAGCGTATCGTTCGCGCCTTGAAGAATATGGAAGTGCCCTTAGATAGTTGGGATGTTTGGCTCGTGTGCAGTTTATCTGAACGTTTAGATCCAGAGTCGCGCAAGCTGTGGGAGTCGGAGCTTAGTACTAAGGATCGGATACTCATTGAAGCAGGTACTGGCCAGGATAATACTAGCTCTGCGTACCCTTCTGCTACGTTCCACGATTTGGTCGAATTTCTCAAGAGAAGAATTCAGACTCTTGGCATGATTAGTTCTGAGCGACGTGGGGAAAAAAGGTCGGCTCCTCCTCTTAAGTCGGTTCATCCTCGCAAGATTTTTCATGTGAGCTCTTCTCGTACTGCGAAACCAGGTTCCATGAATTGCCCACTCTGTACTGGCCCGCATGTTCTCATGAGATGCAATCGGTTCAAGGAGAAATCTGTCCAGGAGCGTCGAGAGGAAATTAGGCGCCTACAGCTCTGCTTTAACTGTCTGGGTCGGCACCGAGCGAACTCTTGTTCTTCTTCAGGTCGTTGTTCTACCTGTCAGGGCAAACATCACACTCTTATTCATTTTCAGGAGGCAGGGAACTCGCAAGGTTCTGCGTCAGCATCCAAGGGCAGCCATTGGATTCCAGGTACCAAATCAGCGGTGGTGAGTCTGCATGCGGCTAGATCTCCGATATCAACGAGGAGGACTCTCCTTGCTACAGCTCGAGTGTTGGTAGTAGGTCCAAAGGGCAAGGGCACGTGTGTGTGGGCGCTTTTAGATCAAGGCTCGGAAGCTTCATTTATATCGGAATCCATTGTGCAGTTACTTGGACTGCCTAAGCGACGTACACACGTGCCACTGTCTGGTCTTGGGGCATGCTCTGCCGGCATTGCTCGTTCGATCACTCAGATCACTCTTCGTTCGGCGGTTGATACAGGATTTTAGGTCGAAGCAGAAGTATTAGTTCTTCCTAAACTCACTTCGCGTCTTCCTTCCCACGAACTTAGCGAGGCTTTAGCTCGGGAGAAATTTTCGGGTATGGTTTTAGCTGATCCTGAGTTTGCAGTCCCGAAGAAGATCGATCTTATTCTAGGCGGAGATATCTACGGTCAGTTGCTTCTTTCTGGGGTGAAAAAATCCACGACCTCGCGGCTTGTTGCTCAGAACACAGTCCTCGGTTGGATTGTCTCCGGACCGGTGGAAGCAGAAGGATCACGGCGGGCGGATGGTTCTGCGATTGACTCTCCAGTTCAGGCGCTCCACTGCAGGGATGATTTAGATCAGGTGTTGCAGCGATTTTGGGTACTTGAGGAAGTTTCAGCGCCAAGTGACAGGTTGAGGCCAGAGGATGCAAGGTGCGAGAGCTTGTTTCGGGAGACGAATGGCCGTGACTCGCAAGGTCGGTATGAGGTGAAGCTCCCTTTGAAGCCAGATCCTCCTTCCGTCGCTGCGGAGACTCGTCGCATCGCACTGGGATCGCTTTCTCATCTGCATCGTCGGCTTTCTCGTGATCCGAAGCTTACCCAAGCGTACGTTGAATTCATGGAGACTTATGAGAGTTTAGGTCACATGTCGCGGGTTCCTTCGTCGGAGGTCCATCGGTCTGATGCTTGGTATTTGCCTCATCATGCAGTGGTGCAGGAGGACGCATCAAAGTGGAAGCTACGGGTTGTGTTCAACGCCTCTCGTCGTACGCGAGACGGACATTCGTTGAATGCTTCTTTGTTCACAGGGGCTCCGTTGCAGAGTGATCTCTCCTTGATTCTGTTGAACTGGCGTAGGTATCGATTCGCTTTCACTGCTGATATAGTGAAGATGTTTCGACAGATTCGGGTGAGGCCGGAAGATCAGGATTACCAGAGGATCGTCTGGGCGCCCGATGCTGCATCTGAACCAGTTGATTTTCGCCTGACTACGGTCACTTATGGGACGGCTTGTGCTCCTTATTTAGCAATTCGCACTCTCTCGCAGTTAGTTGAGGATGAAGGGAATCGGTTTCCGCTCGGGGCTCGTTGTCTTCAGTCAGAAACGTATGTCGATGACACATTTGCAGGAGCGGATGATTTGTCAACTGCAATTCGGAAGAGGGTCGAGCTTACGGAGCTCTTAGCTTCTGCTGGGATCGAGTTGGACAAGTGGGCTGCAAATCATCCGGAATTGCTGCCAGACTCGGTACGGCAGATCACTGAGAAGCAGATCGATGAAGATGAGTCAGTGAAGGCTCTAGGGGTACAGTGGGTCCCATCGCAAGATGCGTTTCGGTTCAATGCGTCTAGCGTTGAGAATTTGGCTGCTGCTCAAACGAAAAGATCCGTCCTCTCTAATATTGCGCGTTTATTCGATCCGTTAGGTTGGATTGCCCCAGTCTCGGTCACGGCCAAGATCTTGATGCAAGATATGTGGATCTTGAAGTGCGAATGGGACTCATCACTGCCAGCTGAGATCCGTGAGCGCTGGTATGATTATTGCAAGAGTTTATCTGCATTGCCTTCTCTGTCCATCGAACGTTGGCTAGGGGGTACAGCTGCTTGTACTTATCAGATACATGGATTTGCCGATGCTTCCTCTCGAGCTTATGCCGCAGTGGTATATCTGCGAATTGATGAGGGTAATGGAAATTGCCGAGTGTCGTTATTGTCGGCAAAATCCAAGGTAGCTCCCGTGAAAACGGTGAGCCTTCCCAATTTGGAGTTGTGTGGCGCTGCTCTTCTCGCAAAACTCATCCTGCATGTGACTAGTTTGGATTTTCTACGAGGTCATCCAATTTTTACCTGGTCTGATAGTCAGATCGTGCTTATGTGGCTTCGTAAGCACCCGTGCTATTGGAAGACCTTTGTAGCCAATCGAGTATCTTTGATACAAACTACGTTGCCGTCGGCCACGTGGGCTCACGTTCCGACGAAGGAGAATCCGGCGGACTTGGCGACGCGAGGGGTTCATCCGGGAGAGTTGGCTGATAGCGCTCTCTGGTGGCAGGGTCCGGCGTGGCTATCCATGCCTCCGGCAGAGTGGCCTCGGCCGGCTGACCCGATCAGAGCTCATCACGCTCGTCCACGTTTTGAAGAAGCCGAAATATTGGCTCGGTTTTCCTCCTTGACAGCACTTGTTCGCTTCGTAGCTCTCTGCCGACGTCCTCTTGTCCGGTTGAGGACCAAGAGAAGGTTGACGGAAGGCGATTCGCCGCAATTCTTGACCACTTCTGAGCTATCTGAAGCTCGGGTAACGGTTATTCGTTTAGCTCAAACAGGAGTATTTGCAGTAGAGATTAGGCTGCTGTCATCGGGGAAGAGATTGCCGAAGGGCAATCGGCTCAGCAGCTTAAATCCTTTCGTGAGCAAGGTGGATGGACTCCTGCGTGTGGGAGGTCGATTGGCTCACTCTAATCTCTCCTTTGACCAGAAGCATCCCCCGATTTTGCCGCAGCACTCGGTCCTTAGTCTGTTGTTCGTACGGCACGCTCATCATCAGTGTCTTCACGGTGGTCCCACTTTAACATCGAGCATTTTAATGCCTCAGGTGTGAATCCTAGGGAGAAATCGACTAGTTAAATCAACGATTCGCGCATGCATGCCTTGTCAACGTGCTAAGCCTCACTCAACCCAACAACTTATGGGTGAGCTCCCCGCTGATCGAGTGACAAGGGGTAGAGCTTTCTCTACGTTAGGACTCGATTACGCGGGCCCGTTCCAAGTTCGTATGGCAAAGGGTCGAGGGAATCGGTCTTATAAGGGATATATCGCTTTGTTCGTCTGCTTCGCTACTCGAGCTATTCATCTAGAGCTCGTTAGCGACTTAACTTCAGCGTCGTTCATCTGTGCGTATCGTCGTTTCGTAGGGAGACGAGACATTTGCCGTAACCTCTACAGCGACAACGCCACAAACTTCCAGGGAGCGGACAAGGAACTTCAGGGTATGTTCGATCGTGCCTCCGAGTTTTACAAGAAGGTTGCCTCTCTTCTTGCGAACGATGGAACTGATTGGACGTTCATCCCTCGCGAACACATGCAACTGCGAAGCGGGAGAATTGTTAAGATGGCGGCTAGCGAGCTCAAAGCATGGTGCGCGGTACGATAGTTTTAGCGATAATGGCCTTTCTCCAAGGTCTCCGCGGCATCGCGTCGCTTGCTCTCTCTCTTGCATACCTGATGAAGCGCGCAGCTGTCAGATGGTGATACGTGGCCCATTCTCGGAGATTGTACGTGTATATATATATATATATATATATATATATATATATATATATATATATATATATATATATATATATATATATATATATATATATATATATATATATATATATATATATATATATATATATATATATATATATATATATATATGCGCGATTCTCTGTGAAATCGAAGACAAAAAATTTTTTTGTTTCTCTAATCAATTTTAACATGTATATAGGGTTCTTATAAGTGTCTGTGAATATTTTCAGATTTTTTTGACTAAGTACGTTCGAGTTACAGTGGGTCAAAGTCGGTAATTTTAGCATTTTTTGCATTTTGGAGCTGTTTTGAATGTAAATTGAATGAAAATTGAATCTGTACTTTAGTATGCAAATTTTCTGAATTTAAAAAAAATATTTTCAAAATCATATGACTCTTCATTACATGGATTTACTCCATTTCAAAAGTCAAAAATTGTAAAAAAGAGTTCGATTACTCGGTCGACTACCAAAAAATTCATGGATATGCCTTTTTTAGTACAAAAGTACCTGTACAAGACCCAGAACAGCAATCGAGCTGTATTTCTTGCTAAAAATAACAATAACAGTCAAATTATGCTAAAATATGATTAAAATGCCTATTTAGCACCATTAATAATCGGTTCGATCATTCGGCCCAACACTAAAAAATTCATGGAGATGCCCTTTTTAGTACAAATGTACCTGCATAACTTCCAGAATGATAATCAAGCTGTATTTCTTGCTAAAAATATAAATAACAATTAAATTATGCTAAAATATTATTAAAATGCCTATTTAGCACCTATAATAATGGGTTCGACTACATGAATTATCACTAAGAAAATTATGAAGGTGTCATATATTAGTACAAATCTAATTGATATAGTCTCAATACCGTAATAAAGCTGCATTTCTTGCTAAAAATAGAGATAATTGTCAAATTATCCTAAAGATTTATTAAAGTGTACACTTTAATTAATAATTCTTTTATAATTCTTTAGAATAATGTGACCATTATCTCTATTTTTAGCAAGAAATGCAGCTTTATTACGGTATTGAGACTATATCAGCTTCTTTTGTACTAATATAAGCTACCTTCATAATTTTTTTAGTAATAATCCCTGTAGTCGAACCCATTATTATAGGTGCTATATATATATATATATATATATATATATATATATATATATATATATATATATATATATATATAAATAATGATCATGTATCACGTATCTTTAAGTATTAACTTCTGTCGTGTGGTCTCAATCACACACTGTTTTTTTTTATTTGGTTACATTATCAAAATACATACATTTATTCGCTTTTCGCAGTCTCACTGTGTACACATATCACTCGTAAATTAAGGTTGTGCTGTCATATAGATATATGTAGTAGATATCACATTATAATCCCTTTTACAATAGTGATATTCTATAAATTTATATAAGTCATTTTAAAAAAGCTACGTAGTATTTGTCTTACAGAACGTTTTATGAAAATAGTACCATCATCTTGGTTATTTATTAAAATGTTAATAAATGATTTTCATTACTATTTTTCTATTTTATTGTTATTGTTTATCGAATGTCAAAGTTCATGTGAACTTTGCAGAGGTAATCTAAGTTACCAGTACCGATTGGATGAGACCGCTTGGTTTGAAGTCTGAGTTTCAAACCACACAGCTACAGCGACTCCATTGTTATATTTATTCTTATAATAGATCCAACAGTGTGATTTTTAAGAAAAAATCTATGTACTTACATTTCATTCAACTAAAATTTAATAATTGTTTTAGCTATCTTGGACAACAGAGATATCATGATTTAATTCAGCTGCTATATAGTGGTTCCCTCCTTCTTTTACAACGTGAACAAGTAGGTATATAAGCTATAATATATTATGAATGTTATGTAGTATATTAGTTTAAACTAATAATATTATCTTGTAAATAGCAAACATTGTTTCCAATATAGTAGCAGTTAGCTTCTTTCAATCAATATATTTTAAAGCAAAACGTATAACAAAATATTCTTTAAGTCCAAAATGGACCTGAAAAGGTCAAATGTAATATTTGAGCTACATTCAGAAAAACATATTTGCAGCCATTTTTGTAAGCCAACATTGTTTCCAATTCAATAGCAGTTAGCTTCATACAATCAATATATTTCAAAGCAAAACGTATAACAAAATATTTGGAACCATCTTTGGCCTACCTAAATCTATGGTTACTTAGTTTAGGCCATGTTTAGAGAAATAGCGGAAAAGAGGTCTCGTCGTTAAAGGTTTAAAATAGTTGTCATCTTCTCCTCAACATAACTTCGCTGGTTTTTACAGTAGAGAAACCGCTGCTAACTGCCTTAGTAGAATAAAACATCGAGATTCATCGAATCTGAAAATGAAAATTTTTTCATCGTTATAAAGCTTTCTCTTTGAGAAAGCAAAATTACCCTAGAACACAATAAGAGAAGATGAAAAAAGCTTTAAGGGGGCAGGCCTGGGTTAAATCCAAGAAAGACTTTTCTTTTACGATTCCAGAAATCTTTTTAAGTTTTAAAGCAATCATTCTGAAAATTTGTATAATATCAGTACATAATCATATATTATATTTTGCCGTTATAATACCTTAAAATTTTGATCGTTCATGTCACAATAAATAATTTTTTTCAATACCATATTTATTAAAGGAACTTTGTTCATCACACGATTCTAACTGACACGATGAGCAAAAAATTTTTTTCGACGGTTTTTCGACTTCTTTTGTCATATGTTCCAAAAAGATCGGAGAACTTTTTCGTTAAAATTTTGTTTATTATCTATTATGGAGAATTAATCGATTTTTTGAAAAAAATTTATTAATATTTTTTAAAAATGAACATAAAAGTGCTCAGCTCTTTTTGTTATGCATGTCAAAACGAGTCTAATAACTGTCGAAAAAAATGAGTCGTTGATCATGTAACCTAGAACCGTATGTGGAACAAAGTTCCTTTAATAAATATTGTATTGAAAATAGTGATTTATTGTGACGTGTATCATCAAGATTCTGCAGTTTTACATTTCTGCGGTAAAATTTAAGATATTATTAAGTATTGATACTTAAGGGGCAGGCCTGGGTTAAACCTAAAAAATATTTTCTTTTTATGAGTCCAGAAAACTTTTTATGATTAAAAGCAATCATTCTGAAATTTTGTATGCTATGAATACTTAATAATATCTTAAATTTGCCCCTTACGGGGGGCAGACCTGGGTTAAACCCAACAAAAGATTTTTTTTATGAGTCCAGAAATTTTTTTATGTTTAAAAGCAATCATTCTGAAAAATGTTATGTTATCAACATATAATAATATCTTAAATATTAACGTTATAAAACTTTAAAATCTCGATCCTACTCGTCACACTAAATCACTATTTTCAATGCCATATTTATCAAAGGAACTTTGTTCTTCACACGATTCTGGGTGACATAATGAACGAAATCTTCTTTTTCGACGGTTATTCGATTCCTCTTGACATGTATTACAAAATGAGTGGAGCAATTTTTTGTTAAATTTTTATTATTATTTTTTTCCTAATTACAAATAATTTTTCTTAAATATTAAAATTTTTCAAAAAATCGATTGGATCTCCGAAAAAAAAAATGTTAACAAAAGATTTCTTTCATCGTGTCACCTAGAATCGTGTAAGAAACAAAGGTCCTTTAATAAATATCGTATTGAAAATAATGATTTATTGTGACGTGTAGTATCACGATTTTGAGGTTTCACAACGGTAATATTTAAGATATTTTAGTGTATTGATAGCAGAAAATTTTTCAGAATGACTGTTTTTAAATATTAAAAGTTTTTTATAAAAAAAATCTGTTTTGGGTTTAACCCAGGCCTGCCTTCTTAATGTAAGAAGGTTCAGGGGTTACAAATCGACGAATTTATTTTCATTTTCCTTTCTATTTTGTTAAAACTTGTTAGCGTTTTAATCATTCTATATCTTCTACTAGTATATCTTATGTACATAAAAGAATTTTTTAATCAACAATTGTGATGTTGCAAACACGATTATTGTGAATTGAAAGAAAATCATTAAGACTGCAGAAACTTTTATGTTTTCCGTCCAATTTTAATGATCAGGGTCTTATTTTGTTCTTTAAATGTTTTTTTATAGATCGACCGAAAGAAAATTTCAAAATAATTTGTAGGTGCTACGGAAATGCTAATTGTTTAACTATATTACGTGTTTAGTTATAGACAATAAGCTTTTCTATAGTACTCATGAATTATTTTAAAGATAATTTTTCGAGTCGAACTGTCAAACAACATTCGAAGAATTTTGAATTAAAATTGGATGGAAAACAAAAAAGTTTCTGCATTTTTAATTATTTTTTCCCCATTGAAAATAATTGTGTATGCAACATCACAATTATTGATTAAAAATGTTTCTTATGTACATAAGATATACTAGTATAAGATATATAATGATTGACACTAACAAGTTTTAACAAAATAGAAAGAAAAATGAAAATAAATTGGCCGTTTTGTAACCCCTGGACCTCCTTAAGGGGGTGCATACACCTCAAATCTGAAATAATAATTATTATATTTAGTGCATAATAAAAAAAATTTTAATGAAAAATTATACGCAAGTAAAAAACTTACCTTATTGCTACATATAAAATGTACCATTTCACCAGAGAATAAGGCCCAGAAGTCAAGCGTCTAACTTTTTATGAATAATTCACTGATATAGTTCAGTTAATGCAAAGTATAGCATCTTCCTGTAAGCGGATGTCAATTTTTAAAGTGTTTTTGCTTTGACACTGACTACGAGAATGATCAAAATCTTGACGATTGAAAACACACAACTACTATAATCACTCATTTAAATGCAGATCACCATTAAATTTGTATTATGTATACGCATTAAAATTGTATATAGCACTAGAAAAGTGTCTTACAATCTGAATTTCTTTAAGATTTTGGTCGTGCTCGTAGCCAGTATCAAAACAAAGTGAAGAAAACTTGAAAAATTGACATCTGCTTACAGGCAGATGCTATCTTTTACGACCACTGGACTATATCAGTGAATTTGTCATGAAAAGTGAGATGTTCATTTTCTCGGCCTGTAATCGATATTTGGGCCTTTTTCTCCGGTGGAATTGAACATTATATACGTTACAAAAGGCTACGTTTTTTACATCAGTACAAATATTGATTAAAATTTTGTGTATCAAAGACTAAAAATAATAATCATTATTTCAAATGTAAGGTGTATGTACGCCCTTAAGCTTAATTCCGTATACAAATATTAATCTAACATATATATATATATATATATATCTATATATATATATATATATAATATATAAGAACTTTAGATTAGATTAATATTTTTTAGTGAACCAAAGCTTGAATTAATGATTTATTTATCTACTCTTATTGCTTTTTGGGTAATTTTTCTACTGTAAAAACCTGCAAAGTTATGTTAAGATGAAAAGGTGTTTTTTTATTTACTAAAATTATACGAATTTGCGGTACAATGACATATCTAAAAAAGAGGGCTCATTGGACAAAACTACGGGTACTAGACTTCATTTTTAGATACCAGAAAATCCCTCCCAAAGTTTCATCAAAATTCGTGACCCGGAGGAATAATACTTTGTCAGTCAGTTAATCATAATAAATAATATGTGAATATGTAAAAGAAGTATACGGAAAAGTAATATGAGTATACTGGTGGTAGTTGAAGATGACTTCAAAGATTTGAAAAGTCGAAACGTTGTCAAGATGGTTGTGTAGTGATGCAATTCACTCTCAGTTATAAGGAGAGTTTGTTAGTGCTATTTAAATAACGAGTTTTAATCAATCTTGTTGCTTTGCTAAAAATAGGTTAATAAAACAATAAATTTTTAGTTGAAAAAATTCAAACAAAACATTTATATTTTCTTTTGAAACATTAATTATATGAATATTTAATGTTATCCGTTTTACTATTTCTTTGTTCCGTTTTAGTAGTTCCTTGTTCTTTAACTAATTAACGCTCAAGTGTGCTAATAGCTCTAGCCGGGTAAGCATAGTGAAATCGCCTCATCCTAAATACTATATCTGGCAAATACCATTTGAAAGGTCATCAAAATTATTTCCCCAGTCAGATTTTCAGACACCTATGACACCACCAAGTACTGCTACAGCGAAATACGTGTCTCTCTGGTAATTAATTTTAATCTCGGTTATGAAAGCGTAAAAAAATTATGAAAAAATTCAAGGTAACATATTTTTTACGAGGAATACAAAGAAATTATACTTTCTTAGCCCTAACATCCATATCCGAGTGGTAAAAAATATTTTAATTTTTCAAATCGATCCCACAGGGAAAAAGAGGGAGGAGGGCGTACAAATTATATAAATTTATTTTTTCTTTTTCATCTTTTATTTGAAAAAAAATTATGTAAATCAGAAAGCCATATTCTAAATGTCCCTCGTCCCTTGTGATAAAAATTATTAAACCTGCAAGATTTTTATTGTATTATCGGATATATGGCCAACCCGCTCCTATTAAACCTATATTCTAACCACAAAATCGCTATAAGCGTCTTCAAAAACCCCTATGTATGTTCCTTCTGTCAAAAATATTGGAAATCTGCATTATTTCTATTGTATTATCGGTAATATGACCAATTTGCTCTAATAAAATCTACATTTTAACCTTAAAATCGGAATGAGCACCCTCAAAGACCTTTAGGTGTGTCCATTGTGCTAAACAATGTTAATATCTGCAAGGTTTCTGTTATATTGACGTTTATATGACACACTCACTTCTATGGACCTACATTCTAATCTCAAAATTGCAATTAGCGCAATTAAAAATCCCTACGTATGTCCCTTGTGAAAAAAGTTAATATCAGCAAAATTTCTATTGTATTATAGGTAATATGGCAAATTTGCTCCTACAAAACCTCCATTTTAACATTAAAATCGCAATGAGCATCCTCAAAAACCTTTAGATGTATCCATTGTGATAAAAACTATTAATATCTGCAAGGTTTCTACTTTATTATCGTTTATATGTTCAACTCGCTCCTATTAGACCTACATTGTAACCTTAAAATAATAATCAGCTCCCTTAACAACTCTTAGGTGTGTCCATTGTACTAAAACATGTTAATATTTGCAAGGTTTATGTTGTATTATCGTTTATATAACCAACTTGCTCCTATTAAACCTACATTCTTAACTCAAAATCGCAAATCAGCGCCCTTAAAAACCGCTACGTATATCCCTTCTGCTGAAAAGCATTAAAATCTACAAGATTTCGGTTGTATTATCGGTGATATGGCCAACTCACTCCTATTAAATCTACATTTTAACCTTAAAATCGCAATAATCATCCTCAAAAACCCTTAGATGTGTCCATTGTGAAAGAAAATGTTAATATCTTTAACGTTTCTGTTAAAAGTCGCAATCAGCGTCCTTAAAAACCCCTACGTATGTCCCTTCTGTTGAAAAGGGTTAAAATCTGCAAGAATTCTGTTGTATTATCGGTTGTATGGCCAACTTGCTTCTATGAACCTACATTCTAACCTCAAAACTTCAATTAGCGCAATTAGAAACCCCTACTTATGCCCCTTTTGCAGATGTATCTTGATCTGTCAGGGGAGCTTCAAACTACGTTACAAAAATTGCAGAATTCACGTGTGAGATATATTTGCGGTGTTAGAATAAATGTAGTGGAGAGAAAGATGTGTTTTGCGGCGATGCTATTTATACTATACAAAGTATTTAATTTGGAGCAACCGCCGTACCTTGCGGATTTTTTTCCTAAGAACCAGAGCAGGACTTCCAATACGTTGAATGCAAGGGAGCTCTCAGTTCCAGCATCGAACACAGATACGGATTTAAAATCCTTTCAGGCTCAAGGTGCGCGCCTCTGGAACTCACTACCCCGCAGCCTAAGGCCTGCCATCCTTATGTAAATTTAAAACAGCATTACGTAGACACTTAGTGCAATCCCACAATGATCAACAACAACAGTCATCTTAGGTTCCGTTCCTAAGTTATATTTTTGGATTGTTCCACAAAGACTGTCGCCATAAACTTTATTATGTGTGTGTATATATAGTACGACTGTGATACAATATGTAAATACACTTTGACCATGTTGCATTGTTATATGCCTGTATTATTTATTTTTGTCAAAATAAAACTTTAATCTATCTATCTACTAATAGATATTCAAAATACTTTTAAAAAATCTGTCAGTCATTTGGTATTTGCAATTTTTAATTTTATAGGCTACTCTGACGTGTAACTGGCAACATTTTTATAACAATAAGTGGCTAAATAAAAAAAAATCGTTATAAGTCCAAAAATATTGTAATTTTTAGGTGTTTAACGATTTGGCCGCCATTTGGAAGCGGACATATTTTTTGAAAATTTGTCTTTGTGCAACCTTAAACTACAGCTATTTTGACCACCAATAGTACACTTCGGGTAAAGTTATCCGGTAGTTATGAAAATAGCGCGCACAATAAATTATCGATCAGTCCGTTGCTACGAATTGATCCTGTTTTATCGACGAAAGTAGTATGAAGGCTGACATGGAGAGACGTCGATATTGATTTTCCCCCTCCCCTTCTTGACCGTTATTGGGGGAGACAGGTGTCAAGGTCGCGACTGAACGTTGTAGTCGCGCAGGTGCTAATGACCTGGGGGATGAGTGCGTCTCTAGTGCAGTTTGATATATATCTATATAAATAAATAAGAATAATAAATAATAAATAGTATAACATAAATTATTAAATTTTTAAAAAGACCCTGAGTTATCTGAATTAAAAAAACGATATATATTTTAGATATAAAAAAAGTCGATTATGGTTTAATATAAAATTTATTAAAAAGTACTCTAATTATTTATACAAATACATACAAAATTAAAATTTTTAAACTGTACCGGGAAAAATATGTTTAGATTAAGTAGTTCATGAATTTGCTCGTTTGTAAATGCTTAAAATATTTCACGAGGTTGAAATGAGTTTAAAAGTCTTTTTCATCGACCGGCACATTATATAACTGAATCTCAGAAACCGGCGTGTCCAGTCCTTCTGCTTTCTGCGCAGCTTTCGTACACCATGCAGCATGCAGCAAGTTTTCATTCATCGCGGTTTGAAAAAGTCGTCAGAAAATTTTTTCAAACTGTAATACATAATTAATATTTATTTGTTACCGTAAAGAATAATTTGAATAAGCAGAAATTTTTTTTATTTTGTTCACTTACTATTCTGTGCAGCAGACCTGGAGTAATACCAGTTTATAGTGGCATCTGACGGCATCGGTTCTTGTCAAGCGATGTGCGATAACTGTGATCTTTTACGGCAATTTGACGGCTTCAAAAAATTCTTCAGGACCCAACTGTAACAGCGACTTCTGCAGGGTGCGGTCATTAGCACTCAGTATCTCTAACGCTCTCCGAATGTGTACACTGCCAGTCTTATTGACGTACAGATTGCCTTCTGTGATTTTTGCGTCGATGTTCGCCATACAACTTATTATTTCGAGCGTCAATGTGTGTAACTTCCCAATTTGTTCAAAGGGAGTTAAAAATTTGTTATTAGCCTCGTGAAAGACCGTGGACCTCCTCTTTTGGTCTGTAGATGGCAGGCAGAAGGCGCATGATCTGCTCTTGATCCTGCCTTTATTTATCCTTGCTGCTAATGCTGTTGCTCTTCTTCAGTCCCCATACTGCTTAATATCTACAGATCTCGCGATGATGGTATCGAATGCTTAGTTGCAGACGATTTCTCTAAATCGGTCGCTAGCGTGTTGCACGCCGATATATCCAACGGCGAAGACGACGGCTGGATTATTATTTTATCTAGCCATTCATACTGGTCGTCGGAAAGCGACGTAGAAGACGTCGACGACGATGGTTGGATTGTTATTTCGTACAGCTATTCATACTGGTTGTCGGGAAGCGACGCAGAGTAGTCTCCATTTCCGCAGTGTGCGATTATCTCGTCGATCACAAAGTCGGCGTTAAATTCCATATTTTAGTATTGAAAATTAATTCCTCACTACGGGTTTCTTTCACTGGCCATTTGCACTGCACGTAAAACTTTTAAAAAAATTCACTTTATCGCTGAAACTATACACACGTCTATTTATTAGCGATTTTACTTAAGTAGTTTTTCTTAAGAAAAAATATGATTACTTTCGCATAGTTCTAAAGGCACGAGCGCTGCGGTGCGTACGGCGTAAAATTCGATACTGAAAAGTGCAGTGAAAATTTCGAAATCTGGTCTACCTTCGGAAAAAGTGATAACAGAGAAGAAACATCTATGTAGCTTGTCATAGTTGTTTTTGAGTGTATATAGCGTAGAAAAAGTATCTTAAGGGATAACACCACTCTAGAGGCCGAAAAAAAAGGCCTAATTTTGACAATTTATTCTGGGATTATGGGAAAAGGAATAGTATTCATATTTAGATGGTTCATTTAACACATATTGATGTATGGAAAAAAATTTGTTTTATGATTTTTGTACAAAATGGCGGCGCTACAGCAGATCTGCGGAAAAAGATTTTTTTGAAGGTGCTCCGCGGGCGCACCAATTTCTCGAAAACCATGAGAGCTGGAACAAAAAACCAAAAATTTTCTGAAGCTACATACTAATAGCTATCGAAGTACCTATTTTTTGTTATTCCAATTTTTGTAGAAACTGTGCACTTCTGAACAAAACGTATGAATTTTCGACTAAAAAAAGAGTAGTAAATTGTTAATAAAACAAGTAATTTTCAAAATATCAAAAAACGGCTACGTACTTCGATGGAGAATATATTTGTGAAGCTACTGTAAAAATTGCAAGTCGATCCATGCTATGGTGTTGAAGCTATGAGTGCGGCCAGTTTGAAAACACCCGTTTCGATAAAAACGCGTTTAAAGTTTTCGGAGCATTTAAATGCTTGAAATTTTTGTATACCTCTAATCTGCGATGCCTGCACCGTACATTTGACCGTCTCTATTAATGTCTGACCCCTCCCCTTCCTTCCTGGCTGATTTTAAGGACATCCGGGCCTCTCTGGCACCGTCTGTTAGGGATCTCTCGGAAAACTTGATGCGATGCGCGTACGCATCCACGCAGAAATTATAGCAGTTCGGTCCGATTGTCAAGCCCAAGTGTTGCATCAGCTTCATGACACTTGAAAGGCCATCATTGTAGATACCTGCAGCAATATATACTGCGGTATCGAGCACGTGTTTGCCACTAGAGAAAGATTTTGGAGCCATAGACCAGACAGTCGCATTGAAACTTTCGTTGCTATTTTGTGTGAAGCTGCCTAAGCAACGCGTAAGTAGATCGTCACTGCTTAACTCTTTATAAATTGGCGAAATCGCTTTATAAACTTCTTCAGAGAGAGGTGGTTTATGTACAAAATCTTCTCCAGTAGCTTGAGCCTTTTGCCAAGAGCACTATGAAGTTTCTCCGCGCGGGCATCTTTCGTGTCTCGTTGATCATCAGTAGATAATTTGTGTTCCAGCGTTGCGTAGATTGCATTGCGCATTTTCTTCTCAGAATCATGATTCCTACGAATTGCTAAACCATAATAAATTGCCAACTCGTCTATGAGCTTGCCAGTAAGCTTGCCTTTTCCTCCAAGTCCTTTTATTTGTTTTTTCAAATTACGGAGACGAGAACCCATCCGCTTCTGCACATGATCGATACATTTTTTTTTATGGTGAACTTTTCGTAGGGCTCAGAATCTATGATTCCTTTGAATGTTTTTGAATCTCCGTCGCCCACGTAATTAGCGTACTTCAAATTGTGCAAAGATTCTGAGCGCTGGAACATTTCGATGACGGCGTTCACTTCCATCTTTCCTGCGGAGCCGACGTGGTTCGCTTTGCATTCATCTTTGTGAGTTTGGCTCCACTCCTTGAACTCGATGGTGTCAGTTTTGGTTTTCCAAAATTCGCAAGCTTTGCAATATTTAGATTTCACCAAAACATCGACTTCTTTGCCAGTATACCAGCCGATAAGTGAAACAAACCCGTAAAGAGATGAAAAACCACGCTTCCTCCACGAACCATCACCAGATACAGTAATGCCATTTGGATCGTCAGTTTTTTCTCGTTCTTTTTTAGCTGCAGTTTTCATACTGAGCTTACAAACAACTTCTGCTTCAATGTCAATTTTCTTAACAACTGTATCGTAAAACGATTGAAAAATTGGCCGCGGGAGATCCATGAAGGCGCAAAACTTTATAATGCCATTCAATCCTAGTAATCGCATTTATAATGCCATTCATTCCTAGTAATCGCATGGCAAGAACAATTCTGCGATTAATATCATGTCCTTTCTCAATAAATGAACAGCTAGGAATAGTAATCTGATCACATTTTTTACAGGAAATCACAATTTTGCAACCCAAACCTCGCTTTCCAGTTTCGATGAACATTACATCGGATTTGCATTTTTTACATACAAGAGCTTGCGATATCGCGGAGAACACTGCTACAAAATTCAGAATTCGGTAGCCGAAACCTTCATTTACTTCAAAATCATCAAAGTTTACATCTGATAATTTTTTAGCCGATCTACTAACGTTCTCCAGGCTTGGCTTCTCCAGCTTGTAACGGTTTTGCGGACGTCGGTTTGATATTCTCGGTCTTTTTGCACTACTCCTTCCTCCTTGGCCGATTTTTTTGTCACAATACACGACTTTTCTCGAACTCATATTGTTTATTCGAAAACTTTTACAATAACAAAACACGTTATTAATATTTGAACGAAATGTACGGAAAGAAAATAAAGCGTCTGAACGGCGTCGCTTGGCAACTGTACTAGTTCACACACACACACACACACACACGCACACGCACACACACACACACACACACACACACACACTCTTATTCAGTGTTAGTACACCCTGGTGGACTTCTGAGGAACCACAATGAGGTAGGAGCACTACATAGTCGATAAATCAGAGCGCGCCGTGGTGGCTGATTCAGCAGTTAAGCTGGAACAAAAGGGCGCGCTCCGAGGCGCTGCGGCAAAATCGAGAATTGGACCTCTTACAAATTTTATATCTGTATAAAACCAATTGGATATGATTTTCAAGAGTCCAAAGTATCGTTTAAGCCAAAAAAAATCGATTTTTTGAAAATTTTAGACTGGTGTTACCCCTTAAGGCCAAAAATATCTGTTATCTATCTACAAGTAAAACATTGGTATTTAGTAGTGGAGACGGGTGTTATACAAAAAGACGGGACGACGGGAGCTCACATCCTGCATTCTCTCGACGGGTGCTTCCAAAACTTAGCCCTCCCATATTTCCGTAGGATAAAGATAAGTATATTACCTATGAGCAGTTTTATGAGTGTGGAGGCTTTGCCGCTTCGGGCCAGGTATTACACGATGTGTGTGTGTGTAAAGTCTCAGAGGGTGCGTAATCGGTATCGCCGTCGAGAGAGCCAAAACCTCGTTGAATATCGACTAGAACGTTTTCCAGCACCTGGATGTTGCTACAAATTGTCGAGCGAGTGTTCTATAAGCATGTGCTGTAAAAATGGCTGCACACCTTTGCTCCTCATTGTCTCTATCTTCGATTTTTGGCAATAAATTGAAACGCCCGCCTGACAGCAAACTCAGAACTTACGAGAACTCTGTCGTGTGAAATAGAGTATACACAGATCATGTCGAATAAAGTGGTGCGTTCATTCAGCATGATGCGGAATATACCTGAAGACAAGTTTCGTGCAGTTATTTTTCGTGTTGTGAAAATGTTACAATATAAAATCACGTATGATGCTATATGGAGTAGATGCGATTTTGTGTGGTGAATCAGAGTGAATCATATGGTATGTACGCAGCTAAAAAGTGAGTTCAAGCTTATATCAGAGTGCTGTCCGTTTCGTGGGATCGCTCGACTTCATCGTTTGATATTTCGAGGATCCGACTTGGCTGTGCAAATGGCTGGAAAATTCGTAACGAGGCGAAATATGCAGGACATTCACACTTTAAAAAATTTGATGAACGAATATGATGAATATATCGGTGAGTAATATTATCATTAAGCATATAATTTTAAAAATAAAATGATTTGAACATAGTGTGCATATTGAATAACGTTAAAAATTGTGCTTTAAAAAATTGATTTATAAAGTTTTTATGTATAAAATGTCCATTTTAAAAACTACCCTAGTAACAAATATTTATACAATTATATACAATTATACATAAAAATCATATATACTATGATCATATCACTATATATATATATATATATATATATATATATATATATATATATATATATATATATATATATATATATATATATATATATGATTTTTATGTATAATTGTATATAATTGTATAAATATTTGTTACTAGGGTAGTTTTTAAAATGGACATTTTTTTACCTTGTACGAATACGCGGGCTCTATTTACTACTATTCCAAGATTTCTTAAAAATACAGTACATTAAATATATATATATATATATAGTTAGTAGGATGTGGTGGCGGCGGCGGGGGTACAGTTGCTGCCGAAGCACGAGCACCAGCAGCAGCAGCACCGACGATGAAGAGAGCGAAGAGGTCATTGAACTATCGGTTGAGCCGCCTGGTACGAGATTTACGATAGTCAAATCGCGTAACCAGTACGTTCATAGATTTCGTGTTATACGTTTGACTTTACGTATACTTCAGACGTTACCTGCAAATTTATTCCGACATTATGGCTCGCGTTGGTTATGCGCGATATTCATGCGCACTTGATTTTATTAGGAGATCGCACCATTTTTCGACGGTCGTTCGCTGCTACGAGATGTATATGGGATAGATTCCCCAAATATAATAAATCTTTGTTACGATGCCCGCGAACGTCATTTCGATACAATTTTAAATTTACTGGGAGCACTGAGAAGCCGTTTTTTTGCACACATTGTAATAAACGTTATCAGTATGTGGATCAGCACGTATGTTCGACTATATGTTCCAGTTGTTTTGTAACGCCTGCGTGTAAACAAAATGATTGTGAAATCTTGAAATGCAATGAGTGTTTTTGGGAATACATGCTTTAGAAATCATAAAACAGCCGGGATGTACATAGAAAAGAATAAAGAACTTTTTAGTCTCATAAAAAATTTGTCAGACATGTCACGTGTACCGTGATAAGCACGAGTACGGTATCCGTTACTGTAAAGTATGTCGAGCGATGCACTCGCTGAATGCCCTATGCTTTATGCAGTCTGTGCGTAATTTGGAAAAAAAGCAAATTGACGATAAAAATAAAAAATATCTTTACGTTTGTTACGATCTAGAAACATGTCAAGATGTGTCGTACAAAAATCATCCCGATACGCGTCTGCATATACCAAACTTGTGTGTAGTTCAGCAACTGTGTACCGACTGTATCGATAGTGAAAACGATTTGAGTCAACGTTGCGATACTTGCGATATACGCGAATTTGTGTTTCGGTAAACCGTTATAAAACAGTTCGTTGATTTATACATTCGTGAATAATCTATATTCAATACAATTATATGCATCGCTCATAATGCCGGCGGTTTTAACACGCAGTTCGTACTGAAGGAATTAATCGAGGAGCGTAAAAATTTTATACCAAAAGTAATACTCAACGGAAAAAACAAAATTTTGATTCAATGTGGCCGCACCAAGTTTATCGATAGTCTGAATTATTTTCACATGCGATTGAGCGCGTTACCAAAAACATTTGGCCTACCACAGAGAGTGAAAAAAGGATATTTTCCACACCTGTTTAATATCGCTAAAGAGCAGAATTACCAGGGCCCGAAGCCCGCACTGCATTATTATGCACCAGATTATATGTCGGCGACAGAGAGAGAGAGATAGGCTTTTTTTATGGTACAATGAAACCGCTCCTAATCAATTATTCAATTTTCAGAAAGAACTTGTAGATTATTGTCGCGCTGATGTACAGGTTTTGAGACGCGCGTGCGTCGCTTTTAGATAGATATTTTTGAACGTCGGGAAAATTTGTCCTTTTCGTCGATGCAACGACAATAGTGAGTGCGTGTTCTCTCATTTATAGAAAAAAAATTTTAACCTGGAACACTATAGGAATTATTCCTCCAAGAGGGTATCGTCGGGGCAATATGCATTCACAAAAATCTATAGAGTAGCTGCTCCAGTGTGAGCGCGAATTCGACCGAGCAGTCATTCACGCTGGTAGAGCGCGAGAGTTTAGATTACCCGAAGGTTTCCTCGTAGACGGATACTTACAGTCGTTGCAGGCGGGTGAAAAAGGCATAATGTTCGAGCATGAGGGCTGTTACACACACGGTTGTCCGAAATTTTTCGATAAAAATCCCGATAAACCTCTGTCTTACGGGCGGTCTTTCGATGAGTCTTACGAAAATACGATCACAAAACTGCAGAAAATCTGGGAACAGGGTTACGAACTTCGCGTCATACGGGAATATCAGTTTGACGATATAAAAGTAAAAAATCCTGAAATTGCGCGATACGTGAAAAATCATCCGCTAATGAGTCACATAACGTTAAATCCTCGTGATGCTTTTTGCGGTGGGCGCACTGAAAATATTATTCCTTTTTACATAGTCATAGCGAACGAAATAATTAAATACACAGTTACACATATATGTTCTCTATATCCCTACGTGTGCAAGCGCGGTAAGTTTCCGATAGGTCACCCGCGTATTTACGTGGGGACTTAATGCCGCGAGTTGACTGATGGCGATAATAACAAACTCGATCGTGTCGAGGGACTAATCTGTTTTACCTGTTAAGATACACGGTCGTTTGCTCTTTGCGCTTTGCCGATCTTGCTGCGAGGAAGTACGGGCGAGTGACTATACTCATGAAAACATTATTGATCGCGAGTTTACCGGTACGTGGGTGATCGACGAACTGCGTAAAGCCGTTGAACTTGGCTATCTTACAACCGAGATATACGAGGTCTGTCCCAAAAGTAACCGACCTACGTTCATATCTTCGCGCGGAGAGACTCAGGCGACCTCTGGAGGGTACGAACGTCACCAGCAACTCCTAACCTTCTCGTCAGTAGCCTGAGATACCGATGAAACGCCTTAGTTCCCGCGCAGCGTGTATTTGTTTACAACGACTTTTTTGCGTTCGTCGCAATTTGCTTATTGCTAAAAATGGCAGAACGAACCGAACAGCGAATTTACATAAAATTTTGCTTTAATCTCGGTAAAAGTTGTGCGGAAACTATTGAAATGTTGCAAAAGGCCTTTAAAGATGAGTGTATGGGCAAAACACAAATAAAAGAGTGGTATAGACGGTTCAAAAGTGGCCGCACATCTGTTGACAGTGATTCTCGCTCTGGTCGACCTTCGACGGCAACATCGTCGGATAAGCGTGTGCGTGTCGCAGTTGAACAAGATCGTCGTTTGACTGTGAGAGAACTGGAAGATGAACTTGGAATACCAAAAAGTACTGTTTGGTGAATTTTAACCGAGAATTTGGGAAACCGGTGACTGGCTTCTTCATCACGACAATGCTCCAGCGCACGCATCAAACCTTGTGCAGCAGTATTTATTGAAACACCAGTGTTGCGCAGCTCCGCCAGCCTCCATACAGTCCTGATATAGCTCCCTGCGACTTTTGGCTGTTTCCTCGATTGAAAATGCCGCTTAAAGGACATCGATTCGACAATAAACAGACTGTTGAAACTAATGCGACGAATGCACTAAAGGCGATTCCGAAGTCTGACTTTCAAGAGTGCTTTAATAAGTGGAAACATCGAAATGAGCGTCTTGTTCAATCAAATGGGGACTAGTTTGAAGGATGCCACCCCCCGGATGACGAAGAATAAATCAAGCGCCGAGAAATCGAAGTAGGTCGGATACTTTTGGGACAGACCTCGTATATCGTTTGGCAGTACGAGACTACACGCTTCGATAACAATAGCGGTGGACTTTTTACCGAATACGTCAACGCTTTTTTGAAAATTCAGCGATTATCCAGACTAGTGCACAGACGACGCCTTGAAATCTCGTTATTTACGCGAATACGAGAGGGGTGAGGGTATCGTACTGAATTATGATAAAATTGAAAAGAATCCAGGTTTGCGCATGGTTGCAAAATTGAGTTTGAGCAGTCTTTCGGATAAGTTTGGTCAGCGTACAAATTTAAAATAGACAACGATTGTAAAGACGCGGGAAGCATTTTCGAAACTTTTAACTTACCCTTATAAAGAAGATTTTAATGTCTTACCGGTAGGCGAAAAAATAATGTACGTCAACTGGCAATTTATAGAAGAAGCCGTGGCTGGGTCCCCTCACACCAGTGTCGTGATAGCTGCTTACACAACAGCTCAAGCACGATTAGAGCTTTACAGACAGATTCAACGGCTCCAAGTTAGATTATGGTACTGTGACACTGATTCTAGTGTCTTCGTGAAAAACGAGAACAATCCGAGCGAATACGAACCACCTTTGGGATATCTATTGGGTGATATGATATGCCCGCAGCTCCAAAATTTTACGCTTTTTGCGCAATCACACCAGCGGAGGTACTGTAGAATGCTGCAAGATAAAAGGTATAGATTTGATTTTTAAAAACTCCTTAAAGATATACTTTGATAGTGTAAAGTCTTTGCTCGATAATAACTTTGAGAAAGAGCAAACTGAAGAAAAACCTAAAAAGACCATTAAAGTAGTTTTAAGGTCTATATGTCGTTCAGCTATGCACGAAGTTGTAACGTGCACTAAATTTAAAACCTCTAGCACTGTTTTGAAAAAAAGACGATATATTTCGAAAAGTATTTCGGTATCTTTTGGATATAAGCAATAAGCCTGTATAAATATTTGCGTTGGCTGTAATTAATGGTGCGACATAAATAGTGTAATGTAAAAACAACCAAAAATTCGTAGATATGGTTTTTAATAAATGATAATATATTACAAATTTACTGTATCGATAAATAATTTATGAATAACGATAATAATTAAATATAAATAAAAAGATATGAACAAAATCCTTCTCCATTTAATCGTGAACACTAGTGGTGGGCGCATCAGCTGAAGTAGCCCACCGCTACTAAATAATCAGCTGATTCATCGCGGCGACCAGCTGAAATAAAAGTCTAAATAAGCTAGTCTCCGCGGTAACTTGTCTGATGAATGGAGCTTGTAAATGGTTAGTGCCACAGCCGCCGCCGCCGCCGCCACCACGTTGGTCGTTGGGTAGTTCGTTTGGTTAGTATCTTTTTCTTATTGTTTTTTTTACATATTTTTTTATAAAATTAATAAACCAGAGGCTTGCTTACTCAGTATTCTCCATCGATATACATTGGAAACATCCATTCACGTTCATCGTGTCAGGTCCCACGATGTGCGGCAAAACTGTTTCGTGAATCGTTTTCTCGCCATGCTGCCTCAGATGTGTAACGTGCAATTCGATCGTATTCGCTTCTACCGTGCAGAATGGCAGGACGTGTACCGAAACGAACTTAAAGTACCCAGTGATTGCGGCCTAGAATTTCGAGAGGGTTTACCACAGCCGAACGATTTCTCGCAAGATAACGATAAGAAAAAATTACTAATTCTCGACGATCTCATGCGCGAATCCTCGAATAACACGGTACTCGGTTTATTCACGAAAGGCTGTCATCATAAAAATATAAGTGTGATTTTCATTACGCAAAATATTTGTTATAAGGTCGCAAATCAACGCGACTTATCGCTCAACACGAATTATATCGTGCTCTTTAAAAACCCTCGAGATCACGCTCAAATACAATATCTCGCGCGTCAAGTCTATCCCAAAGAGCCAAAATATTTACAAGAAGCGTACGTCGACGCTTGCAGTCGACGGCGTAGCTACTTACTTTTGGATTTAAAGCAGGATACTCTTGATGAATTTCGTTATCGCTCGTGTATATTTCTCGACGACAAAGCACAACACGCATATGTGCCTAAGTCTCGCTACACAGTATAGATAAAAGGCTAGAAGAATTGTTCCTGAAAAACAGTCTGTCAACGATTATGTCTCAGTTAACATCGGGGCATTATCCCCCACCACAGCGAAAAAATAACCGTGACTCGCACCTGCGCTGTGTAGCCGGGAAATACTTTTCAAAGAAACACGTGCCTCTGCTGGCCGCACGTTGCCACGCAAACAGTCAGCAGCGCGCAGCCTTGATACGCGTGTCCGATAAAAATCTCATAAAGTGCATTAGCGAGTGCGCGTTAAATGTACTGCTCGGCATGGTAAAACTTAAAGATTCCGAAAAACATCGATTTTAAAAGCACAAAAAAATTCTGCGAAAATTGGTTAAGAAAACGAAAAGCAGCGGGGATTCAGTTGGGGATTGTTCGCGTGGGATCCGTTCGCCTGCTAGCAGACCAGCAATTCAAAATCGAGCGCGTCATCAAAACGAAAGGTCGCGGGTCTAAAAGAAAATTGTTCGTAAACTGTATCGGCTATCCCGACAAGTTTAACTCTTGGATAAACGCATCCGACGATCAAGCGGCTTAAAACATGGATAACGTGGAATTGTTTTATTTGGTACTCCTAAGTAGCAGTAGTGTTGTCTACTATCCCGATAAAGCTACTACATGCTTTACCCACTTTACACACATGTGCCGCGAAATAAGGCTAACGGAAGATTGGCACGTAGGGCTAGCCGAGATTCACGTACCGCGTACGCTTATACATATTCAAGAATCCGAAGCTTCTTACACGTTTAAATTAGGCAGCAAGACTCACAAAGTTTCCTGAAAACTATGAATTTTACAATTTACCGCATGGTGTATACGAGAATGTCGACCAGCTTGCGACGGAGATAAATAAAGTGCGCGATGCACGTGAACATAAAATACTCACGCCTACGGAGGAACTTTTGTTACATCAAACTCAGGCATAAATGTTAACGTGGGTAACAGACCAGCTTGTCTAGCCAGGGCTATACCAGATTAACCGTACGTTTGCACCGATATATGCGCTCCCTACACGGTCGGTGATACTCAAGCAGCTCTTTTGCGCATAGTAGCTTTTGAAAGTTCAAAGTATAAATTTGGCACCAACAGGGTAAAACTGTTTACTCCAATACATTAAATACCATTGCTACATCATTTTTTTCAAAATATCATTATCGATATAAGAGACCAGCTTGGTCGTAAAATACCATTTGAGTACGGAACGCTGACGGTTACGCTTCATTTTAACCATAGCCAATAAACCATGCCGAAATGAGTCATTACGTTAATTATTATAACGTACAACTAGATGGCGGCAGTGGTGTTAAAAACGTATTTGTAGGATCAGCGTATCCGCGAGGCTCGGGTATCGGCAGTTTATTAGGCTAGATTTTCCGACAAATCGCCCCTTACCTCGCTAGCGGTGCAAAGGCTGTGGGAAAAGAGGTCGTTTGTGCTGATTTTAACGTATTGGACGACGTCACGAATAATGGCACTAATTTCTAAGAATCCTTTGACATGCGTTTCAAAGAGTCTGGTAAAAATTGAAGAGAAAAGCAGCAAATAAAATATCCGAAATGATGAGCGGGAGTGGATATAAGGCACGCGCGTCCAAGCGTAAACGACAGTCGAGAAACAGTCGCAGGAGGACCAGAAAATCTCTCGGAAGTATCACAGACATTTTCAGACCGAAAAATGGCGTTTCTACACGCGTGCAGTGGAGAGGGTATGAAGAGCGAGTTGGATTTCTTCACTCTGCCCCTTACACAGACATCCATCCAAAGCAGCTGTTTTCTCCACTATTAACCTGTATCGTCCCTCAGTGACGAGAGTGATTCACCTTCGGAATTTTTAGTTCCGAGTTCAGCGGAATATTACAGATCTCGCGCACATCATGCTACATTTTACCGTACAAATTTTACCATCGGTAACAGAGTTGAAAAATGCAAAGGTTGTCAATAATTTTTTACATTCTTTGTTCGATCAGATTGACATATTTTTCAATCAAAAATTAGTTTCGCCTATCTTTATAGAGTCTATATAGAAACACTGTTAAATTACGCTTTTCCGGCAATACATTCATATCTGAGTTCCGGCTTTTAGTACGCCGATTCACCAGGATGTATGGACACGTTCACCAGCCATACCCCGCACCGCTGTCGCTGCCAACGTTGGTGCTCTCAATCGACAACGTTACTCTGTAGGCGGCAAATCATTCGACGTTTTGGCTCACCTCCACGCGGACATCTTGAACCAATTGAAATATCTACTCAATGGTGTTAAACTGAAAGTGAGACTAGTGCGTAGCAAAGATGCCTTTTGTCTCATGGATTTACAAAGAAAGTTTTCTTGTAAGCATGTGTGCATTTTCTACGGCTGCCAGGGTGATGAGTATAAAAGGGGTACTGCGCTCTGCAGAGGTGACATCAGTTACGAGAGTGGTTTTATTCACTACTGCCGAGGAAAAGCAACAAAATATACCGAAAAATAACAGTGAATTATTTTATGATGTCCTTCAAGATCTCGTCTGGGGGAGAAGCTCCTGTCGAGTAAGATTTGGTTCTCGCTTTGAGGGGCAAGACGAGATAGACGGCGCCAGGTCGGAATACGAGAGTGTGGACGAAGAAAATTCAACATTAATACAAGGGACATAATGAGAGCCCTCAAGGGCCTGAAAGCGAGGATAATCGGTATATACGCGGCTGATCGAATTCCCCGTATCATGATGGCACCAGCAGCTATAGTCTGCAATACCGACGATCATACGAAGTCTGGAATTCATTGGGTAGCTATACATATCGACAAAAATAGAATCGGCACATACTTTGATAGTTATGTGGTTCCACCAGTTTCAAATCATCATTTTGAACGTCTTCTTAAAAACTTTAAAAACTTTCGATGGAATTCCAAAACACTTCAAAGTATTGATTCAATGTGTTTTGACCAATATACCATAATGTTTTTGCATCACAAGTGTCGGGGTACGAACCTCGACAAATTTTGTCGTTTCTTCTTACAAGACACCAGAAAAAATTATACACTAGCCATAAAGTTTCATAAAAAAATATTCATAAAAAAATGTAATAAGATTAAGTATAAAAAATGTAAAAGGCCCTTACATTCGCGAACGAGCGCTCTTTAGGTTCAAGCCTCTGTAATCAATCCTGTACCTCTAGATTAATATGCACTTAATACAGTAAATATATGTTTGTCTATTATATTTGTAACCGTAAATGGATAAATAAATATACATACATCAATACAAGTTTAACAAATTATTTACGTACCTTTCGACCCACATATCCTGCTTCCCGATCCATTCATTATTTTTTCAATTAATTTTTCTTAAATTAACGGACGTCGAATACTATGCTTTTTTTTCTTTGAAAGACCGTTAGCGGTTTTATTATAAATTTGTATCGCCTACTAGTCATTATTTTTATTAATGGTGGGGGGGGGGGGAATTATTATGTTGTTAGTTGGAGGGAATGAGGAGAAGGAGAATCGCGACGGAGAAAAATTACGGACCGTCACACACATACACATCCACACTGACGGCAACAGCTGATCACGCAGCAGACGCGACTGGTTGAGGCAAGCACCGACGAGAAGTCCCACATATACACACACCATCGCACGCTGTACGCACGACTCTTACTGTCGCTTGCTCTTTCTCTCTCGCCTCTCGAGGATGATGAGCCGCACACGCACGACTTGTCCTCTCTCCCGATGCTCGCGGACGCGGGAGGAGAGAGGACTCACGGCAGCAGCGGCAGCTTCCTCGAGGCACACCACCCCGGCTGTAGCCACGAGAGAGATAGAAAGAGAGGGATTTTAGATTTTATTTGTTTATTTACACCCTGGGACTGAAATTGTCCCATATGGCATAAAGAACAATATACACATTAGCAATATAGAATATATAATAATATAATATGTAACGTGATCGGTACGCTCGCAATAGTAGTGCTTAACAATATAATAGTATATACAGGTTCGAACAATATTCGGTGTACAAAATAAAATATATAAGACATATAAACTAATCTGAACTGCTCTTTTGCCGCAAAATTTGACGCAATAATAATATAAAATATAGAGAATAGAATATAATTATAATTAAAGCTAAAATTAAAGCAGCAATATGTATGTAGCATTAAAGCTACTAGGAACATTTGTATTTAGAATTCTTAAGTTTACTTGTGTGCAGGATGAGACTCAATATCGCAACTATTGAGATGACTTAGTAATAAGGATTTGATGGTTTGGAGAGAGGTGGTTTTGGGAAGCAGGGAGGTAATGTGTTCCGGTAGGCTGTTTCAAAAATATGAGGCGGCTATTACGAAGGAATTGGCATATAAGGAAGTTTCGAAATTACTGATAAGGAGGGGTTCAGTGCGGAGTCGAGCTGATCTCCACGCATCACTATCTGCCGTGAGTATGAAGTTAGACTTGAGATAATCTGGACAACCAGTCTTAAGTACGGTAAGAGAGAGAGAGAGAGAGAGAGAGAGAGAGAGAGAGAGAGAGAGAGAGAGAGACAGGCGCGGCAGTCGACAGCTCATGGGAAAGCTAGCAGCCACCGCATCACGAGCCGCCAGAAGCTGCTGGTCTACCCTAGCGTAGGCCGGTGCGCGCATGCCGCACGCTACCAACTGTGATGGTCCCGCGGCGACAAAACTGAAAGTGCCCGCTATAGATATACACGCCGGGTTGCCGCGCGTGTATGATTAGTAATTCATATAGCCCGCGTTTCGCGGGCAGGGCGACAATCGCGGAGCGAACCAATCAATGTTAGCGACTCAAATTGCCGCGGATCTAGCCTAGATTTTCACATTTAAGGAAAACCAAGGCCAATCAAAAACAAGAAAAAGGCAGACGCTACAAGTGTGTGTGGGCTGAAGATAGACAGAAGAAAAGCCGAATTTGGGAAAGATTTCCGGCCTCTCCGATCTTGGCCATTGACTGCCCACCTGTCGTAGCGTCAAGACGAAGTATAGCCACATTAAGTTGAGAAAGGGAAAAAGGGAAGGGAAGGAAGTCCGAAAAAGGGAGTGTTAAAGTTAGGAAAAAGGGCGTGTTAAAGTTAAAAATCAACTGGTCTTCCTGAGCCACGCGGGAGATTCGCGATACGGTAGCGACCATGAGGCAGCGACATCGAGATTTTCCTGTGAAACGAGGACATTTGGACGACGGTGAGTTGGACTGTTAATTTTCGAGCGTCCCTTGTCATTCGTCGATAGAATAATTATATATATATATATATATATATATATATATATATATATATATATATATATATATATATATATTGTTTATTAACGCGAATTGTTCGGAGGGGTTTTTCATAAAGACGTTGGTGGTGTGACGCCAATCATTAAAAGTAGTTCGTGGCAGGGACGATTCTAATACAATAGTAAGGGGAATAACTGAGTTATAAAATGGGAATGACGTGAAACTGATTAAAGAAATGGGTTACATGAGATTAGGAAATAGCTCGGTAAAACTTGGTGATTCGGTCGTTATGATCGACGCGTGCGAGGGCTATTGTAGCCATTTTGAATAGCGACCGGAAATTTGTAAGCGACACATTGTAAATTAGCGACCTTTCGTTAATAGAGAAATTAAATAAAGCCTAGGTACTTAATTTATTAAATTAGTGTCATTATTTAGTAGTATTAATTATCTTGATTTTGCTTCACGGAACTTCCTCCGGGATAAGGCTCGTGCAAGGCTAGCCGCGCTTTACCTAGCGCCCATTATTAGTAAATTCGGTAAAGTGCAGTGCAACATTTATAAGAGGCAGGCGTAACAAAATGCTATGTTACAAATTGTACAACATAAGCACACTTTTATTGACGAAATAATGGTCGTGAAAAAGTGTGTAACATCTGGCTTCTTTTACCATACACCCCCGACTCTTATCATCCACGTTGGAGGGGGTGAGGAGGAAATCGTTATAGCCCGTCATGCTGCGACGATCGAGTTTGCTGTTCAGTGATACTCGTAGTACGCAGGGCAAAGCGATCACATCGTTTCTCGTGGCTGTACTATACAAGCAATTTTGTCCGCGTGTCCGATAATGCTCGAGTAGTGAAAATTCTCATTTTGTTTTTTAAAGAAATGACCATGGCTATTTGTTAAATGCGCAAAAAACGGGAAGTGACGATCAAATTGCCGAATCTTTTGCTAGGGACTAAATCCATCATGATCGATGAGAGACTACAGCCCAACGATACCCACGAGTCTTCAGAAGAAAATCGGACAAACGAGCAACCTGTTTGCAAAAAAAGAAAAAATTCAACAATTCTCCAGGTATCGTTATGCAGCAGTCAACGTTCGAAGGGTTCCGCGCACAAAGCGCCCTCATTGACCTTCTGCTTAATATTTTAAAGGAGCGAGTCGGTAAGATCAATCGCACCATTGACTATGTGCTTGAATACTTAAAAGACAAACTCGAAAGAGAACCAAAAGAAAATTTAAATAACATTCTTAATGATCCTAAATCATTCAAACAATACTATTCAATATATAACGCCGACATAGAAGGTTTTATTATGGAAAGAATCGTCGACAACAACGATCTGTAAAACAATGTATATCTAAAAATTGTACTATCCGAAATTCTTGCATTTCATTTACCTTTTATTGCGAATGACTTGAAAGATTATATGAAGACTGTGTAAAAAAATATTAATAATAAACGACAATCATAAGTTATGTATTTTTTCATAATTTATTCACACCCACTCCCTATAAATGTAACTGTAATTTGATGTCTGTGAATATTCGTGTTTCAGCCCTAAACACAAGATAGTCATGGGGACTTTAGAGAAAAACATGTAAGAATATTTATTGTTTGCAAATTTTGAGGAGAATATGATACATTTTTTTAGACACCTAATTAGAGGATTTATGATTTGCTAGGAAAGTGTACATTTATATGAACAATTTAGTACGGTTGCGTCTTAATCCGTTAACGCCCAAAATGGCGTACATTTTTCAATACTTTTACCTTTCTAGAAAACATAAAAATCTTTGACTGATCTTTACAAAACTTGGTACTCTATACTTTTTGAGTCTGCTCTTTTATAGCTACATGGCTAGATTTTTCTATGTTTAATCCTTTCAGGGGCACATTTTTCTGTTAAGCTTTTGATCACTATTTTAGAATAAATATAGGATTTAGAGGTCGCTGATTATGATTTCGAGGTTTCAATTAAAAATTTAAAATGGCGAATCCAATATATTGGATGACGACTACTGTGCAGGAAAACCTATTATTTTTGCTTCATTTGAATAAAAATTAGTACACTTAAGTTTTTGAGGTGGCTGAAATCGAATCTGGAATCAGAATCGAAAGATTCAGCATGGTGGATTTAGTATCAAAACTTATGATAATAGCTGAAATCACCTAAACTAAGTACGTTATTCGAAACAAATAACGAGTTCAGAAAGATAATTGTCTTACTTTTCGAGACTATGGTACCATATTGGATTCATCATTTTCAATTCTTTAATTCGGATGTTAAATTTGAAATCTGCGATCTCGAAAACTTAAATTATTATTTTTGGGCAAATGAAACAAAAATAATCAATTTGTAAACATAATAGTCGCCATTAGTTTGGATCTACCAATTTGATTATTTCAATTTTTACCCAGGATTTGTAATCAGCGACATAGAACATATAAATGTCTGATACTGTACGATGATATGTAGGGTATTTTTTTAGCAAATCAAGTAAATATCATAAGTTTTTGTAATAAACAATCACTATATTGAATCTGCCATTTTAAATTTTTGGATTCTGACCTTAGATTCAAATTCAGCGACCTCCAAAAACTTATCTGTACTCATTTCTAAATAAATCAAGCAAAAATGATAGGTTTTCGTATATAGTAGTCGCTATACTAGATCCGCCATTATGAATTTTCAAAGTCTGACCTGGGATTCGTAATCACTGACCTCGGGGACCTCTTGGCTGGAAGGTTCATTCTATTGCATTGTAAGATACATATACAACCAAATTGAAGGTTACATTTAATGCTGTTTTTTACATATACTTCGTTTATTAACAATTAGAAATAATATTTTATTGCACCAAAATCGTTGCCAACAACGATCAGCCATAACGAAAAAAAAAAGCGAAACTAAATAAATGGGATGATAAGTCCCACCGCTCCTGAAAGGGTTAAAGAAATTATTAATTTTTTGATTCGTTAAAATATCCACTTATTAATAATTTTTCTATAAGTTTTTGAGGTCGCTGATTACAAATCTATGGTCAAAATTTAAAAATTCTAAATCGCAGATCAAATATGGTGGACAAAAAATTGAAATTTTATTCAATTTTATCGATTTGCTTTTATTATGTTGTATTAATTTATTCCGAGCGGAAATGTGAAACTAACATATTAATTACGTTTTTTATGGTTTTAAACACTTTTATGAAACTCGGATTCTGGTTTCTCCACGTTTTTATTCCGTTTCTTTTAACTAATTGCATGAGGTTATATATAATCTTTTAATGTCTTTTGTGATGTATTTTGTTCCTTTTCATAGACATTTTTCACCTACATAAATTTTTACATAACTTTTTTCCTTAATTTTTTAAAATTATTTCAAAAAGATTGTAATCTTCTATTGTTTTTTGTGTTTTATTCTGTTACTTTTTATAGTCTTTCTTTACGGAAAGAATTGTGCAATTAACATATTCATTACGTTTTTTATGTTTTCAAATTCTAAAAAGGATTTAATTTTATTATTATTTTTAGTTTAGATTAATATTTAATTGAATTTTATTAAAATTTTATATTTTACTAGCAACAATTAGCAAACACACAATTTGAAAGTAAAAAATAAATTATCTAACCAAACGACTTATCTATTTAATCAACTTTTATAATGACCAATATAAAGTAAAATCATCAATATTCTACAAAACCCATCACACCGTACTACAACGAACTCCTAAGAAACACGTGTAACCTATATTGTTTCTCGATATATTTATGGATTAACAAATGTAAGTGATATTTGTCCATTCACAATAATTTCTTTTACCTTTCTCTTTACTAATTCATACTTAATTTGTTATTTAATTTTTATACGATTATACAACAGTGCACACTTGCGAAACAAAAGGAACATTTTATAAATTTATTTTACTATTATATATTTAAAATGAAATATTTTTACACATTTAAATACTTATTAAATAAATATGCGATGTATTATTATAAGGACTTTTTAACGTTTCTATAATTAATTGTTTATTAATATACAATATATTAACAAATCAAATATAAAATAATTATTAATTACTTTATATTGTGTTACAATGTATCTTCTAAAAACGTGTCGAAAGAATTTTTTTTTAAATAATACATTTTAAATTAAAATACAAATATACAATTTCCTGATCACGAGCGAGCGTTAGTGAGTAAGTATTTTGGCTAGTTTACAATTAAAGCTTATGTGAAAAGCAGAAATCTTATTTTCTTTGTTATTGTTTATTCAGGGGAGATCCCGACCCGAAAAACGGTGAAATATGAGAGAATTTTTTCCGAATCTAGAAAACCGGGAAATATTGGATTTAATTTCAAACTGGGAAAAATTTTCAATAGGTGCATATGTATTAAACATAATTTTCAAGCATTTCTCATTTTCACGAGAAAATATTAAACGTTAAGTTAAAACGTTTTTATATATAAGCAAATAGTATTTTCTCCTTAAGGAGATGTGAAAGTGAGAGTTAATAATGAAAGTTTTTGAAAATTTAACTGAAGGTTCCTGGTAAGAATACGGAGGGCATAGTATGGCGTTTTTTAGAAATATTTATTTATTGCAGAGAAAAAAATTTAAATATGACGCAGTTAAGGTAGGGATTATTAGTTCACTTTCACATCGCCTTAAAGAGATTCAGGTCATGCAGTCCCGATTACAAATTTTTTGAGGCTACTTTTTTAATTCTTATTTTTATTAGTAATTTTGTGTTTATGAATTAAATTTGAAAATAAAGTTAATTAGAAGAATATATGAAGTAATTAATTAATTACATATATAAGTAGTATTTTTTTAAAATTAACATTATTTTATACACTTCTGACGACACGATTTTGTTGAAATATTTCTATCTATTTCGTTAAGCACCAGTCTTTAATATACTTAATTATTTAAATTATAAATCGCCAATTTAAAAATCACCAATTTTATGAAAAAATGGTTTTGCAGGAATCGATTAATTGGATTGGCCTAAGAATTTGTATACTGATTTTGAAAGTTCTAAATGGTGGATCCAAGATGGCGGCCAAAAATTGCAATATTACTGGATTTCGCTGAAAATTGTATAAATGGGTTTTCGGGGTGGCTGATTACGAAGTTGAGCTCAGATTTTGAAAATTCAAAATGGCGGATTCAAGATGGCAGCCTAAAATTGAAATATTACTGGATTTAAAATTATTTACGTTTTATGAACAGTTCATCAATCAATAATTTCGAAGATCTTTCATTTTTCGCAAATGAAGCGTATGAATTTTAGCTTTTGTAGTATGAAAAAATATTCATAGCAAAAAAAGGTAATAAATCGTCTTTGGTTATTGGTTTAGCTTTACTTTTCATTTGTAGTGAATAAAGGTTCTTTTGCTCGACAATTAAATCGAATAGATCATTAGGAAACAAACATTAAATATATCTAAATGCGTGGTTACATTGTCCGGAATATTTGGACCGAAAGTTTCAGTGAATGGAAAATTATCTCTGATTTTTCCACTCTTCGTCCACTTATCAATAAACTCTCTAGAATCATTCTCATTAGAACACTCCGAGTCGAAATCACCTTCACCTTCTACACTTTCAGAATCATCTTTAACATCAGAATCAGATAACCCACCAATAGATTCAGAGTCACTAGGAATATCAGCGATTTAATCCATACTTAAAAATTTATTACAAGATTGTTTCCTTTGTACCAAGATATAAAAGAAAAGTGAATATTAATCATGAAAACGTTTTTATTTCTTCATTTATTTATCTTACCTAGATCAATTAGGGTTTAGGTGATCTGAAAAAGCTATCAGTAAGACAAACAAATCACACATCTACATCTGATAAAATATTATTTATTGAAAATTATCCCAAAATACTGCAGGTATTTTAGCGCTCCACCGCCAGGTGGCGACTGAATTTTCGTGTATAATCAAATTATAAACTTTTAGAGTATATAGTTTAATGGGCTCTACTTTGTGGGGTGATATTTATGTAATAACAACTTTTCCGTGTTAGAGATCACGTTTGAGTGGCGGGCAAACGGAATAGTAAAAACAATCTTTTTTCGCTGATTCTTTGTGATAATCGCATAATTCTTCACCAGTCATTTTCGCAACTAATATTCACTTTTCTTTTATATCTTGGTCTGATGTACCTAGTGACTCTGAATCTATTGATGGGTTATGTGATTCTGATGTTGAAGATGATTCCGAAAGTATAAAAGGTGAAAGTGATTCGGACTCGGAATGTTCTGATGAGAATTATTCTAGAGAGTTTATTGATATTGATAAGTGGACGAAGAGCGGAAAAACCAGAGATGATATTCTACTCACTGAAAATTTTGGTCCAAATATTCTGGACAATTTAACCGCACATTTGGATATATTTATATGTTTGTTTCCTAATGATCTATTTTATTTAATTGTCGAACCAACGAACCTTTATTCACTACAAAAGAAAAGTAAAGCTAAACGAATAACGAAAAACGAATTGTTAACGTTTTTTGCTATTAATATTTTGATGGGCGTTAAAAAATTTCTCTCTTACCGTAATTTTTGGTCATCTGATCCGAAATTGAACGTTTAGTACGTAAGCAAACGGATGACGGTAAATTGGTTCGGTTTTTAGGAACCGAAAAAAGGGGATAATAACTATAATAAATTATACAAACCGAGACCATTAATAAATAAACTAACGGAAACTTATAAAAACTGCTGGAACCCAAGTGAAAATCAATCTGTAGACCAGTTTATGATAAAGTTCAAAGGCCGCAATAGTATGAAACAATACATGCAAACAAGACTCATCACGATACGTATGCGAGTTTCAAATGTACCCGGTAAAGCTGAAAGTGCTGAAAAACAATTAGGTGCACGCGTTGAAAGAATTTGACGCGTAATTTAGTGGGGAAAAATCACCATGTATTTTGTGACAATTACTTTACTGGTCTTGGTCTTATGAAAGATTTGACAAAAGATACAATTTTCGCTTGTGGAACAGTTCGTAGTAACAGAAAAGGTTTACTAAAAAGTGAGGTTCCTGATAAGAAATGGATCGTGGGCAATATGAACACCGTACTTGTGGTGTTGAAATTAGCTGGATCAAATGGATGGATAAAAAAGCTGTTTGCTTTTTATCCAACTATCATGATCCTTGCGAAGTTACTGTTATAAATAGAAAACAAAAAGATGGTTCAGCTAAAACTATAAATTACCCAGTTATTTGCTCGGATTATCATAAAAATATGGGGTATGTTGATAGATGCGACCACCTTGTATCAACTTACAAAATTCATGGAAAGTGGTGGCACAGCATATTCAATATAAAAATTTTGGAACATAGTATGGAATCAATAAACTTCAGATTACTTTTGGTTGATCAACTAGCAGACGATCGTCTTCCAACACCGAAAGGTAGGAAATGTCAAGAAAAATCTCCTCCTAATGTAAACAGTAGACTTTAAATATCTATTGAAAAAAGGCGCTCTCAATCTGCTCACATTCTCCTAGTTTTAACGACTTTGAGACGCTGCGGCCTGTGCAGTACCAAAACTATATCTTTCACCACTAAGTCTTTTTGCAGTACTTGCAATGTGCCACTCTGCATAAAAGAAAAAACAAATTGTTTTTATAATTACCATATATAAATATAAATTATTTTTCAAAATAAATTAGAAAAAAAAAACAGAAACCTAAAATAAAAGAATAAAACATTTAAATAAAAAAAGAGATGGAGACAATGACCGCTACCTCCACGTGCATGTCTCTAGAGTGAACTGAGCGCGGTTCATACTACAAAAAGCTAAAATTTATAATCTTTGATTTTCTGACCACCGTCTTGGATCCGCCATTTTGAATTTTCAAAATCTGAGTTCAGATTCATAATCCGCGACCCCAAAAACCTCTGTATACGAATTTTTAGCGAAATACAGCAATATTAAAATTTTAGCCGCCATCTTGGATCAGCCATTTTGAATTTTCATAATTTGAGTTTAGTACCTAATCAGCGACCCCGAAAATCCTTGCATATCAATTTTCACGAAAAACCGTTCATTTGAAAAATGTGTGCCCCAAAGGGTTCTAAATGACGCGTTTGTTCGAGTAGTTTTCGGATATGCTAAAAACTTTTTTCAAAACTCAATAATATTTAAATTATACACTTTTGTTTATAGTGTATAAAACCGCTGTCAATTCATTGGCACTTAGCTTCCTCAAACTTTATAAGTTTTTCCAATATGATATTATTTATTCTATTTAAATCTGGAGTGAAACATAAAAATGACAAGTTTATTGCTTTTTAACAGTTCGAGATATATGTATTATATTTAAATTTAGTAATTTAAACTTATGCAAAAGTATAGTATATACTATGAGATAATATTGTTGGTTAAAATGTTTTGTAAAGTATATAATGCATACTATTCTTACAAATACAGTTAAGATAAGATGATAATATATAACTAAGAAAATCTTAAAAATATTTATTAATAGGAGGTCGGAGCCCATTACAGATTTCTGCATTGAATTTTACATTATTCTAATTTGATTGTTAATAAAAGGTAAAAGTTTAGTTGTCCGGTGTTCTCAATCTACTAAAGAACACCGGACAACTGAAGGAGTTGAAAAAAAATGAATGTGAATACTGAAAAATACGAAATTGTCGGTAACTACGGAACTGCATGTAAACTCCGACCTCCCCTTAAGTGTAATTATTCGAATTAGTTATTCAAAATAGTTTATTGAAATTCATTTTAACTTGAAAATTCTTTTTGATTTAAAATCTACATCAAAAGACGAAAAAATAAACGTTCATTGGTCAAAACTTACCGTGTATACCCAAGAAATAAGCAATAAAATTTTAAGCAAAAAAAGTATAATCTTGAATAGTTCCAAAAATAAAAGTTCTCATAATCTGAGCAAAAAACTTAGCCAAGAGATAGTAAAAATCTACCTTTTTGGAACATTTTAGAAGGAAGAATGCCGTTTTACTCAAGTTATCGTATACCATAGAAAAATGATTTTTTTACAAAATGATGTTTTTCTTCAAATATAGAAAAATAAAATGACTCAAAAGTTGTACAGAATAACTTTCTCCATTATCCTAATCACCTCAATTATTTCAACAAATTTCCATCATATGTTAGAGAAATCACCGTTCAAACAAAAATGACGTTTCCGTGTATAACAAAAAAAGGGAAATAGCTATTAAAAAATTTCGGGTCAGAAAATATAGGTAATATTAAACTCTATTAATGCATTATCACTATATCGATGATATTATTATTAAGGTTTAAAAAAACGAAAAACTAAAACTCAAAAGTCGAAAAACCAATAAAAAATAAAAATGCATCGAAAATAAAATAAAATATTTTTGAGCTGCCTTCCTTGAAAAAAAAAACAAAAGATTGAGCCCTGAAATATTAAATTAATAAAAAACATGATTTTTGAACATAAAAAGTATATGTAAAAAAAGTCAGCGCTAGTTTGCAAGACCTCCTATCGTCGTGGCAATAAAAATAAAATTTTACAAAAAATGTATCGCAAAATGGATTAATCTATAACAATAAAACCTTACGAGATGGGGTTCCCTGTACTTAAGTGCTCTTGGTATGGACCTTTTTTCCTCAGATTTTCCAATTTTTTCATCTACTTCTAATGTGTATTTATTGTTTTAAAAAACACCATGTTTTTTAACTTTGCAACAATTTCGTAACTTAACAATATAATTTTAGATATTCTAACTGGTCGCATTTGGTAGAGAATTGGATAATGAAAAAAATTTCCTTTTTTCTAGGATGAAAAGGAATGAAGATATTGCAATAAACCTGCGATAAAGTCCAAAAATGGGTCTTTGTTGATTTGTGATTTAACAACCAGGAAATTTTAAAAGTACGTTGTTGATGCAACCTGGTTTTATGGAAAAGAGAGGATACTAGAAATAAATAGTCACTTGTTATTTATTAGTTTAATATTTTATTTGTAGGTTACCCTATTACACTTTACGACGGTACGAGAGGTACTAACGCTTGATTCGAAAAATATTTACATAGAGGGGGGGGGGGGGGGTATCCACTGCGCTCATGCATACCTACATACATACGCGCTCCATCAGTATGACGTACAATGATGCTCAGTTAAAACACACAACAAACTATGCTTCAACACTTCCACCGTTTGAGTGTATTAGATGTTCACATATATTTAGACTTGTACGCAACATTCTGAAGTGCTCTTTCGGCAAATACTTCGTAAGAATATCGGCTTTCTGCTGTTTCAACGGAACGTATTCTACTACAATCTCTTTTTGTTAGAGCCGCGAATCTCCGTAAAAAATTAAGTATTTAAACTTTGATTATCGTTCGCGTGATAATTAACGAACTGCTGACGATCACGGCGGAAAGGAAACGGAGTAAGTTGACAGGTGGTTTATTATAACAAAAAACAACAGAGATTTATTCTCTTTATAAAAGTAAAATTACAAGTGTACGTGTGACCAGTGGTTCAAATAATTATTAAATTAAATACGTAGTGTGTAAAAGTGTGAGTGTGTGTGTGTAGTAATAATGTGTTCGCTACCACGAGATAGAAGCACGTGGTTACTGTTACTTATCTCGAGGCAGCCGTAAGAAGAGGAGCGAGCAACCCCGAGCGCTGGAGTTTTGTCCAGCGTCAGGGAGTTGCTGAGGTGAAACGGGGGAGACTCCTTTAACACGGAGAATCTCGACTCCGCGCTGAAATTAGGCAGAACGGGGAGGTCTCGCGCTACGGTGCGACCTCGCCGTTGCGCGGAGTTGCATGCGCGCACGTGTCAACGTTCAAAAGCGCGCGAAGACTGAAAGAGTTTAAACGGTCCGAACACTTTTTGTTCGACTTTTTTGCGAATATAATGATAGCGAATATCTAAGTGCTTCGTACGCTTATGAAATTCGGGATTTTTTACGTGCCTTATGTCTACAAAAATAGTTGTCGATCTAGCCCGTGGATATCCGATATCGTGAAAAACTTTCGAAGCTAGATGGATTATCTAGACGCAGCTGACGCTACCACATACTCAGACTCGGTCATACTGAGAATTATAAGTTTCTGTCTTTCGGAAGACTAGGTTACTGGTCCATTTGACAACTCGAAACTGTAACCGGTTGTTGACCTTTTGATTTCGAGATCACTCGCATAATCCTCATCTGAATATCCTACCAATTCTAAAGCACCTTCACCGCCACGATACTCGATACTATAATTACTCGTTCCTTGCAGATAAGGGAATATACGCTTTTCTGTACGCCAGTGTTCCTGACTGTGATTGTTAAGGTACTTACTCACCTAATTCACCGAATACGCAATGGCAGGTCGTGACACCGTAACTAAAAATAAGAGAAACCCAACAGCTTCGCGGTACAGAACGTTCTCACACTTGCTCTCATTTTCACGGACTGGATATAACACGACATTCGGATCGGAAGGCCGATACACTTACAGGATATTACTCATTCATACCAAATTTACTCAACATTCTTGTCACATATGTACTTTAGTGTAAGACAGTAGATTTTCTTTCGCGATTTCGCTTCAATTACTTACCAACAATCATACTCGCATCGCCACGTGTAATTTCAAAAACACTGTTCAGACATTCGATTACATATTCTATAATTTTTACCAACTTCGACGCGATTAATCCATCATCAACAAACAACGCTACAATTACAGAATATTTCCCTACATTTCCAACGAATATGCACTTATCTGCTTCCGTTTCACTGAAATTAAATTTCTTTAGAAATTCGCTGAATTTTCGATTCCAGCACCTGGGTTCTTACTTTAATCCGTAAATGATTTCTTTAAACGGCACACGTCATTTTTCCGCGTACTTTCACTACACTTTTCGAACTTTAGACATTCAGGATGTTCCATGAATATTTCTTCATCTAGTTCCCCATGCAGAAACGCCGTCTGAACATCAAATTGCTCAAGCTCGAGATCCTCCGAAGCAACACCCTCAAGGATTCACATCTCACGACAGGCGCGAAGGTTTCTGTAAAATATACTCCTTTTTTTTTTGCATAAAAACACGAGCGCAAAGTCGCGCTTTGTATATGTATACATTATCCTTAGTGCCCTACATGATTTTAAACACCCACTTTGATCAATTGTTTTCATGTTTGATCTTCTCTCAACCAGTGTCCAAGTTACATTCTTGCAATGAGTCTCTATTTCGTTCTCGATTGCCTCCTGCCACTGAGTCGCCTCATTACTGCTAAGAGCTTCGCTTACAGAGAGCGGCATAGCAAGCTCAGCTATGTTAATCTCGTAACGAGAGGGGCGACTCAAAAACGGCAGATTCTTCCTGATTCTTTTCTGCAGCTTCTCCAGCAGGTAGAGAAACATCATCGTCTTCTTTTTCATCGCCTTGCTGTTCGATTGCGGGTTCATTCCGCGGCAGAAGTATTTCGACGTACTCCGGGTCCCCTAATGACACCTGTGTAACTACAGGAGTTTCGTTGAATCGCACATCATGCGACACTGTAACTTTCTTCGTAGCAGTATTATACACACGATAGTTGAATGATTCACCATCATAACCGACAAACAATTTGTTTCTTGAGCATACATCTAGCTTTGTAATCAGCTGTTTTGTTACAACTACATATACTTTCGGCCGACCCATAGTTCATATGGTGTTGTTCCACTTCGTGCACCCAACAGTCCGGTCCGATTCACCAAGTAAATAGTAGTGTTTGCTGCTTCTGCCCACAGATGTGGAGGAAGAATCTTAGCGTACAACATTGGTCTCGCATGTTCGATGATCGTTCTGTTGTTGCGCTCTGCCTTTCCGCTCTGCTCTGTCGTATGCAGAGCAGTGTTTTTCTTCTGGATTTCATGAGATTTTAGATAGCTTGTCATGTTCTTATTACAAAACTCAGGGCTATTATCTGAGCGCAATACTCGAGTTCTATTTTCACCTTCCGCGTTTAGACGAGTTTCTTGTCCCAGGAGTCTCTCCTGCAGATTGTCGAGCGTTTGACGCTCCGGGTCGACACTGTCCGACGCGGTTTGTAACGTCGCATATTTTGTAGAGAAACTAGCGAGCAGCTTTGCCATGATAGTGACATCCGAAATAGCTTCTCTAACGTCCAACAGCTTCGCAGCTATGTTCTGTACCCGGGCTATATGTACCCGTGAAACTTCTGCGTCATCAACAACTTATTGAACACGAACTTTTGCTCGTGGATCCGATATGATTTGTCCCACATTTCTTTAGCTCTTTCACATACTAATAGTGGATCTAGCTGATTGTACTCCATCGACGACGATATTAAAAACATTGCGCGTGCATTGTCTTTCAACGACTGTTGCTTCATTGCTGCATGTGCGTCGGCTGGCAACGCTCTCGTACCATTTACAACGTCGCTTATTCCATGTGCCATGAGCAGCGCATTTATTTGGAATTTCCACCGTGGAAATTACTTTCATTAAACTTCGTGACATTACGAACTGAGATCTCTTGCGACATTTTCGATTTTACCGATGCTGATTATCCTCGCAACAACCTACTCACTTACGGCGTCATGCTTCTTCTCGAAGTATGAAAATGGCCGCCACATAAGAGATCTCGTGTACTCACGTCTTTTCAGTATCACTACTTTTCACAATTAAAACGCAGGCCAGGAGTATACTGGGCCCATAACCTGTTGATGCAACCTGGTTTTGTGGAAAAGAGAGGATACTCGAAATAAATAGTCACTGATTATTTATTAGTTTAATATTATATTTGTAGGTTATCCTATCTCTCATTACGACGGTACGAGAGGTAGTAACGCTTGACTCGAAAAATAGTTACATAGAGAGGGGAATATCCACCGCACTCACGCATACCTACACACATACGCGCTCCTTCAGTACGACGACCAATGATGCTCAGCTAACACACTCCAAACTATGCGTCAACAGTACGCATATGTCACATATCATTCTACATCACTAAAACTATCGATTTCTGCAAAAATTTTGCTGTAATGGGATCTTCACCATATTTTTCTACTTTTAATGCTTTGCCGACTGGACTATTAGCCGAATTAAACTAACAAAAATTGGTTATATTAATACAGTAAAAACCATAAATAATAGTGACCTTCGAGCCAGATCTATATTTTTCCTTGGTAAATAATACACGAAATGAAACCCTTAGAAAATTATACAAGAGAATGTAAAATAGAAATTGGGAATGCGTTTGACCAATTCATTACTTCAAATTTTACAGTTCCAGTCACCGCAATTGAGTCTTAGCATAAAAAAACGCTGCCAATTCATTGGCACTTAGCTTCCTCAAACTAAATAAATTATTCCAATATGAATTTCTTTAATCTAAGATATTTTTTTTAATTGCTCTATTTCTTTCTTATTAATATCTAAAAAAGGCGTGTTTTTTATCATTGATTCTTCTCGAAAGATAAATTATCGATTTAAAAATATCGTAAATACAAAAATCGTTATAAAACAAAATCCAATCGAAGAATTTTTTTTTCGATTTCGTATGTTCATCAAAAAACAGACAAATATTCATCAAATTAATATAATTAGTAAAACATTTAAGCTTATGGAGAGTTAATTTATTATATCAGCATAAGAAGAAGTATGCATTATAAAATTGGTTAAAAAAAGAAAACAATTGACGAAATTTAAAAAGTCTTTTCAATTTTGAATCTTTATAAAAAAAGAATGGGCTTTGAATAGACAAAAATTACCGTTTACACCCGAAAAATAAGCGATCGATGTAAAAAGAAATCATAAAAATGAAAAATCATTATAAAACAAAAACGAGTGGATGATTTTCAAAAATAAAATATATTTAATTTCATCAAAAATAAAAAAAAAGGCGATTTGTAAAAAATTACCGTGTAATGCACAATAAGTAGGCAATACAAAATTAATAAAAAAAATAACCTCAAATATCTTGAAAAATAAAAGATTTCATATTCTGGTCAAAGAGGTCAGCCAAGACTGCCAAGAGATAGTTGAAACCTTTTCCATTTTAATTTATTTATAAAGATTTTCCATCATATGTTTCCAAAATATCGCCGATTAAAAAAGAATGACATTTTCGTGTATACTAAAAGAAGAAAAATAGCTTATAAAAAATTTCGTGTCCGGGAAGATAAATAATTTTATTCTCTTTCAAATATATTTACACTGCAGCGTTCATATTATTTCTACATACAAAATTAATTTACCTCCTTGACTTTAAAATAACATAAAATAGAAAAATCTTTGTAAAACAAAAAAGGTTCGCTGAATCTTACAATTTCATTTTAATTCCGAATCCTCATTAAGAAATGAAAAACAATGAGCCCTAGTTGGTTAAAAATGACCGCGTCGTTCTTGAGATATAAGCGATTAAAAAAGAAGTTTGAAAAAAACATAACCTCAAATATCTTTGACATTAAAGTCCTCATGATCTGGGCAAATAACTTAGCCAAAAGATAGTTATAAGCTACCTTTCTGGAAATTCTAAAAGAGAATAATAGCGTTTTACTAAAGTTATCGGTCGACATATCGATTTTTTTTTAGAAAATGCTTTTTCTATCGGCCAAAGAAGAGTGAAATGGCTCAAAAGTTTTAAACTTAAAATTTTACTGAATATTATACTCGATGTTACTGATCACCTCATTTTCTTTCAATATACTTCCATGATACTCGTATATTTTCGAGACATAACCATTTAAAAAGAACATGACGTTTCCGTGTATAACAAAAAAAGGGAAATAGCTTATACAAATTTCCGGGTCAGAAAATATAGGTAATTTTAAGCTCTTTCAAATACATTACCACTAAAACGATGATATTATTTCTAAGGTTTAAAAAAAAAGAAAAACTAAAATTCAAAAATTGAAAATCGATTAAAAACAAAAACGCATTGAAAAACGAAAATAAATGCTTTTGAGCTTTCTTCATTAAAACAAAAATGATCCCTGAAACATTAAATTTAACCGGATTACTCGAGATATGGTGCTATGCGTACATACATACTTTCATACATACATACATACATATATACATACATACACATACATACACACACACACACACACACGCATGCACGCACGCAGGCACGCACGAACGCAGGCACGCACGCACACAAACACATACATACACACACACACGCACGCACGCACGCACACACACACAAATACTGTTTTAATTAAGTTTAATTAAATTATTATATAAATACGGAAGAGCTTCGCAGTATCGCCCACAATGATTATTTTCCGCAAATATTGACTATTGCTGATTTTTTATAAGAAGTTTTATAATAGAAATTTACAATATTTTAAAAGTGTCATATTACACATAATTAAAAATTCGAATCATATAGATTGTATCCAAGAAATGTACTTATTTAATATTTATATATACTATGTGGCTAATATCAAATTACAACCGAGCGAGCGGTAGCGAGAGATATATATATGTTTATGTATATGTAAGTTTATGTATATGTATGTTTATTTATATGTATGTTTATGTATATGTATATGTATGTATGCTTATGTATATGTATGTATATTTATGTATATGTATGTTTATATATGTTTATGTATATGTATGTTTATGTATGTTTATGTTTACGTATGTTTAAATATCAAGCAGAGCATTAAGGTAATAACCAAAAATAATTAACTTAATTAAAATAAAAAAATATGAATTAATTCAATTTATAAAACATTATATATTTTCGGACTCAAAATATGGAAAAAAAGTAATTAATAATAAGATAAGATAAAACTTTCATAGTTTATTTAAGGGGGGGGGGGGTGAGGTATTTAAATTTTTTTTTATTTTTGAAACTGACTGCGTTGTATCTCAAGAATATAGTATAAAAATTTCAAGTCGATCGGAGCAAAATTGCAGGTGTTATGAATATTTTCCTACCTGTTGGATTTTCATATCTGCTCGGTTCGTGCGCACTATTGTTACTCGTACCTGGCAGCTGATACGCTCCCTATATTATACCGAACCGTTCCTCCGACTTTCTTTTATAGAAATTTGAAAACAAGTATAAACATGCTCATACCTGTACCGTATATTTAGTCAGTGTAGAGAATATAATTTAGTTTAGCAGTAAACTTTCTATCGAACAGACGTACACGTGCGCTCCAATTTTTCGCATCATTTTCGTGAAGTTTTGTGGAAAATTATTGCTACAATGCCAAAAAAAGTTGTTGTGTGGCAGCCTGTGTCTTCAATGAAGGTTCTTTTGCTCTACTATCCTTCATGCAAGACATGGGAATCAGTAGTGGATCAAGCGCTCATGAATGGGCGCGATCAACTGATCACATTCGTATAAACCGAACAGAGCAGGAAGCTGAAAATCAAACTAGAGATAGCAGGATTCGTCGTAGACAGGAGCAAAAAGATGCTTTAGACATCATAGATGACAGCAACGTCCTCTATGGACCTGGCATCGATGATTCAGTGTGAGGTAAGCCGATAAATCTCGCTTATGAACGTTTTATTCCAAATTATTTAGTGTTCAAAACTTTAAAGCGTTTTTCCCAAAACTCAAGTTTTCAAAGTAGGTGCCCATCATAACTATTTCTTTACATAATTTATGAGGTAACGCTGGAGCTTTTTTTCCAAATTCGTTTATATTTTCCATTTTACAATAACAAATTAGCCGTTTTTTTGGCAAAAATCGCGTTTTTTCATGTAAAGTGTTCCCGCAAAGTGAAAAATAGAAATTTCGAAAATCCCTCCCAGCGTTACCTGGGAAAAGCAATTATCTGACGAACGAACTTTGGTTTTTTGATTTCAGATGATCCAGCACCGAGTTATGAGGGGCACCGCAATTCAACTTTTTTCTGAGACGCTTCCGAATAATTGATGCCATTGCCGTATTTTTCAATATTTTTTCATTAAAATATTCCACAATATTATTTAAATGGACTACAATAATGTAACATTGGTGTTAATAAATAAATTGTAACTGAGTCGTGAAAAAAAAATCACAAAAATTTGCCTTTTTTGCACAAATTAACCTTACCCCCCCTTAAAAAACATTACTACATAAAATAAATAAATATGTTATATTATCAATAAAACCAATATTTCTAAATTTCTATCCGATGTAATAATTTTTTTTCAAAAACAAATTGAACCCAATTGCCAAATAAATAATTATATTCAATTCATCAATCTCGATTTATTTATGGATTTATAAATATAAATAATAATTTTCCTATAACAATAATATTGCTTACTCACGAAAGATATTTATGATAGTAAAGAAAAATTTTAATAAAAGCACATTCGAAATATAAGAAATAGAACTTAAGAAAACAAAATACACAATTTTTTGAAAATATCTATATGGATACATGTGTGTACCTGAGTGTATGTATGTAAATGAATGTGTATTAACATAACGTTGCATACATCCGATGAAACTTAATGTTTCAAGGTTTATTATTTTTATTTTTTTTTTTAAGCAAATGCAACATAATACATTTTTTTTAATATGATATCTGTTTTTATAGCGGTTTTTCTATTTTCGAGTTTTTGAATACCTTAGAAATAATATCATCTATGCATCAAAAATACATGTAAAAGAACATAAAATAACTTACATTTCCAACATAAAAATTTAGATAACGTCATTTATACTTATATTATATACAAAAACGTCATTTTTAATTTAAATGATTATATTTCTCAGATATAAAATTAAAATAAAAGAAAAAATTAATATGATTCAGTATATGTATCAAAATATATAGTCAAATTTTTAAGTCTTGACTTTCTGCTTTTATCATGAAAAAAATTATTTTGTAAAAAAATTGATTTTGTTCTTGCTACGATAACTTAAGGGATTATTCTGGTTTAGACGCTCGAAAAAAGGCTTTTTTCTGAATTTTTTCTGACTTTATTATCAAAGATATTAATATAAAACTTTTTCGGCTTATCAAATACATTCTTAAAGTACAAAAAAAAATTATTTTTTTATTTTTAACAGTTTTTGTGTGATATAATCAGAGCCCAACGTAACGCCTCAAAAAGTAGGTAGGTCGCTGGCGGGTGTAATATCTTCATATCAGTTCACCTAAAAAAAATTCAAAGAGTTTTAGATTAAGCGTAATAGTGGTTATCCAGCATACTAGAGTTATAATTATTTATTGAAAAAAAAACAAGATGGCGTCGAAAATAATAATAATAAAAAAACGTATTTTTTTCACTGTTTTTTTGCAAGAAAAGCATAGTATTTCAAGGAGATCCTAGTACATTGGAGAACTATATGTATGTAGAATATGTGGTTAAAATTTCATAAGGATCGGTTCAGTGGTTTCTGAGAAATCACACCCGCCAACCGAAAAAACATTGTTTCGAGAAAATCGCGTTTAAAGTTTTTTTTAATTAAAAATCGTGAAAAAATCTTGCTTACATTTAATAAGCGATGCCTGCACGATACAAAACGCCTTCTTCTTGTTCAAAGTTCTCATTTTCTTCTAATCTGGCCTGTCTCTGCTTGGTCCTTGTCTCTTTAGACGATTCAGAGCTACGACGCTTCGCTAAACATTTATGTCCATCGTCGCGGTTTCTGACGAAGTCGACGGCTGTCTGTCCGAGTTTGATGCCCATAACGCCCATTTTTTTAATACTGTCTCGAATCCCTCGTTAAAAATGCAGGCGGCTGTTTTTCTTGCAATCTCAACGATTTTTTTACCATTGAACATATGTTTGGGGCCATACTCCAAACGCATTTGTTAAAACTTTCGTTATTATTCTGGGTATGGCCACCCAAACATCTTTCGAGCAACTCGGTCCTGGTTAAATCGTCATATATTGGCTTTAAAACTTCTTGTACATCGGCAGAAAGAGCAGGTTTATGTTTGTAAATAGTTTTATTCTCCTTGGCTTTTAGGTATTTACACCATTTAACAGAACAGTACGAGTGCTGTGCATTTTCGTCAGTCAAAATTTTGTGATAGTAACCAGCCCAAATTTCAGTCATCATATTCTCGATTGAATCTTTGTTTCTTTGAATAGCTAAACTATAGTTATTTGATAGTTCTTTCATCACCTTTATAGTTAGCTCTTGAGATTTTCAATGGGGACTTTTTTTGCAGGAGTGTTTTTAGCAGACTTTTTCGCTACATTTTTTTTTGTAAGTTTTTTCACTGGAGTTTTTTTGTTTTCAGCTTGTTTTAGAGCCTTCTTCTTTTGAATAAGTGCTTTCCTTGCCTCATTAGCACGTTTAAAAATTCGTTTTGTAACGTGCAAAACGCACTCGAACTTTTTTACAGTGAAATTCTCACCATACGGAAAAACGCTAAACAGCATCTTGAACGTCTTCGAGTCGCCGTCCCCAATGTAAAACCCGTACTTTCCGGCAAACTTTTCTAGCGATCGAAGAAACATTTCCACAATGCCATCAACTTCCATCTTACCGGCACTACCATCGTGGTTTGCATTGCAGTTTTCTCGATGTTTTTCATACCAAGCCAAATACTCCACTTCATGCTCTCTCCCTTTCCATTTTTCACAACCTTTACAGTAGCTAGATCTTACTGCAATGTCTATAACTCTTCCAGAGTACTTGAATATGAGAGAAACTATTCTGATCAATGAAGAAAAACCTCTTTTCGACCAAGAGCCATCACCGGAAATACTCAAAATATCTTCTGGTTCTCCTCTCATTTTATTTTAAAGTTTTTCTTCAGCGAGAGCTCTGAGCTGCACTAGGTTGAAAACTGCCTCGACAGCAATCAAGATGGTATCAACAATTCCATAATAAGCAGATATACTTAAACCTTTGCCTAGATCCATGAGATTGCAAAACATGTTTATGCCGTGAACACCAACTCCAAGCAAACGCATAACAAATACTAAACGACGATTCACTTCATAGCCCGTCCCAATCATTGGGCACGAGTCAATAAATTTTTCTCCGCATCCGCAAGTTATAAGCAGTTTAAAACCTAATCCTCGCTGACTGTATTTATTAAACAAAACGTTTGTGTTTCACAAACTTTACACTTCAAATAACTTGACAGCCTGGAAAACACAAGAAAAAAATTTATAATTCAGTAACCAGCCATTTGCTCGACAGGCACATCGAAAGTCGCGTCTTCAGTTTTTCTCAATTTTTCGGCTGATTTGCTGGTTGACTGCGAATCAACTGCGTCAGTATGTATATTGCCTTGAAATTTACGCTTTTTACCGGGTTTACCGGGATGTTTGTTACTGAATTTAAACGATTTTTGATCCATAGTAAAATATCAAACACGTGGTGTTACTCGTTCAAAGTCAAAGACGAGACTGCTACTGATCGCTCAAAAGCGAAGAAAAAACTTCTCGTACAAGGTACATACAGCCAAACATTTGAAAATCTTTACCTGAAGAATACTTCTACACATGCTCCATTCTAAGAAAAACATCAAAGCGTAGGATACATGACTCCCAAGCAGCTGCTTGAAGGTACAAAGGGGGATTAATCGAAAAGTGGGTCGAGCGCGCGCGCTCAGGTAGTAAAGGTAACGGTGCACAAGTGTAAAAATAACATAGTTAGAGTGCTCGGATCGTTCTAAAATTTTTACACAATACTTCTACATACATCTACTTTTGAAGAATGCACAAAAAAAATTCAATTTTTTAAAAGTGATAAACCATAATGATCCCTTAAGTAATATCTCAATAACATAAAAGTGAACTTAAGTAATTTTCCCGGGAGTCCACAGATATATGCTTATATAAAATTATATATACTCATATATATTTGTATATAGTTACGTTACGATATTGTTTTTGAGTAAAATTATAATTTTAAGCTGATAAGGACACAAATCAAGTTAAATAAGTTACACGATTTAGATAAACAAACGCTAGAAGAATTAGCATTCGATTTCAATTTTATAAAAGTATATGCGTGGGTTATAGTAAGCGCTGAAACAACATATATATATATATATATATATATATATATATATATATATATATATATATATATGAATTGTAAAACAAACGAAGACTAATTCGACACTGCACACGCAAATTTTATTTTATACAAAATCAAAGTTTGCACATGTACATTTTCATAGTCAATTGGGATTGAACAAAACCGGATTAATTTTCATCATGAAAGCATGGGAAGACCTTCGAATATTTTACTAATCAATGAAGAACGAGTACCAGTTATTAACTTTCTTGACATGAGAATATGTGCAACTGTTACTTCGAGTTGGTAATTACATTTGTAAATCTCCCAATTTTCTGAATGAAATTATGTGATTTAATGGCACAATCTGAATTTTTATTATTTATTAATTGTTATTTATTGTTATTTATTGTTAAATGTTCAAAATGAACATTAAAAATAAAACTTTAAGTATATGAAATTATATATAATGATATATATATATATTTATATATAGGGATATATAATCTGACCAAACTGTCGAAAAATAACTATCATATATGACTATATATAATTATACATAACTATATATAGTTATATATAATTATATATAATATTATTTTTCTAAGATCGGATCTGATTATATATCCCTATATATACTTATATATAATTATATAGAGACAAAATATATATATAAAGTTATATATAATTATATATGTAATTTTTTCTCGGGTATGCTATATTATAGATAGATACAGATTTAATATTGCAAAAATAAATTATGTCATGTTACGTTCCTATTTTTTACGCCGTGATGCCCCTCAAAAAGTAAGAAAGAAACTGATAAATATTTGAATTTCTTGGTTTGCGTACTGAACCGAGTTCGTCGTAGTTGCGTGTGTCCACTCCTTTCACCGTAAAGCACGGGTGTGATCACGCCGTGCCGCGGGTGAATTTTGTTGCCCTGTGCCGGTGACGATCTCTAGGTATCCCGTTGGATAACCTGTTAAGCACCATTGGAAAAACTAGAGGTGAATAGCTTTTGTTTTTCTATATTATTTTTTATGTCGATGCACTCAGCTACGGAATTACAACCGGGCTCAGTGACGTTTGGGAGATCGCTGAGCGCGCTCACCTACGCAGCGCAATTACGTACGTAGGAGTACGCCAGCGTGAGCCCCTGAGGTGTTCGTGGGTCGTCGCTCGGTGGCTAACGATCGGAGCATCAAACTGAAGCATAAAACTTCGGCGCGTCGACATGTGAAGTTTACTCACGTTGCTCGGCACCACTTATTTATTTTCTTTTGTGTTTCGAAAAGGGGTTGGAAGTGGTATCATGCAATCGAAAAGGACGGACAAAACAATATAAAAAGTGTGTAATTTTTTATCTGGTAGTTTTACTTTTTACTTACATGTTACATACAACACCAAGAAGAAAATGTCATTTCACCCCTTAAACTCTACGCCCCCTGCCGAATACGAAATGAGAGAGATTGAAAGATTTCGCAACACTAAAGCTGGGCTTGTGTGTTGTACGGGATAACGGATAGGAAATAACAAAAGAGGAGTGACTCTGTTTCGCCAGGTAACAAGCAACTAGTTAGCTAGCCGATTGCTCCGGAACTGTCGAGAGACGACTGCTGCTGAGTCCGTATTCGGCCAGCAATTTATAGCCGCGAGTCCTCTATCTCTCTTATTCCTTGAAACTCGTCATCGAGCCCCGTGTGATCGCTTCGATTTCACACTAACAACCTTTACTCGGGCGTGCTTCGATTTCGCACAAATCTACCTTGATCCGCGCGCTTCGCGCTTAGGCACTTTTACGTGCCGTCTCAAACTAAATACTAAACTTTAGCTATAAACATTAAGTTTGAAGTTTTGACGCTACAATTTCTCGTGTTATATAATTCTAAGAACACGCGATTTAAAATAAAGTTATTATCCTACATATTACCAAATAATTAAATTATTTTTAAGGACACTTCATGCCACGAATCTACAATATAAATTGACTATCGTTGCAGTTATTATAGATTCGATCGTGCCGTCTCAGTCATTATTAAATTATTTTTAAAAAATCACAAAATAATAATATTTTTAATATAACACTATCTTTGGATTTTTTCGTACAATATAATGTGTAAAGTTGGCTAGTAGTGTAGAATAGTAAATCTCTTATATAATAATACTTAATATCTGCAAGAATCAACGCACCGATAAAGCTTAGTAATGTGAACACAGGGTGAAAAAGTCCTGTTTAAAGTGAACAATCTCTAATACCTCAGCATATTATGAACCAAATCGGCTCAAAAATATTTAGCCAATAAGCGGACACCTTGTAATATTTGGACCCCCCGTCGGATGCTCAGAGCTTCACCAGGATTCGATTTGGGGGGACGGGGGAGCGGGGTTAAGGATAGAAAATGATCAAATAAATAATTATATATTTTTTCGGATTAAAAATAACAAGGAAAGATTTATTTTATCAAATTATGCAATAGTTAAATTATAATAATCGTAATATGTAAAAGTAATATATAAACGAAGAAAATAATAACAAGAATATTATGAATATTTACATTCAAAATATATATTCTTTTTCTTTGCTTAGACATTCCTCTCTTTCGGATGTTATTTTCGCATTAATTTCTCTTTCGGAGGATAAACTGTCATAATACAGTCAGCTATCCGAATTGAGGAAAGCGGAATGACAAAAGTCCGTTAGAGTAGTATATATGGGTTTATAGCTCGTGGAGTTCAATAGATTCTCTTTAAAATAATTAAATACCCAAAGAGCAATCAGTTTGCATTTTATACTTTCTTGCCTATTGTCAAGAAAGTGTAAAATGGAAATTTCTTTTCATAATAACTTGGCATTAGGACACAAATATGCTTTATAATTCCGGGTTTTATGACTAGATAGATGCAAGTTTTTTGTATCCATACATAAATTTATCATTTCTATTCCATATATATGACCACCTCTGGAGTATCACATAGCGTTTGTAATAGGTACTTGCCAGCATTGCACTGACGATGGCTCACTAGCAAAGTACTGGAGCCGAAACGCTATTATATAATGTTTTCATTATTTCTTAATAAAAACTTATTCTTATTTTTTATTTACATTCAAAATATATATTCTTTTTCTTTGCTCAGACATTCCTCTCTTTCGGATGGTATTTTCGCATTAATTTCTCTTTTGGAGGATAAACTGTCGTAATACAGTCACCTATCCGAATTGAGGAAAGCGGAATGACAAAAGTCCGTTAGAGTAGTATATATGGGTTTATATCTCGTGGAGTTCAATAGGTTCTCTTTAAAATAAATAAATAAATAAAATAATTAATAACAAGAATAATTTATATAATAATAACAAATGAAAATTTAAATGAATCGACAATAAAATATACTGTTAAATAATTTGCTGTCGCAAATAAGCTACGTCTGTTTAGCATTGGCTGTCGTATGATTTCTCGGTTAACTATAACATAAAATAAAGAAGATACCAAAATAGTCAGACTAGAGTATTGTTAACTTATAACTATATACAGTGTGTTTGTGTGTGTGATAGTTTACCTAACTTAAACTAATGCTCTCATGGATGCGCGTCTCCACGAGGCCCCAACCTCTAGTGTGTTAGTAATCTGGGTGCATCTGTCTTACTAGCGTGTTAACACCGTAACACCGGAGTACCACTCGAGGAGCACCACGAGGGGTTCTCTACGGTGTAAAAGGCACGGGGGCGCCCGTGGTCTAGCTGGTGAACTCCCTACTTTATCTCCCTGAATAATAGAAATGAAATGCACGTGATTGAGGAACGCCTCATGTCGCGGCCGGCTACTTAATTTATGTTTAAAACAATTGCACGCGATCGAGGATCACCTCGTGTCGCCGCCGGACCTATTCGTCGACAGTAACCCGGGTGCGTCTGGCTTACTATCTCTCCACACTTCATG